>OZ022416.1:17142598-17676895 GCA_963989365.1 Rhimphoctona megacephalus
GATATGTAGAGTCTTTGAGATTTCGATGCTAACTAACTGTTGTTGTTGAATTTCTTACTTGCTAGAGTTGAAGATTTTTGTCGGATTGTACGATTTTTGGCAGGATTTTTGGGAACGTTATGGAGGGGACCTATTTTGTTATACTTTTTACTGGGATTGGATAGGAGGTCATTAATTTGGTTTCCTAATTTTCCGATTGGAGTTTGTTATGGGGGAGACTTTTCTGGAAAGGTGATTGGAAGAAAAGTCGTTAATTTTTATCTGAGATTTCCGGAGTTTGGGAAAATATGTCGAGCAGGGTTGCTTTCGTTTCAAGGGTCTCGGAATTTGAGAATATGTATTTGGGACTCGTGAGAAATATTTATTTCGCCGAGTACTCTCGATTTTTAAGAGGGTCAATCGTGGGTTTGGAAAATCTTGCTGGAGTAATAAAACTTAGGATATTTTTGAAATTAAGAGTAGTCTATGCGCTTTTACGATTTCCTGTTACAAGAGATTTTTTATGGCGACTGAAAGTCGAGGGTTATCTTGAGCACACATGCAGTTTTACTATGTTCGTACTTGAAATAGAAAGCGATGTTGGAAAAAAATGTATGAGATTGTCTGGTGTCTTACCGGATGTATCGTATTACAATATGTATTATTATTTAAGAGTATATACCATTATTTGAGAATGTATACTCGATTGTTGAGCTTATTATTAAATATGAATTAGTTATGACGAATGATGATAAAGATTTAAAGAGTGTACCGTCTGATGGTACATAATTAATAATGTGTAATGAAAAAAATTATGGGGCGGCCTAGAGTAAGGCTAGGACACGTAACACCTTCGCAAATGATCATTTTGGAGGGCTTGTTCTTAATTTTTATTATTAAAAGGGTTATATATACCAAAATAATCTGGAGCGATTAGCTTACTTTGACAATAATTAATAAATATTAATAAGTAAATGAACAGAATAAGAAAAAATGGAGCTCTAATTAAGAATAATAATAATATTAATAATCATTTTACTATTATTCAATATCAATAATTATAATAATTGTTGTTATAAATGTTTTATTTCTTTATTTATTATATTTGATACTATATTTTTGTTCGTGCATATGACGGAACAAATGTGGTGAAGGGGAAGGGTGCACGGAATACTCAAGTATTTTATGTATATGTATATATTTGTGAGATTCTTAGATCAATTTTTCAATGAATAAATAATAACAAATTTTAATGATATCTGGATTTTACTATTTTGTTTCAACATACTTTATCAGAACAATGACTGCTGGGTTTCAGCTTTCAATATCTAATAATAAAAAGTTAATTATTTATTTAAAATAAAGCTGGAAAGTTGAAAAACAAATATTAATATATAGATAGGGTAAAACACCCAGTCGCCAGCTATGTACCAGTAGTCGGCCTTGTATGAGTGGGAAGAGTGTGGAAGATGTCTTCGGCACTCTTCCCACTCATACAAAGTATGGACAGAGACCGACTACTGGTATATGGCAGGCGACTGAGTATTTTACTCTACACAAAGTTGCTTACCCGAAGCGGGACATTATATAAATTTCGTGGATGACTATTTTAATTTTGATAGCAACGAGGCTATTGTTGTTAAATATTAAGAAAAATTTTAAACCAAAGTTTTCTACTCCATAAAGCTTCAAATAAAATGTCAAGCGGCCCTGATAAGCATGCACCATTTTCCACCCATAATTTTCAAATATATCCGCAACAGAATGAGTAATGGCCTCTGCACACCGCACGCGATGAGCGATGAGCGACGCGTTCGTGAAAATTTATTTTCCTATGTTCACACCGCGAGTGACGAGCGACGAGCGGCGCAAGCGACAAGCATCGCAACAGTACACAAGACATTGAAAGTGAGGTTACGTGGTAAACAGATGGTGAAGTGCTAAAAAATTGCTAAAATATATGTGTAAATCAATAAAAGAAAATAAAAATGACATGCTGAATTTTTTAAACTTTATTTTAAGGTCTTTACAATGAACAACCTCAAAATTTTTACACAAGTCAGTTCTTTCACCAGCACCAAACACAACTGTCAACAACTATACAGGCGCGTTCGAAAACTCATCCTTTCATTGTACTTTTTCATTCTCCATGTGTTGGATAGAGACAGAACGATTATACTGGCTTAAAAATGTCGACTGCAGAACGCGCCGTCGCTCGTCGCGAGCGTCAAGCGGTGAAAAAGTTGAAACTTGGTCAACTCCGTGAGCGACGTCGCGAGGGAGCTCGCGGCGGATGTGACGTTCGGAAAAGCAGAGGTCTCATTGGCTATCGCTCATCGCTCATCACTTATCGCGTGCGGTGTGCAGAGGCTATACGAGGTAGACTCATATCCCGAAGGTGGAGAGATCGATTACACCCTCGGGCAACTTTTTTTTTTTATAATGTAGCGAATGTGAACAAATAGTAATGTGCGAATAATTATTTTTCTTTTATAATTAAATAAATTTTATTTAATTATTTTTAATTATTTTTTATTTATTATTTTTAATTATTATTTTCTGGTGTTTCTTTCATATAGTTAGATATGCGAATAATTGATTCTATTCAATTATTCGAATTAAACGATTATATTGTTGTTAAATATTAAGAAAAATTTCACTATTAAACTAATAGACTAAAGTAGATTAATAGAAACTAAAAAACGTATTGGATTTATAAAATGCGTACCGACGTATTAAACACCTTAAAATGTTCTTGATTGCACTAAATCTATGAGTCTAGCCTAGTATACTATTCTATTAGTCTAGAATTAGTCTAATAGTCTACTAGTTAAATTTTTCTGAATATTCAACAACAATATAAGTATTTATTTAAACACGTACTAGATTGTACTTAATCTAATACGGTTTTATAGTATTTAGTACGTTAGTACGCTTTTTGTAAATTTAGTACGTTTTTCAATTTTTGTTGGTCTAGTCTAGTCTGTATATTAGTCTAAAATTAATTTAGTAGTCTAGAAGTGGAATTTTTATGAATATTTAATAACAATATAATCATTTATTAGTACAATGTAAAATAGGCAGATATTCATTTTCGATCTGCGTTATATTGTATTTCATGTTAGTTATGCGAATAATTAGATTTGTCAAAAAATTGAATACAGAATCAATTATTCGCATATCTAACTACATGACAGGAGCATAAAAAAATCAATAATTAATAATCATCAGTTAATAATAATTCATTTCTTTAATAATTAAAAAAAATAATTATTCGCATATTACTATTTATTCGAATTCGTTACATTATAGAAAAAAGTTGCCCGAGGGTGAAATCGATCTCATCACCTTCGGGATGTGAGTCTAGTTCTTACTCATTCTGCTACGGATATTTTTGAAAATTATCGGCGGAAAATGATACATGCTTATCAGGGTCGCTTAACGGACAACACCACTGTGACGGCTTCTAAAAATCGATTTTTTGAAAACCATTTTAAAAAATCTAAAATACTTTTCAGATTGAAATGCCGTTGGACCCAGGTCGAAAAAATAATTATTTTCGTAGATATTGAATATTTTGTGGAGCGGTGCAGCGGTCCGCGACGCTCGGGGTCCCAACTTTGAACGCGTTTTTCTCAAAACCACTTTTTTGAGTGCGGCACGCAGCAGAACTCGAGCAATTTTTATCCGATCGCCTTCAAATTTTTACTGTATCAATAAAAGTAGATTATCTAGAGAAGTACATAGGATTTTTTTCGATATCTCAATAATTATAAAAGTTATAGCCTATTTTCGACGAGAAATTTTGCTCAAAAATCATTCTTTAATTTCAAAGGCGTGTCTATTTTTTAAAAATCAATATTTTTCCAAATCCCTATGTACTTCTCTTCAAAATATCATATTATTAACGAAAACACTCGGTATTTTTTTTTCAGATCAACGTTGAAGAGAGTTCTGCTGCGTGCCGCGAACCACTGCGGAGATGACGCGAGAGCTTCCCCAGCGCCACCATGCAGCGTGAAAAATGTGAAAAAAATGTTTTTTGATACATTAATAAACAAGGAACAAAACCCAAAAAAATTTTTTCGAATATCTCTTTTTTTTCCCACAAAAAAAAATTCTTGAAAAATGTGAAAAAAATAGGGGGTCACAGTGGTGTTGTCCGTTAACATTTTACTTGAAGTTTTACAGAGTAGAAAACTATGGTTTACAATTTTTCTTAATATTTAACAACAATAGCCGCGTTGCTATCAAAATTAAAACAGTCATTCACGAAATTTCTATAATGTTCCGCTTTGGGCAAACAACTTTGCATATCTATATATTAATATATGTTTTCAACTTTCCAGCTTTATTTTAAATAAATAATTATGTTTTTATTATTAGATATTGAGAGCTGAAATAACCCAGCAGTCATTGTTCTGATAAAGTATGTTGAAACAAAATAGTAAAAGCCAGATGTCAGTATAATTTGTTATTATTTATTCATTGAAAAATTGATCTAAGAATCTTACAAATATATACATGCATATAATACTTGAGTATTCCATGCACCCTTCCCCCTCTCCTCATTTGTTCCGTCATACGCACGAACAAAATATAGTATTAAATATAATAAATAAAGAAATAAAATATTTATAACAACAATCATTAATTATTGATATTGAATAATAGTAACAATGATTATTATTATTATTATTATTAATTATAGCTCCATTTTTTCTTATTCTGTTCATTTACTTATTAATATTTACTAATTATCGTCAAAGTAAGCTAATCGCTCCAGATTATTGCTATGTATAACCCTTTTAATAATAAAAATTAAGAACAAGCCCTCCAAAATGATCATTTGCGAAGGAATAACGTCGCTTACATTAAAAACATGTCTCGTATTCGGATATCTCTATTTAGTTGAGAACCACTGTCACCAAATTTGTAAACGGCGAATGATCGATGAAAGTAACCGTTGCGACATCTGTGCTCCGCATTTATAAGCAGTCTCTCACGTTAGGCTGGGCTCTTGAGCCCTAGTCACAGGGAGACTAGAGAGAAGGAGTGGACACAGCATAGGAAAATAAGTAGTAACGGCGTCCTCAAAATCCGGTCTTGAATTAGTTCTTAGCTGTGCCACCAGGTGTACAGATCCTACACGTATAGTAATAAAATTAGTCCACACGGTGAAAGTGACCGTTTCGCGCTTGCGCAATAGAAAAAAAGCCTCTAACCCAAATCCCAGTGTATTGAACAGGATATTGGAGGTTAAAAAGACGATTTATTGTCTTCAGTGCGTGGTTTCGTCTCACGTGTGGAACGGTTAAATTTTGCAAATAACATTTTGTGTCGACAATCTGAGATTGTTGCATGCATTGATCCGAAATTCCGATCACCTTTCAAGGTTGGCAGATTTTTTCGTGTGGTGTTTTCTGTGTTACCCGCGTCGTTTTCATGCTGAATAAAAAATTTTTAATGCCATCAGTATTTACGACATAAGAATGGCCATTGAGCCAGATAAACATAACTTTATTTCCAGTATTTACAAAATGAATGATAAAAAAAAAAATTGTACTGATGGGTCTGGTAGAATAAAACAATATCAAATGTTCACATTTCATTTCCTTCCAAGATCGAAGCTCAGTACCAGGGAGACTAGAGTAAAGGAGTGGACACAGCGTGCTTTAGAAATGTACACGAAATCCCGGCCTGAAGTGGCGGCGCTGTATCGGTACAAATCCTATTAGATCAGACATACTGTTACTACTTATTTCCTAACCTCGATTTTTCAAAATACGTGCAATGTCTATGTTTACGTCGGGGAGTTTACGTATACAAAAATTTTTTTTTATTAATGTACTGAGCTTCGATCTTGGAAGGAAATGAAATGTGAACATTTGATATTGTTTTATTCTACCAGACCCATCAGTACAATTTTTTTTTTTTATCATTCATTTTGTAAATACTGGAAATAAAGTTATGTTTATCTGGCTCAATGGCCATTTTTATGTCGTAAATACTGATGGCATTAAAATTTTTTTATTCAGCATGAAAACGACGCGGGTAACACAGAAAACACTACACGAAAAAATCTGCCAACCTTGAAAGGTGATCGGAATTTCGGATCAATGCATGCAACAATCTCAGATTGTTGACACACAATGTTATTTGCAAAATTTAAGCGTTCCACACGAGACGAAATCACGCACTGAAGACAATAAATCGTCTTTTTAACCTCCAATATCCTGTTCAATACACTGGGATTTGGGTTAGAGGCTTTTTTTTCTATTGCGCAAGCGCGAAACGGTCACTTTCACCGTGTGGACTAATTTTATTACTATACGTGTAGGATCTGTACACCTGGTGGCACAGCTAAGAACTAATTCAAGACCGGATTTTGAGGATGCCGTTACTACTTATTTTCCTATGCTGTGTCCACTCCTTCTCTCTAGTCTCCCTGCTCAGTACATTAATAAAAAAAAATTTTTGTACACGTAAACTCCCTGACGTAAACATAGACATTGCACGTATTTTGAAAAATCGAGATTAGGAAATACGTAGTAACAGTATGTCTGATCTAATAGGATTTGTACCGATACAGCGCCGCCGCTTCAGGCCCGGATTTCGTGTACATTACTAAAGCACGCTGTATCCACTCCTTTACTCTAGTCTTCCTGCCTAGTCACTTTCGTACGGTCTGAAGTTGATTATTCTGACAATCTTCATCCTACCTCTCTGACGATATGCTGTACGCTATGCGAAAGCGTGGTGTGATTGGCTGGCTTGATTGCGCGGATGCGTGAAGCTGACCGTTGAAAAGTCGATTAATCGAACACCTGAATAATAATAATAAAAATAATAATAAATGAAAAGAAGATGCAGCAGCAGCAGCAACAATAATAATAATAATAATTATGATTCGCTGCCGATTTCACGGGAGAAGGGTTCTTCTAAATGTATGTCATATCCAATACATCATGCAATAATCGTTTCATAAATAAAATACCTATAAATGAGCGAGTAAAAAAAAAAAGAAGAAATTAATAAAAGCAATTGTAGATCATTGAAAAAGAAGGAAAAATCATTCAATCCAGATGTAATCGTGTATCAAAACACACAAGTGTGTTGAAAATTGTGCGCCGTAGTTAACGTTTACGTATTCATACATAAAAATTTTGTTTACGCGAATAGCAACGAGCTGATAATATCGTCAAGAGGATTGAGAGAAGAGACGTGGAAAAAACACGCAGGACGAAGGGTGATACAGTGTAATTTATCATTGGAGGTTAGTTTTTCTTACTGCCATGTAAAGCAGTAAAAGCTGTTGTAAAAAAGCGTTCGTATGAATTGTCTAATAAGTGCAAGAATACATATTATTTGTTTTATTCATGAACAATAATTGATGCAAATTCGACAATCGGGAGTGGAATTTTTTTTTCTTTTTTCTACGAAGGTTAATCTAAGAACGTACGTTGTACATTCGCAAACGTAAGCTTCTGTCATAAGAGTGCTCTGCTTTTTGTTGGTTCGTGTTTATCGTTTTTTTTTCCCTTTAATCAGACATTCAACTGTTCGTTTAATCATCGCAACGCGTGAATCGCCTTATAATTTTTTCGCTTCGCGTCGTTTATTCTCGTTTGAAGTGAATTGTGCTTAGTGTTGGTTTTTTTTGGTCTTTTTACGATCGAGCGTTTCGCACTATTTACCGCGTTCGATGTGAGTTTTTTCTCCACAGAAGTGATGTATTTTTGTAAGGTTTCCCTATTGGTTTCACATATAACAATACCAAAACGAACGTTAATTCGAGATCGTTCGTGAGAGATTCTTTGTTACAACTGTAAAAATCGTTGTCAAAGAATATAAAAATTCATCAAGTTATCCGTATTGCGTTAACACAATTCACGTCACAATTCGAAATCACGTTAATTTGTTTTTGCCAATTTTTTCTGTGGGTTCCAAATCCAAAAAAACATTTGGATGAATTTATGAGCCTATGTGTTGTTGCGACTTGTAGCAAAGTTTTTGGATTTATTGAGATCTCATAGTTTTTTCTCTTTTTGTATAGAGAATTTTTTCTTCATTCGAGCGATGTGTTTGTTTTGATTTATTTCAAATCGCCGATTTCAAAATGTTGTTTCAAAGGTTCGCTTGGATGGAAGTACGACAACTCAATTCTTGATTTCTCTACTCCTCATAACTCTGCGGTTAATTGAACTCCATTAGAAAATAACTCTATTCTCAAATACCTCTATGAAAAATGATCTCTATTCCAAATCTGGTAACTCGATTGTCAGTTATTTTATACGAACAGAGATGTCTTTGACCATATTTATGAAAAGAGAAGACCACGAACGAGGATGAACTGTTTAAGAATAGAGAAGCGAGGAATAGAGTTATCCCCCTGCCGTTTGGATTAATAATAACTTGTTGCAAAAACGGCGTTTGGAAAAAATTTATGCGTGCGCGCTAAAATGAATTAAGATCATACTCGCGCCAGTTTTTGCCGAACATTGTATTTGCCGCAATTTATTATTAAGCCAGAGGCACTTTGACGCTAATGCAATTATACCGCATTGATTTTTAACTGTTAATTCGTGCGGAAAGGTCAAACTTTTTTTTGGTTCCATGTTAATAGCTCAACTGGAAGAAACTGAGAGCGCTGGTGAAATGGAATGATAAGATTTCTGAAATGAGAGTAAGAAAATGTAATAGCGGAGACAATATTTGTCGGTGCGACGGCATAAAACTCAAAGGGAAAGCTCGTGGAAGTGGATTTATTACTAAGTAGATCGATGCGAGGAATTGAGAATCAGGCGCGATGAGCGGAGGCGGTGGTTTCAGAGGCAGAGGCTTCGCATCGAGAGGACATCGTCGGCAAGGAACGGACCGCCATGATTCTCGAGGAGGAAATGCTAGATCACAAGGCCCGAACGGTTCAAGATTAGGATTTCGGGGCGGTAATTCGAGATCGAATGTGCAATCAGACGGAACGAATATACAGGGCGGAGTTGGGAAATTTCGCGGCGGAGGGATCGGTGGACAGAATCGTCAGGATTTCAATTTGCCACGAGGAGGCCCACCTATGCGTCAATCTCAAATACCTGACAACAATTGGTCCCAAATACCTGGTAATAATTGGTCGGGAACTAATTGGTCGGACAATAATATGGGAAACAATTGGTCGGAGAATAACATGGGAAACAATTGGTTGGACAATAATTTGGGAAACAATTGGTTGGATAATAATACAGGAAATAATTGGTCGGACAGTATTCCCCGAAACAATTGGTCGGACAGTAATCTCGGGAATAATTGGTCGGGCAATAATCCCGGGAATAATTGGTCATCGCGAGGAGCTGGACCCCCACCGTCGAGAGGTTTTCCAGCTTGGGGCGGTGGTTGTCCAACGCGCTTCAACGGACCACCAATACCGCCCTTCTATCGCTCCCCATATGGATTTCAACCTCCCGTAGGAATGAATTATTTACCACCTTCTATCGTCGATTATTCTCCGATTGTCGAGCCTGAGCCTCAAAACATACAAAAACCTCCCAATTATCCGAAGAAACCTACGAAAGCTCCGAAGCCCCAGAAGCAAATTGTTCATCCTGGATCCGAGGAGGAACGCTTGCAAAAAATAACCGAGGCTGCCGACAAGTTGAAACGTACGTTGTCGACGAATAAAAAAGCACACTCAACGGAGGAGACTTGGTACAATGAGGATGACGGCGGTACGTTGGAATTCGCCAGCCAACAAGGTTTCGATCACGAACCTCGAATGGTTAATCGTGGCATTCCCGAATTAAAACACGATCCACCCGAATTGAATTTGACGCTGAACGATTTGCGTGACATTGGAAGAGTCGATCACGATCATACGACGAGAGGTACGAAATCGAGCAATGACGCGGAACCGAATATCGACGAGTCGGAAGTTGAGATACTTGAGCACAATCCTGTCCAACGAGTTCCCGAGGCTACGATCGACATTGATTTATCGCCCGAAGAAGACAATCCTGACGATTCAACAAAAAACCAATTGGTCGAAACAAACGATAACAGTACCGAAGCGTTTAACGACATTTCGGAATTAACGATCCAAACTTTCGTTGGCAGTACGTCGAAAATGATTAATGACGAAATTGGCTCGAACTCGGAAAAAGTCGATTCGAAATGTGGCAGAGAGACGATATCGAAAGAAAACGTTGACGTACGAGAAGCTGTCGAAGAAATTACGAAAGATTTTGCCCAAGGTAATCGAGAAAATACTGTCAACGATAATACTCAAAATGTTAATTTGGACGATGAAAACGTAGTCAGTTCTACGAGCTCACAAGTCGAAGAGAAAAAAATGGTTGATGAGCACTTTCAAGAGAATACAAATACTCGGATGGAAGCGTCGATTGAGGTGGTTTCGATTCAAGACACGAGGACAGAAATAGAAAAGATTGACGGTAATAAAATAAAAGAAACCGTATTAGTCGAAAATATCGAAAATGAACGGATCGATGATGATAATTTTGAAAACTGTGAACATTCGATAATTGCCACGAAACCTATAGTCGAGACTTGCGAACCAAGAATAAAGACGAGCATAGAGGGAAAAATCGACGACGACAGTAAAATAGAGGAAATTAGAGAGGTCGGAATAATTTTGGATGAGAGAACAAATACAAGGGAAAATGATTTAATAATAAAAGAAACAAGGAAGGACGAGACAAATAATTCGCTGGAAAGACACAAAAAAGAAGAAGAAGAAGGAGAAGAAGAAGCTGAGATTCGAGGAGAATCCGAAAAAGCTACTATGGATGAAAAACCCGAGTACGGTCTCGAAAAAATGATCGAAAGCGACAAGGTCGCGTCGTCGAACGACTTGGTACGAAATAATGGGGAAACTTTTGAATCTGGCGTAGAATTGATTCAAGGTAACGAGAAAACCCTCAATGAGTCACCCGTAGATGCGAGAACGTCTGAACAAAATGATAATGACAATCTTTGTGATAGTGTTGTAATAAATACGTTAACGCAGCACAGTACGAGCACGACGAATAATGACAACGTTGTAATTAAGGAGACAACGAACAGTGATGCGACAATGGGACAAAGTCAAAATGACTCGAAAGAAAAAGTAACAACGGATCAGAAAAAACTAATTGATAGAAACGCTAATAAAACATCAACGGGTAACGGATATTCAAGCTCAAAGAGCGATCACCGAAATAGCATAGAGATTGAAAGAAATATTAGTAAAAATATCGATTCCCAGGCTCGTGAAAAAGTTAAAAAAAAATCTACCAAGGCCCATGACAATATACCGAACGATATGGAAGAACATGGACAAGAAGAATTGACCAAGAGGAAGAGCGAGAGGAAAAATTTGGAGGAAAGTTCGCAAGCTTACCAGGAAACCGATGGAAAAAGCCGGGAGAGAAGAAAGCTCGTGAGAACAGGCTACGATAATTTTTCGTCGAGAAATCGTAAATCCACATCGGATTCAACGTTAAGGAATCCGAGTAGACATCTAAATCCGAATGATTCTCAGTCATCGGTAGAGGGTAGAATATCACCAAACGTCACGCATCACCAAATGCATCACGATCAATCAACACTTTCGTGTAAATTTGAAAAGCCGAATTATGCAAGTTCGAGCTGTGATAAACGTGCGAAGGAGGAAATTTCGCCAACATTAACGAAATTCAATCGAAAAGAGCGACCACAAACAGCGAATATAATTGGGGTTAGGGAAGATCCCGTAGAGTCGTCTGTATTACCACCAGCATTCGATCCACGTTTATCATCGCGGGAACGTTCTGTTCTAATGTCATCGTCGATACCCATCAACAAAGATTTTACAATGATACCTGGTTATCCACCCTGTACGATGACGAATTTAGTACCGAGCGTACCAACGATAAATTATGCCGTTCCTGTGGGAGTTCCACCACCACCACTACCACCACCACCACCACCACCATCAGCAGCGGTAGCAGCAGCACCACCACCAATAATACCGACAACCACCACCATTATGACAACGCCAATTAAACCCGCGAGTAATATATCACCGATTTGTATGTCCGATCCTTTCGTACACATTTTGCCACTGCCCAATGTACCAATTGTATCATCGATCGTTTTACCCAACGAGCTCATGCTCCAACCACCCTTACCTGTCGAATTAGCACCCCCGCTACCATCGCCTGTTAAAGCAACTATTAATATGGAGGCTGAACTCGAAGATATGCAAGAAGCAATGGAGTTTGCGAAGCAGCTAATGAACATGAACGATGATCATAGCGTCGAGCCATCTTCGAATGATATTCTCGATCCTGATATTTCCGACGAATCCGATTTCTTTCACATGCCAACGTTTCCGGATCTTCCGCCCATAGAATTGCCGCCTGTTCCACCATTGCAAACCGTTTGTGCTCATCATCCGACAACGACGAGTGAAGAATCCATGAAAAAAACCGGCAACAAGAATATTGGTAAGGATGAAATGACGACTTATGGGCCTGCACCGATGCCCGAGGAATATCAGAAAAGTCCAACTCAGAACGTAAACATCGAGGAGGAAAGCTTGGGCCTGACCGAAGAACAATTACGGCCAAAGGTGGTCTTTAATTTGAACGCAAAATCGAAAATAATCAATAAACACGATGAATGGCATCAGCAAAATCAACCGGACGAGGAGTCTGCGGCTTTGTCTCCTTTTATTTCGACAACTTCAAAAACAACCGTTTCCGAAATACCGCAAAATCGTAAAAAAAAACCGAACCCGGTATCATCCCCGGTTATGGTGACGACGACGACGACGACGACGACGACGACGACGACGACTACGGCGACGATGGCGACGATGACGACGACGACGACGACGACGACGACGAAGGAAAAATCGATGCCGACGAATGGACGAACGGAGGAACGAAATAGAAAACGCGATGAGAAAGCAGAATCGACGAAATACAACGGTAAGATCGATTCCTTGGTGCATTCGCGGAGTGACGCAAATTTAGAAGAGACGAAATCACGGTCACCCACACCACCGAAACATCCTATACAGACAAAAAGTTACAAACGCGGCGATGAGGATTCCTTGCGAAATTACCCAACGAATAAAAGTGAGATGCTGAAACGATCGTTGAAAGAAACACCGCCTAAAAAGTCGACCAACGATCCACAAACTCCAGAATCATCATGGAAGAGCCGTGTTATTGGTAGATTTTTGAAAATGAGCAAAAACGACATTGGCAACATGTTGAATAACGCGAGTTTACGAAAATTCGACATTGCGATGAAACATTTGGTGAAAGAGCGTCGTTCCTCGTTGTCCCTCGAGATGAGAAACAACGAGGAAGAGAGAATGAGGGATGCCGAGGAGAGATGCTATAACCGCGAAGAATTTATGGATCAATTGAGCGCCATGCTGGATCCGAGTGCGACAGTTGACGTTTGTAACTTACCGACGCAATTTATTCATCATTTGAGCCAAGTTTTGAATCTCGATACAATGTCAGAATTCGAATCATCTCAAACCGTGTCCGAGAAGACGATCGGTGACGTATCCTCACCCAATGCGGAATCTCGTAAGCAACTTGGTTCCCGAGAGACGACGAGCGCGAGAACGGAGAACGATGTAGCGTATGAGCAGACTCATGAGAGAAAAAGACGGAAGGAGAAACAGATGGAAGGAGGAGGAGGCGGAGGGGAGGCTGCATCAGCGTTGACGACGACAACAACGGGAGTGTTGGAAAAGGGTAGAGTTTCACGTACGAGCGAAAAAACGATAGCCGCCGAATTATCGAAATCGGAGAACATTCGGATGGAAAATTTGGAGACTCGCGCGGTAATTGGCCCGAGATCGAAGCGTCGTCGTGCACGTGCAGCAGTCGATGATGAACAAAGTACAACGGTAAACAATGGGAAAACGTTGATGGAGAATGTTTCGAGCTCATTAAATATGGCAGATCTTGATGATATTTTTTCAGCCGGTATAGCAAGAGCGAAGAAAAAATCACACGATTTGCCGATCCCGAAAACGTGGAAGAAAAACGAGGAGGAATCATTGAGTATAGAGAAAAATATTGTTCCGGTGGTTAGTAGTGGCGTTGATCCGAGCGTTGATCGAGTCGAGAGAGCAGCGGTTGAACTCGACGAAATATTTACAGCTGGTATAGCCAGAGCTAAGTTAGCATCGAAAAAAGTAGCTGAAGCTGCAAAATCCGTGGAGGTGGTGGTAGATGAAGAGAACAACGATGACGACGAACGTGGTTGGAATCAAGGAAATTTACATGTGAACGTTGATTGTTCTCGTCGATTGCGACAGAGGTCATCGTCCTCGGGGAGAAAAACATCCAAGAACGAGAAATGGAGTCGGCACATGCATCGCGAGGAATCCGTGGCTTTCCGTAATTTAACGAAGGAAGAATGGGAAGCTAAATACACCGAACCGTCTTATTCGACTTATCAGCGTGAATATCGTGCGATGGAAGCTTTGAGGGAAAAAAGATCCCAACGCAGTCCATCATCCGGTTCAAAACCAGATTATAATGCATTCGATATAAATGATCTTGGAAGTGTTAAATCACGTTTGGGCGAGCCCATAAGCGGAAATGTCGAATATCACGAGGATTGGAGCGGAAGTGACGAACTTTCGCGAATTCGTAATATCACTGAAGCGATGAATTATACGGTCGATTACGATCGACGCTGTAGCGCTGACTCGTCGAGTACAACAATAACAACAACAACAACAACAACAACAACAACAACAACAACAACAACAACAACAACGAGTAGCTCGGGTAATACAAGTGACAATGAAGACAACGAGGCTACACCATCGGTCACGAAATTACTCAAAGTTATCAAAGAACGGGAAAAAATAGCGAAACAAAAGACTTTTAACGAGGAGATAAGAGACGAGGTGACCGCTGAGATTGAGCGTAAAAAACGTGAACGGGACAAAATACGGAAAAGGCATAGACCGAGACCGAAAAAAAACAGCCATCATCGTCGTAAAAAGGAGAAGAGAGGCAAAGTACGGGAGCGAAAAAAACGCGAGCGTAAACGTAGTAAAAAACAACGCAAGTCTCGTCATACCGACCAAGATTCGAATGAAAGCAGCGAAAAGGAGGATGCCGATGAGGAATATATGTCGTCAGGCTCCCGTTGCCATCGTCGTCGTCGTCGTCGTCATCGTCATCGTAATCCACAACATTTACTCAACGAGGATGAAATAAAAAAAGAAGTTATCGTTAAGGAAGAGCCCGATATGGAGATTCCCGTATCGAATGAAAATATACCGATCAAGAGTGGTATGAGCGCTAAACCTGTGGATGATTTACGACCTGCCTCAAAAACTTCCTCATCTTCCGTACCTTCGATCGTTGCATCTCCGAACACCGGTCAAATCATTCCTCCCCATCAAACAAAAACGAAAGCTCAATTGAAACAAATGCCCGTTGACATTACAAAAAGGGTGGTGGTGGCAACTGTCACGAATGTCAGTTGCGATGAAACAGCCGAGAATCAGCGTGTTCAGGTTAATGAGGAAACGAGAGAAAATATCGTGAAAAATATTTTACCCGTAGCGTCAGAAATTCCTAACGCTTCAGATCAATCGGAAATTTCTAGCGGCACGACGAACGTCGCGAACGTGATAACACCCCCCGTAGTCGCGATACAACAAATCTTCGCTGCCAGCGATGATTCCTCCTTGTTAAAAACAAATTCGAAAAAACTCGATATTAAAACTTATAAGGAACGTGCCCGACAGCGTCAGCTAAAACAGAGTGAACAGATTCGTCTCATGACGGAAAATCCAACCTCATTAACGCAAAATCTTTTAAACATACCATTGACCCGAAAAAAAGAGAAACAGTTGTCTGTCGTTCGAACGACAGAAAAAACAAATGCTGTGGAAGAAGAAGCATTGAAGGATCCTAGATTGAAGAAACTCGAAGAAACTTCGACCGGCGGCGGTATTGCAATGAGCCTTGATCCAAAAGTTGCCGTTTCAACGACAACTTCGAACAACGTAGTTTCTCCATCAACCTCCGTAGCTAAAATCACGATATCACCCAGCAATATCGAAGAGAATGTTCCTTCGTCAAATGTTCCATCTAGAAAAAAAATAACGAGACCGAATTTCACAAAACTCCGTGAGAGTAACGAGCTATCACAATCTAGCGCCAAAGATTTACCTGTCGATGCTGGTAAATTTGCTCACATCAAGTCTGAAGGTAGAAAAGAATTGAAATTGCGTGAAAAATTGAAAAGAGGACGTTTGCGAGCCAGTACCGAAACACCCGGAACCAGTGGACCGTCGGTAGATGTTCCACCAACGCGATTGAAACGACGCAAAAGTCTCGTAACAACCGAAAATATTGTTCCAGCCACAGAACTGAAAACCAATCAAGTGCCTTTATCGTCAAAATTGGATACAACCAGTACTTGTGATAATTTCGGAACATTTAAAACGATTAAAATTATGGACAAAACGCCAAATGTCGATGATGAGAAAATATTGAGTGCGTCTGAGAATTCAAATGGTAAGAAAAGTTTAGATAGTTCGAAGAATGTGACGTCTGCGACAACTTTGGAGAGTTTGGCGAATTTTCATGAAATTCAACCGTTGGACATTTCGAAGCCTCTTGGCGGTACAATAATTGATTTGGATGAGCCGCAAATTTTGGATAACATTGACACTTTGAACGAATCTAATTCGATTATTTCACTTGTTCACCATAATTCAATGACGCTCGAAACAACAAAAATTTTAGAAACCTCCACGGGTGTGGAATCTACAGAAGCCTTGAATATTTCTACGAATTTGGATAGTACAGAAATTTTCGATAATTCGAAAAGTACTAAAGAAATCTCGAATAATTCCAAGATTCAGAATTCACCGAAATCATCTTTAGACATTTCAATAACATTGGATTCTTCAAGTTTCGATAATTTGGAAAAATCAAACGTTCCGATTCAGTCAGACAACAATTTGGAAACTCCAAATCTCGAGAAAAATCAAGACATTGTGGAAATTTTGGATACCCGAAAAACTTGTGTCAACTCTGAAGATTTCAACACGAAAGAGTTTGCGGAGAATGTCAAGGCTTCGGAAATTCCAGGCACATTAGAGAAAACTGAAAATTCTCACGTTACTAAAATCACTGATACTTCGGAAGCTGCGGTGGATAAAACGAAAAATTCTGATTCTGGTACACCGTGTGTGGAAACATCAACAACCATTTCAGAGGCTACAAAAACGGTAGATGAAGCAGAACTGTTGAATCCGTCGGAAAGTGAAAAACTTTCGTCAAATGTAGAAGAATTGACAGAGAGTGAGATTCAAGATCGACTTGCGGTACCAAAAGAAACCGAGAAGAATGAGACAATTCTAACCGAAAACGAATTAATACCATTGGAAATATCAATCGAAGAATTACCGGTTTGGTCATTGGAGGCTCCTGCGATAACGAGCAATATTCCAGCAGAATCGCTTGATTATTCGAACGACAGCGTTCCATTCAAAGGATTTACGGAGGAGACTATATTACGACGCGATCGCGTGCTGACGGAGGCTGAAATAACCGAAGATTCAGAACTGAATACTTTTGAGAGTGTACCGTTGAATTTTGTGAGTGAAACAGCAACGAGTACAACGGAAAACATTGATTTGGATGAAATAACGAATACCGATGTTGTCGACAGTCTCGAGAGTCTGCCATTGACGTACAGCGAACAATTTCCAAACGCTCAAGACGAAATTGAGACTAGTTTACCGGATCCACTGGGTCACACGATATACACAGTGGCGAGTGAAATCGTCGATGTTCCAGTCACGATTTCCCTCGAATCGTTGCAGAGTTTCGCCAACGATGAGGCTAATGAAAAAGTGTCCGAACCACCGGACAAATTAATGGAAATTGTAGCACCCATCGTTAAGTCCAATATACTGGTGGAAAATTTGTCGAGCATCGGTGATTTTCGCGTCGACAATGTAAACACCCGTGAAACTGTGCCATCTCCGATTCTCGTTGTCGAAGCTCCAATCGAATCGAAGGAGTTAACGACAAAGATCGAGCAAATAAACACAACAACGGTGTCTCAAAACGAGGTGACTGAGGAGGGGACGTTGTCGGAAGAGTTGTTGATAAACAAGAGTAAAGTGGAAATGCTGATTCCAGAAGTCGAGCCTCGTTTAACGGAAACAGAAGTTTTCAACATTGATCCCAGTGCTGTCCCATTGGAAAATAATGGTTGCAGTGAGATTATATTAAATTTAAGTGCACCAAACGATGATAATTTTGTGAAAGATGTTGTGGAAGCTGATGACGTTAATTTTGAAGCAGAATTGAGAAATGAAATCGAGGAGAAGATTGAATCTTCATCGAAAATGTGTGATACAAAAGATGACAGGATCGACAAAAATGTGACGCGAATAGATGAGGAAACCCCGACGAGGGACAACAAAGACAAAGAAGAGAAAGAGGCTGAAACGAGAGAGACAATAACGTACCACCAGGAGAAACACGATTCGGAATCAAAATCAAAAGATTCGTCGCATCATTCGAAAGAGCACAGCCACGGTAAAATGAAGAAAAAATCAAGTCGTTATCATAATCATAGCTCAAAAACGAGCAAAAAGACAATGCTGACGGAAAAAATGGTCGACGATGCGATAACGGCTAACGTCGTCAAACTCGTTGCAAAACCAAATTCAAGACACACCGTTATGGCTAGAATGATGGAGATCGATGTTGAAATTCACAAATTAATGAATGAAAAAATGACCCTTTATAAAATGCTCGAAAGAGGTGATTTTACGAGTAATGAAAATCAAGATTCCACGGAAAAAACGATCGACGAGACAAAAATGATGAGCGAGAAGGAAAAAGAGATGGAAGTTGGGAAAACAAACATCTCTGCGCCGTCTATGTCCAAAACAACCGAAGAAACAACAATGAAACCGGAAGCAAAGTCGTTAAATTTGGAAATTGAAGATAAAATGAAGAAACGGAAAAAGAGTCCTCATCGCGAGACGAAACACCGTTCCAGAGAACGGGACAGTGCTGAGCCACGTCGTGAGAGAAAGATTTCAGAAAGTAAGAGTCACGCGTCGAGAAGCACCCTGGGCGAGGAAGCCTCGCGTCATGATATTAGTCTGAATAGTTCACGAGAGAAGAGTACATCTTTGACCGATCTCGAGGATACCGAGGAGAAGCGCCGTAAAAAAGATAAATCTCTGACTCGTCAATCGTCCAAACATTCGAGCAAAGTACATTCGAGCAAAGAAGATCTTCTTGACGTTTCGCGGGATAGCCACAAAGCAGAAAAATCAACCAAGAACGATTCGGCGAAATTCGAGAAAGCGAAGAAAACGGTCAAACCTCCGATCGAGTCAAAAAAGTTGGAGGCTTGTTTGAAAAAATCGAAAAATCGTGAGGGCAAATTGAGTTGTGAGAAAATAAAAATGAGCCACACGGATCATATTTATTCGGACGAGAGCAATTTTGAGTTGCAGGGGGGCCCGAACGATTCGACAAAAAATCACGAAACGTCAGGTAAAAAAGACCATATCGGAAGTTCCACGGGATTGGCGCTTCTCGAAGAATCTCTGAAGCGCGAAATCGCTCACCATCGAAAAACCAAGAATGTGGAAAAACGAAAGAAGAAGAGACAAGACATAAGACGATCTTTACTGAATTCGACCGTCCTGACGGCGAGCGAGGCAAAAACAGGCTTGATCAATTTGTTTCAACGTAAAAAATTGAAAAATAAAGAAAATGCAACATCTTCGGAAACGAAGGATAAAATGAAAAGCAGAAATCCTGGCACAGCTTCGAAACACGTATCGAATATTATCGACGCTGTAGCGACGAATCGCCTTGAGGAACTTTACACCGAAGATTCTCGAGCATCTCCGGCTGGCGATGGAAGTTCAAAAAATACAGGAATGCAACAAAATCGGACGATTGAAGATAATCAAGATAAAGGGAGGATCGATAAGGAAGGAAGAAGACACAAAGACGAAGAAAAAGCGGAAGAAGTAGAAGAAGAGAAACTTGTTTCGAGCTCACCGGACGATTCGACGAACAAAATTAAAAACATTCAACATCTAGAAGCAATCGGAAAAACAACAAAAGATTCTAAAGATTTTTCCTCCGGGAAAAATAGAGATTCAGTGAAAAAGGAATCGAGGCACGAGGAAGAAGAAGAGTCCGAGCATGAAGAATTTCACAATCGCAAGGATTTACCGGTGCCTACTGAAACGGAAATTCTCGATATTCCGAAAACACCAGACATAATTGAAGAAAATATGATAAGTTTGGATTTTTCAATAACGCAAGAAGAGGATATTCCGAAATCGGGATATGCGAGCAAAGAGAAATCAGTGAAAAACTCGAGAACGGACCTGATAGTGGAAAAAGAGAAGGTTCAAGAGAAACATGTGAAAGCCGTTGATCGATCCCGATCGGTAACACCGGAATATCCAGAACCATCGGGACTGGATTCAGCGGAAAAAACGAATCGAAGCAACGAGGGACAGTCCGAAGGTTCGGATGTACGGTGGATGAATGAAACTCAAGAGGAAGAAAAACGCGCGGTGAAAATCGCGGGACAAAAAATAATAGAAATGAAGGACACATATGTCGACGACAATGAGGAAAGCGTTCCTCGAAGTCGTAGTCGTACGAATTCACGTCGTACGAAGCAACGAGGAAAATCTCGAAGTGGAACGAGAAAGGATAGGAGATCTCAGCACAAAGACACTCGGAATTCACCATTGAGACAGGAGTACGTCAGCGACGACTATGATCACCAAGATGATGTATCATTGAGAAGACCAAGATCAGCGACTAACCGTAATCTAAACAAACATCGCGAAAGAGCTGGTCCTCCACCACCGAGTCATCGAGGCTCGAGGCAATCCGAGGAGAATACCAAAAGTATGAGAGGCAGAAAACGCGAACACGAACGTTCAAATTCTCGTGGTTTATCGCCTTACGATGGCGAACCATCGAGAAAACGATCTCATTCACACCGATCTGTCACTCCTACGATTCTATCGACCATGGTTGATCAGCAATCAAAGAAAAAAGGCAAAAAACGTAAACGTCGTCGAGAAATGTCTATCGAAGAAATGATGACATGCAAGGTCGAATTGATCGATTGTAAATACACTTATCTAAGTCCAACGATGCATCCAAAAATCCTTAAGAAACTTGGTATATCAAGGATAAATCGTTACGTTGCACCGAGCACGATTATTGAAAATTTGTCACCACCGGTACTCACGAGAAACGAGACACCTTCACCGCCCATGTTGAGCAAAGCTTTCGAAGCGGAATATACGAGTAAAGAGACCGATGATATTATTGAAAAAATTGATATTTCGGTACAGCTTGAAAATAGTGTTCCCGCGCAAAAAATTGTTGAAGAAGAAAGAATGGAAGATGATGAGCAAGAAATGGATCAAGTGAGAATACCATCGCCCATTGTATGTCACATCGTTAAGGAAAACGTTGACGACGACGAAGACGACGAGGATGATGATAATATCCAAATCGTCAAAGTCCTTGATGAAAATTTGCCAATTACTCCACAAGGCGTTGAAGACGATGACGTCGAAAGTTTGAAAGACATGGAACAAGATGAATCCAGCCAAATCGATGACGATAATGAGAATAGACCGGAATTAATAGCGGTTGAAGAAGACTACGACACAACGGAAGAGTACGAAGTCATAGATGAGGTAACCGATGAGAACGAGGAAGAAACTGAAGAAACTAACGACGAAGTCCAAGTGATTGATCCTACGGAAGCTGGACCGACCGTAGAAGAAAATACGACTGAACTGGAACAACCTTTTCAACCTGACAACAATGATAACGAGAATGAAACGAGAAGAACGAGATATACCGTTCACAAAGGTCCTATACTCGATATAAAGGTAAAATTATCCGATAAAAAAAAAATGATGACAAACAAACCTCGCGTTATGAGACTTCGCTTGTGTAGATACGTACCCAAGGAAAAATTTTAATTTGTCAAACCCCTCCCCCATCGCCATTGGATATTTGATCAATTCGTTCTCGAGTTCAATATTATTTTTGTACACATTTACTAATACAGCATTTGATTTGCATCGTTGTTATGGATGGAATTTTTTTTCTTTTTTCTTTAACTCTTTTTATCTCTTAGAATAGCCGGTATTCCTTCTTTTGCCCTTCACATCTGTGGTTTATCAGAAAAGGCTCGAGGAAGCTTTCGATTATGTTTTTAACTCAAAATGGCACCGAAATTTTGTTTTAAAAATAATTTCGTTGTATTTTATCGATACTGGAAATTTTAATATCATCGTTGAAATACGTTCGTTTATTACGGTAATTTACCGCTACTGCATTCATTTTTATAGAGTTGTTTGTTACTCCTGTTACCACTTTATATTTTTTTATGTTGCACCACACATATTCGTTGATTAATCTGGGGGGAAAAAAATTCCAGTGTAAGCCGTGTGTGGCGAGTAAGCTTTGTAAAGAAAGTAAATTACGAAATTTGATATTTTCAAATAAATGTAAGCCGGAACAAAAGAAGCGTGGTATTTCTTTTCTTTATTCGTGGTTTCGTGGCTTATTTAATAAAAAGGTAAAAAAAATTTTAGGTGCTGGAAGATTCGTTTCTCGCTGCTAGTGAGGACGGTGCAATTTATAGGTACAGTCAAACATCCAATGGTATATTGAACATTTACAAGGGTCACGAGGCTGCAGTTACCTGTATCTACGTACTCGAGATGCCTGGCAAACGTTGGAATCTTTACTCCGGCTCGTTGGATGGAACTTTTCGATGTTACGATATAACGGTAATCGTGCGTGCATGCGTGTGTAGGCATGATCGTTATAGAAGATCGAACAGAAGCTAAAAAAAATCTGAGCTTTTTTTTGCTAGTCAATTTTAATTTCTGCTTTTTTATAATTTTATCGTCATCTTCATTCGGACAAATATTAATCTGGTTAGAAATCGGTGGCTTTTCAGACTGGTGCTCAAGATCGATCAGCTAATGTTGGAAGTCCTGTTCAGTGTATGGATCAAGGCTGGGGAATAATCTATATCGGCACTAAATCTGGACACATTTCACGTTACAGCATCAAGGTCTCTATAAGTAGCATCTCTTTCAATGTTTGTCTCATGCGTGTTTTATGTTTGTTTATCAATCTTCTTTTCCGTTCATGAGAATTCAGTGTCTATTCTTCGAGTCCCGATGATCGTTTCTCTCAATTTCGTTTTTTTTTCGCTTTTTGTCTTTTCATAACCATCCGGATCGCGATTGAATCGCTGTTCCTTCTTCAGTCGGGTAGTTTAAAAGGCGATAGACTGGAATTTTCCGACAAATCTGTACTCGCTCTAAAAGCATCCGCCGAGGGTCCAAGAAGAGTTTTAATCGTTGCATCGAGGAATCAACCGATCACGATAAGGGACGCAAACACCGGTCTATTTCTACGCACTATTTGTGGCTACAAGAATCATACGGTGTACAGCCTAATGAGAGATCGTAATCTCGTTTATTGCGGGACGAGCAGTACATCCATTCCAGTATACGATTTTACCGTAGGTTTCCCTCTTACCTTTCACATTCAGCTACATTGATTTTTATGCGTCTATTCGTTTTTGCAACGCATAAAATTATATTACAAAAATTACCATGGGAATCAAATTTAAAAAAAATCAGAAATAGAGATTTTTCTGGGCTGGTTGAAAAATGTTTATATCTAATTGACATTACGACAATTTTCAACATAATAAAATTGCATGGTTAACGTAACTTATTACATTGGAGTAAATTCTTTCGTATTAATACTAAACAAAAATTTTAACCTAATATTAATAAACGCATAGAATTTGGTTCCTCGTCTATTTAATTCGTTTCTTTTTATATTGCATCACTTTGTTTCCGTGCAGAATGGTGAACAAATAACGCAGTACAATGCTGGTGTTGGCATCGTTTGTATGCGCCTCTATCGACAAATTCTTTTCGCCGGTTGTTACGACGGCAACATTTACGTATTCGATACCCTGGTAAGAAACGTACTCAATTATTTCTTTTTCGTTTAGGGAAAAAAAAATTTTAATGATTTTTCAAATCTGAGATGAATTTTTACAAAAATTCTAAACTCATTCATTATTACATTTTAATTTATTGTCATCATTCAATTGTTAAGGATTTTGTGTATTTTTATTAACATCATTGGAAAATGAAATGAATCATTTGTGTTCAATAAAAAGAATCCATGAGTAAATGCGTAATTTTTGATTAATTGTTATAGGAATCGAAATTGTTGTGCAGCATTCCCGGACCTGGCAATATGTTGCTCAGTATGGAAGTTGTGAATGATGAGGTCAGTAAGCATAACAAAGGCTCTTTACCATCGAAACGTTTTATTTTCGACATCGACGCGGATGTAAATATATGAAATCGTGCATAATAATGTGCTCTTTACAGATAATAGCGGGAAGCAAAAATCGTCAATTACACTCGTGGCGTATGCCAAAGAAAGTACGTACCCTATTGGACGAGAGGACGTAACAGAGATAATCCCTATAAGACATTTGAAAAAGATTTCTAGTCAACGTGTTTGAAGAATGTTTGCCGATTCTCCTCTCCTCTGAGAATCTTCGAGAAAAAAAAAAACAAAAACAACCGAACAGAATTATGTATATCAATTGGCAAGGAAGGACAGACGAGAATTGTAACATAAATTATAAATATGCACATAATCGCGTAGAAAAAAATGTACAAATGAAAACAAACAAAAAATAAGGAAAATCGACATGAAAAACGAGAAAGAGTCGTGCAGGACAAAGTGCACTTGTATTAGCGTAAAAGAAGTTTTTTTTTAATATGTACAGTTTTTAGCCTATTATACACACTTGTGCTGTGTCTATATGAAAAAAAAAATAATAATTGTCAATCTCGTTTTCTTTCAATTCGTTATAAAGAGTTGAAAAAACGAGAAGTCTTTGTCGGTCCGAACCAAATGCATTGTTTATAAAATTAATTATGAAGCTAATTTGAAACAAAGACAAATAAGGAATAAAATATATTCAAAGACTATTTGGTACGATAAGTGTCAATAACATCGATCGTTACGGTGTACGATCGAAATTTATCATAGTCCGAAAAATAGAAGTAACATTTTTGTTATTGAGATCACAAGAATTTTTTTAAGTAGTTGTTTAGTCAATGTAATAAAAAGCAAATGTTGTTCTCTATTAATTCTTGAGTATCTTGATTTTTTTCAACATAAATTTTTGTCTCCCTCTGCAGCAGAGATGTAGAATTTGAATCTCTTAGCAATGCCGAATCATGTTTGATCGATATTCATTATTTTCTTCACAACTACTGCTAGCATTGTTATGATCTCGTTATCTCTTAGCAACGCCAAGTCATATTTGATCGATATTTACTATTTTTTTCTTCACTACTGTTAGATTTGTTATGATTTTTTGTTTGTTTTCGAAGAACAAACGGTCGATCGTAGGTTCTTATTAATAAAAAAAAAACTTTATAACCGTTCTGAAACTGTTTTTACTTTACGTTACGAACAAAAAAAAGTTGGAGGAAATTTATTATATTATATATATATATATTTTTTTTAAATTACGAAATCAACTTTTAAACAAGGTAAAAAGAATCAATTGAGAATTTCTGATAGTATTTCATTCCATTTATTCTTCTCTGAAAGAATATATTATTTCGAACTCTCTGCTTTAATAGTGTTTTGCGATTTTCTTTGTCACTGTGTAATTATTAGGAAGGCGATATGTGTCTTTGTCTCGGTCCAGCAAAATCAGGTAAGAGTCTGCTCATGAAAAGACTCCAAGGTGGTGAAGACATCGACGAGGCGACTCACACAGTTCCTACAACCGGTGTTAATCTTTTTACGGTTAAAAATTCCGATGGTCATTTTGATATGGTCGTGAAAGAAATTGGTGGCAGTATAGCACCGATTTGGAAGCGTTATTTCGACAGGGTAAGTGCATGCGTACAATCGTTAATACTTCGTAGTCAGACTGGAAGTCGATACAATTTGATGGTAGGACTTACGATTAGATTCTTGAGCCTATAGAACTTCAAATGTTGAAATGAATTTACTATTTACGCAAAGCCATTTTCATCCAAAAGTATCACATCTAAAAAGTACTACTACAAAATGTCACGCGAAAACTTCTACAAATAGTGATTTCATTATTACTTAGTGCGAATGTATGTATATATATATTCAATAGTCATGAAAATCGGGCGGTACTGTTTCAATATTTTTGACGTTCTTGACTTTCGCGAAATTCAAGATAAATGTAGTTATGAAGGGCTAACAGAACGATAGATTGTCAGAATTATTAATATTTCAAGGTCTACAAAATATTGTACGTTGTGGACGCAAGTAATCTCTGTCAGATAAGCGCTGCGGGTGTATTGCTGTATTCATTATTAGTCGAGCCAAGATTGGAGAACGTGAAGATTGCTCTTGTGCTTGGAAAAATGGATCTCTCGTATCGGCAGATGAGAAACGAGGCTCTGCTGATGCTTCATTTTGCCCGTTTGCAACGAGAGGTCAAACAGAAGATAACGGTGTTTGAGGCCAGCGCAATGGATGGCCAGGGTATCGAAGAAATACGTTCTTGGCTCTTCGATTTGGAAACCCTAAAAAAAACTGATGCACCACCCGATTCTTTTTCACAAGCTTGTGCTACAACGAAATAATTTGTTTTTTTTCTTCTTCACTCATGAAACCAAATTAGTTTTCTTATCAAAGAAGGATTTCATAGTTTTTTTTGCCAGTACTCGGAATACTTGATCGAACCATGAATAGGTCTTAAAAAAATATATTGTGAAAATTTCAATAAAAGTACTTACATTCCAGATATCTCATTTGTGTAAAATAAAGCTCTTTGGGTTAAATGATCCTTCAGCTTCGAACAAATTAATTAAAGGGTATAATATTTTATTTCACATTTCAACCTAATAAGATATAAAGCTACTTAGGTATGTAACCTCGCCCTCAATGGGAACCAAACATTCACGAGTCGATTGTTTCGTTTAGTTATCTTCCTGTAACGGAGCAACATTTGTCATAAAACATTCTCTCTCTTTCTCTCTCTCTCTCTCTTACCAATAAGTCACTTACTCACTTATTATGGTTGTTTTTTTTTTTACTATAAGTCATTCGTACACGCAATAGGCACACGTGCTCGCAGAGCACAAAAAGTCATTCGTCTCATACGCCTGCGAAAACTTTCATCGAACGCAAAGCCACAAGAAACATTGTTTTTTCCCCCCTCAAGTTTGATTTAAAAAAATAAAACTTTTAATGTATCCTCGTGAGATCTTCGACAATTTTGACCAGATCGTCGACCATTGCGTCTTTTTTCATACCACTTCCGTCGTCGATCTTGAAAGAAAAAAAAAAACGTTAAAAATATACATTAGGACAACAATTTGTGGTCAAAAATAGTATTGTGCGTAAATTTTGTTCACTCACCGTAAGTCCCGTGGAAACTTCAGCCATTTTTTCATGACTAAGATCAAGAAAACTCTCGATCAAATCACCGTCAATGAAACCCTCGCACTGTTCGATCTTGAGCTCGGTATTGAAGCTCCGCCAAAAATTGTGCTCGATCTTGCCAACACTTTTGATAACCGTGGTCAGACGATCCTCGAGCTGACGAAGAAATTCATAAAATCCGGCGGGTATTTGCGTGACGAGGCCAATTGCACCGCCAACCGTACCGAATAATACACAACCCTGTGTCGGTGTACTTGACTCGCCGAGATGTTGCATCACCAATGAACCATGCCTGAATACGTTTACCATATCGCCGAGATGAAATTGACCGACCTCTTGCATCTGTTGTCTCTCTTCTTCGGAAGTTGCAGCACTATATAATGGATAAAAAGTTCAAGTTTAAATTAGAAGATGGAAATAATTAAAATTTGATGGTTGAATATCTCGTTTTGTCATCCCCGACCTACCTATCTTTTTGACAAACGAATAAATTGAAGCAATTCTCAGCTCCGAGGAAGGTATCGTCATCAAGAATTTCAATAGCGGTCATCCAGTTGGGATTATAATCTCTGGCTATTTCCTCGAAGCTACCTTCCATAGTTTTGTACTGCAGAAGAGTGAGCGACCTCATGAGATCACCAACGAGAACAAAGTCGCCTTTTGTCTTAAGGTAGAGTGCTATAATATTATTGAAATGGCTGCACTCGAGTCTGAGTTCTTTCTCGGCGGTCCATTCGAAGAGTCTTACGGTACTGTTTATACTGGCGAGTAATTTGCCATTGAACTCGACGAGGGAGTAACACGAGCCTTTGATTTCTTTCTCAGCTACTTGGGCCAATTTTCCATCGTTCCAATGGAACAATAATATTCTACCCATTTTGGGTTCCGACTCATCGGGATTAACGAGAGCTGTACCAACGATGAAATAGGAGATAGGATCTTCCCCGAGTTTCGTTGATATTAGGGAAAGAGCGTACTCGGTTGGCATGAGGGTATGAGCGTGAAGAACTTCAAAGGTGTGTTGATCGATTATCAACAAATTGTGAACCTCGATCTCCTGGCCAATGTCACAGGCCGCGGTGTGTCCTGGTTTATTGTGCGAGGCGATATGGCTGCTGGTAGAAGTCGAAGCTGCTTGGGTCGATGCCGATTGTCTGACGACGCTCACACCGCTGTTTTCCTGCATATCAACTCGCATCGTAATAACACCGAAGGTTTGCGAACTTTCTTGATAAGTTATGCGTCTTGGTGATTCACCGAGCGGTACAGTGCGTATGTGTAGCTTTTGTATTTCATCGATGGTCCCTATAGTTACGGTACTATCGGTCGCAAGTGCCAAACTGTCGGGGTAAGATTCGGCGTTTAGCGAACACATGTGATTTACCTCCTTGAGATTGACATTGCTAAATACAAGTTTGTGATTGGAGGAGTATATTACGGTTGGACGATCGGAACATGCGAATACGTTGGTCGTGGAGAGTGACCTGAATGTCCGCAATACCGTCGGTTGTGTGCCAAGGGTAACTTTCTTCTTGTCGGACAATTGACCACTGTTTTTTTGGAGACTGAAGTAATACATACTCCCGTCACCAAGGGCACACAGGAGATATGTGTTACCCTCGAAGCAAGTCATCAATATGGATCTCGGTATAATCTCACCGCCGAGTAATTCCTTATTCGTTTCTTCGAGATCAGGGAGAGTGAGTATGCGAATGGAAATATCAGTCCAAAGTCCAACAGCCACGAGATGAGCCTCGTTGTAACCGTCCAGAGGTGAAATATCGAGACAAGCAACTTCGTGCTGAAGAGTTGCGTAACCTTTCGATACTATACGATCCTCGACTATTTCAAGATAAAAAAGATCGTTACCGGTGGCGCACAATACCTGTCGCCCGTTGCAAGCCACCACGCTTATCGTTCTCTTGTTGTCCGGCTCCCATTCCGAAACGACGGTTTTACTCGCGTTCGATATTAAACGCGCCGAACTCGGTGTAATCTGTATAAAAAGATCGTTGCTAACGTTACCCGTGTGAAAGGTTTGCTCGTCGGCGACGAAACCGGCGATATCGGTTTCCTCGACCTCCTCACCGTTTAAGGTCAGTATACGAGTTTGTCCGACGAACGAGAGAACCAGAGTATTGTCGTAAGTACCGTTACCACCGACCTTCAGCGCCCACATTCCTTTGATACCCGGTAAATCGATACTCGCGTGTTCCTGAATACCAATCCCATTGCGTATTATTCTCAAGGAGCCTTCCTTGAACGCTCCCGAGCACGTTACCATTTGTCCTTGTCCTTGACGCTCAAGATCGACCACAGCCATGTCGACGATTGGCGCGAGATTCGTAAATATTTCCATTGGTACGCAATACGAGCCATTCTCATCGGCTTTCGTTATTAATTTTATCAATTGGGAATCTCCCAAACGACTACCTATGAATATTACTCCATTGTCGAGATAAGTAATACATTCAGGAGTACTTACTTCACCGAGCAATTCAACCTTCAGATCTTTTATCACGCTTGTACCATCGGGCTTTTTTTCTTGCTCGAGAAATAGCATGAACAAATGTCCCGCCATATCACCAAGTAGATATCTCAATCCTTGAGCGTCCACTTTCGCGTAACAAGTTATCGTACTCTGTTTTATAATAGGTGGTACGACCGCCATGTAAGTGGTACCATCGTGATACAAAATGCTTTCTTGACCGATTATTATAGCACCGCAGATCGGCGATGGTACCGGTATAACCATCATTGCTTCTCGCTCAACGTTATCCTGTTTCCATAGTGTCTTGACGAATTCTTTGTCCCTCAAAGATATTTCGTGCGTTTTCACGTGACGTCCGTTTATATCCTGATGTATTATTATCAAAGTTGGATTCGTACAGCCATGAAGAAAATTCACATCTTGCACCTGTTGCTCGTCCATTCTTATCGACGATGCTTTTAACTCTGGATTATCCTTGTCTAATGGTATTATTTTAAACAAACCATCGTACAATCTCAGACCTATTACCCGAGCTTTTGGATCAATAACGGCTTTGATCCCTGTCTCCGAAGGCTTTCCAATACGATCCGCCACATTCCCATGCGCTTTTGTTATTATTTCTATCTCTTCTCCATCTCCCGCGCATTCCAGTATCATCGCATTGTAACGCGTCGTCAGAAGGAAAAGTAAATCTTTTTTCTCGTGCTGCGAATCAACATTTCCACTAATTAACCCATTTTTCAAACTACATATTTTTTAAAACCTACAAATTGAACAACCATTTTTATCTTACTTCATCAATGATGTTTAGTATTTTATTCTACAAAATTGTCTACTGCCGAATAAAAATGACAAGCTTTAATAATAATTTACAAACAGGCACAAAAACATTTGTAGATCAAACGTCGCATTAACCATAGATTATTTTATTTTGCAATAGCTTGGACGTGTTGTAACGCACCGTCAAAAAGAAAATGTTATTTCTGGTATTATGAATAAATAATGTGAATAATTATAAATTCCATAACTAGATATTGTTGTTGCATTATTTAAATTTTCTGTTGAGAAAAGATTGATGCTTCGACTTGTAGTAATTTGATGTTTTATGCTTAATGTATGGGACCCCAAAAAATTGAGACCAAACACAAATTGTGGCTAAATATTGCAAATTACATATTGACACTGCTGAAATAGAGACGAAATTTAGCTGAATTTTAACGATTTTAACTTCAAAGTTGTCTAAAATTTTTTGTGTTCCAAACAAAGGAGTTGCGAGTTACAGACATTTTTATTCATGAATTTTTGTATCTTCATCAGCACGAAAAAGCTTGAATATTTTTCTTCTGTTGCATTTTAAAAATGTCTCTTAGATTTTTCATCCTTTTGCGTAGTGCTTATATTTATATAAGAAAAAAAATGTTCGTACCGGAGGTCGAAAAAATTTGACGACTGCAATCTTGCCATAAATGCCGACTTCCTTGAGGGGCCTGAGGCCTTCGGGTGTCACGAGATAAATTTCCAACCTCGTGTTCTTTGCCAATATTAGATTGAGGTCCGTGGGTGACGTAAAATTGCCTAGAAAGATTTCGGGGACATGATCGACGCGATATTTGGTAACGTTTATAATAATAGTACGTGCACAGGTTGCTGCTATACGCTTTGCATGTTGTTGTTTTTTTTTCGTTTTTTTCCGTACTTCGTAACGTATTGAGGTTATAGCCGAAGTAACTCGTATGACTCTTACCGGTTACACAGGCCGTTACAGCGGTCGGCTTATGCGCTGTTACGACGTAATGATGCGCCATTGTTTTCATCTTGATTATTATCCCAATCTAGTTCTCTCCACTTGTGATTCCTTTTTTCGTTCAGTTCGGGTATGAAATAATCTTCACTTTGCCCTTACGCGCAATTATATATAATGGGAACCGACGAACAAAAAATATATATATCGAAGCGCGTAACCTTCTTATTCTGCTGCTGCCGCTGCTGCTGCTCGGTTTTCTTTCATTTCCACCGCGCCACGAAGCTAGCTGGCTGCAGGGAGATTAGAGAGAAGGAGTGGACACAGAATGCTTCTAAAATGTACACGAAATCCCAGCCTAAAGCGGCGGCGCTGTATCGGTAAAGATCCTATTAGATCAGACATACCAGGGCATACTGGGAGTTCTGTATAGTTAGCAGATGAATTTCATAATACTAATTTTTTGATATTGCTATATGTTGGGAATTTATGTTGGTTATTTATGCCATTTATTGACACTAATATCTTAATTTTCGAAATAAGAGTTTTTTGATAATAAATAAAAATGTATTGGGCGTATAGTTAGCAGAACATAATGCAAAGTTTTTTTTTTTCACAGTCAACTAGAAATAATTTGGGAAACACATTAGCAATGCTAGAATAATTTCCGAATTAACTATTTTATCATGATAATGCGAAACCTAAGTCAATCAATTATTCCAAGAGAAATCCGCTTTCCTAGGGGTTTTCTGGTATACCCCGTCTCTCATCTCTCATTGGATATCGCTGCTGAGTGCGTGTAGAAGTGTACTGTGGCTATAACCCGTCAATTAATTGTAGTTATATCAACCATATCAACAATGAAAACGGCGTCATGTGTTATTCAACCTCTTGAAAAATAAGTATGGATGAGTGGAAAACGTACAGTGGAAACGTATACGGGTAACGTAAAAGTCGATAACGAAATAGAACACGTAATATTTAATCTGATCGACGAAGCTGCTTTCCTTCAACCTTACCTAATCATTGATTAGGTAATCATTGATTACCTAATCATTGAGATGTATATATATTATATGTAAGAGAATCGAGTAATTTGATAACTGTAAAAATAGTAGGGTGGGTTTGGGTCATCTTGCGGTTGTTTGTTGAATAATTGGACATGTGTAAATAGTATTTTTATATGTCCAACTATTCAAAAAACAACCGCAAGATGACCCAAACCCACTCTACTATTTTTACAGTCATCAAACTACTCGAATAACTCTTAAAAACTTTGATGACCGTCATCAAAATGACCAAAAGTCTTCAAAGTACACGAATAACTCTTAGAAAAGTCATTAAACTACTCGATTGTCTTACACGGTAGCACGTCTAAATATCACAGTCAAAATCCACACGACAAAATATCACGGACAAAATATCACGTCGACAGTATATCACAGCCAGGCATGAATTTATTGATGCTCAATTTTGTGTGTGTATGCTGTGAGTGTTGTACATGGCAGAATGGATAACGGTTCGCAGTTACGCCAGAGTGGGGGTGATTCCTGATATTCACGGACTATTGTATGTAGATAATCGTAATGATAATTTAGTATCAATTCGCCTTGAGTCTTGATTAATTGTATTGAATTTGAGATTGATGATGTTGCCGGATATGAAACGTTGATTGAAAGCGAATATTTTAATAAACATGCCGAGGTATTGAAGAACTTAGTTGTGTATTTTGAAGAAAATTATATCGGTAATGCATTAACTCAAACCCACCCTACTATTTCCACATGTCCAACTATTCAAACAACAACCCAAAGATGACCCGAACCCACCCTGCTATTTTCACATGCCCAACTATTCAAACAACAACCCAAAGAAGACCCAAACCCACCCTACTATTTCCACATGTCCAACTATTCAAACAACCCGAAGATGACCTGAACCCACCCTACTATTTCCACATGACCAACTATTCAAACAACAACCCAAAGATGACCCGAACCCATCCAACTATTTCCACATGTCCAACTATACAAACAAAAACCCAAAGATGACCCGAACCCACCCTACTATTTCCACACGTCCAAGTATTCAAACAACAACCCAAAGATTACCCCAACCCACACTACTATTTCCACATGCCCAACTATTCAAACAATAACCAAAAGATGACCCGAACCCACTCTACTATTTCCACATGTCCAACTATTCAAACAACAACCCAAAGATGATCCGAACCCATCCTACTATTTCCACATGTCCAATTATTCAAACAACAATCCAAAGATGACCCGAACCCATCCTACTATTTCCACATGTCCAACTATTCAAACAAGAACCCAAAGATGACCCGAACCCACCCTACTATTTCCACATGTCCAACTATTCAAACAACAACCCAAAGATGACCCGAACCCACCCGACTATTTCCACATGTCCAACTATTCAAACGACAACCCAAAGATGACCCGAACCCATCCTACTATTTCCACAATGTATTACGCAAATTCGGGCAGGTCGATAATGCGTGCTGATTTTTAGTTTAGCGTGTTTCGAATAAAATAATTTTATTGTGATACATTGTTGGGGTAGTTTTTTGTCGTGTGATGTTTTGTCCGAGTGATATTTTGTCAGTGTTATTTTGTCACTGACAAACTATCACGGACAGTGTTTGTCACTGACAAACACTGAAAAATACCACGGACAAAATATCACACGACAAAATATCACAGGACAAAATATCACGCGGACAAAACATCACACGTACAAAATATCACACGACAAATAACGACCCTGACAATATATCACAATGAAATTATTTTATGTGAAATAAGCAAGCAAATGCTAAACTAAAAATCAGCACGCATTATCGACCTGCCCGAATTTGCGTAATGCATTGTGGAAATAGTAGAGTGGGTTTGGGTCATGGTGGGTTGGTTGTTTGAATACTTGGACGTGTGGAAATAGTAGGGTGGGTTCAGGTCATCTTTGGGTTGTTGTTTGAATAGTTGGACGTGTGGAAATAGTAGGGTGGGTTCGGGTCATCATTGGGTTGTTGTTTACATAGTTGGACATGTGGAATGGGTGAGTTCAGGTCAACTTGGGTTCTTTTTTGAATAGTTGGACATGTGGAAATAGTAGGGTGGGTTCGGGTCATCTTTGGGTTTTTGTTTGTATAGTTGGACACATGGAAATAGTTGGATGGGTTCGGATCATCTTTGGGTTGTCGTTTGAATAGTTGGACATGTGGAAATAATAGGGTGGGTTCAGGTCATCTTTGGGTTGTTGTTTGAATAGTTGGACATGTAAAAATAATAGGGTGGGTTCGGGTCATCTTTGGGTTGTTTGAATAGTTGGACATGTGGAAATAGTAGAGTGGGTTTGGGTAATCTTTGGGTTGTTGTTTGAATAGTTGGGTATGTGGAAATAGTAGGGTGGGTTCGGGTCATCTTTGGGTTATTGCTTGAATAGTTGGGCACATGGAAATAGTAGGGTGGGTTCGTGTCATCTTTGGGTTGTTGTTTGAATAGTTGGACATGTGGAAATAGTAGGGTGGGTTTGAGTTAATGCATTACCGATATAATTTTCTTCAAAATACACAACTAAGTTCTTCAATACCTCGGCATGTTTATTAAAATATTCGCTTTCAATCAACGTTTCATATCCGGCAACATCATCAATCGCAAATTCAATACAATTAATCAAGACTCAAGGCGAATTGATACTAAATTATCATTACGATTATCTACATACAATAGTCCGTGAATATCAGGAATCACCCCCACTCTGGCGTAACTGCGAACCGTTATCCATTCTGCCATGTACAACACTCACAGCATACACACACAAAATTGAGCATCAATAAATTCATGCCTGGCTGTGATATACTGTCGACGTGATATTTTATCGCGGTGATTGTCATGTGATATTTTGTAGAGATGATTTTTTGTTGTGTGATATTTTGTCGCGGTGATATTTTGTTCGTGTGATTTTTTGTCATGTTATATTTTGTCCGTGATATTTTGTCGTGTGATATTTTGACTGTGATATTTAGACATGTTACCATGTAAGACAATTGAGTAGTTTAATGACTTTTCTAAGAGTTATTCGTGTACTTTGATGACTTTTCGTCATTTTGATGACGGTCTTCAAAGTTTTTAAGAGTTATTCGAGTAGTTTGATGACTGTAAAAATATTATTTACCCATGTTCAACTATTCAAGAAACAACCGCAAGATGACCCAAACCCATCCTACTATTTTTACAGTTATGAAATTACTCGATTCTCTTACATATAATATATATAATACATCTCTTACACACGCACACACACACACACACACACACACACACACACACACACGCACGCACGCACGCACGCACGCACGCACGCACGCACGCACGCACGCACGCACGCACGCACGCACGCACGCACGCACGCACGCACGCACGCACGCACGCACGCACGCACGCACGCACGCACGCACGCACGCACGCACGCACGCACGCACGCACGCACACACACACACACACACATAAACTATAATTAATTATAATTAATGATAAATAATGATTAGGTAAGGTTGAAGGAAAGCAGCTTCGTCGATCAGATTAAATATTATATGTTCTATTTCGTTATCGACTTTTACGTTACCCGTATACGTTTCTACTGTATGTTTTTCAATCATCCATACTTATTTTGCAAGAGGTTGAATAACACATGGCGACGTTTTCATTGTTGATATGGTTGATATAACTACAATTAATTGACGGGTTATAGCCACAGTACACTTCTACACGGACTCAGCAGCGATATCCTATGAGAAATGAGAGACGGGGTATACCAGAAAATCCCTAGGAAAGCGGATTTCTCTTGGAATAATTGATTGACTTAGGTTTCGCATTATCATGATAAAATAGTTAATTCGCAAATTATTCTAGCATTGCTAATGTGTTTCCCAAATGATTTCTAGTTGACTGTGAAAAAAAAAAATAACTGCATTACGTTCTGCTAACTATACGCCCAATACATTTTTATTTATTATCAATAAACTATTATTTCGAAAATTCTGATATTAGTGTCAATAAATGGCATAAATAATTCCCAAGATATAGCAACACCAAAAAATTAGTATTATGAAATTCATCTGCTAACTATACAGAACGGCACCCGTACAACTCACTCGAAAAAAAACTCCATCAGGAACATCTCTACCAGACCAATCCCAACCAAGGAAAATCTCCACCAATGACAATCTCCACCGGGAATATCTCAACCAACCCAATCTCCATCATTCCCAACTCCACCAGACAAAACTCACCCAGGAAAATCTCTATCGTGGTTAAACTCCACCAGAGGAAAATCTCCATCAGGAACATCTCCACCAGTCATGAAGGTCAATCTTTACTGTCGGTATGGAAAACTGCAAAAGTTACCTAAAAGTCCCATAGATGGTGTACCAGTAAGTGTAAAACAGTGGACGCATAATACATAACCAAATTTTGTTACACAACGAGAAAGAAAGGACTGTTTGGAGCTGAAGAGTTTTGTCGTCAAACTCATCGATCAATCAAACACTGTGATCCGCGAGCGACAAAAATCTTCAGCTCCAAACGGTCCTTTCTCTCTCGTGTAACAAAATTTGGTTATGTGTTATGTGTCCACTGTTTTACACTTACTGGTGCACCATCTATGGGATTTCTAGATAACTTTTGCAGTTTTCCATACCGACAGTAAAGATTGATCTTCATGACTGGTGGAGATGTTCCTGATGGAGATTTTCCTCTGGTGGAGTTTAACCACGATAGAGATTTTCCTGGGTGAGTTTTGTCTGGTGGAGTTGGGAATGATGGAGATTGGGTTGGTTGAGATGTTCCCGGTGGAGATTGTCATTGGTGGAGATTTTCCTTGGTTGGGATTGGTCTGGTAGAGATGTTCCTGATGGAGTTTTTTTTCGAGTGAGTTTTACGGGTGCCTACAGAACTTGGCACAGGCGACCGAGCAAATGACTGCTAGTGCCATGGTGCGGTAAGGACATATCACGAACTATTTTTATTCGCCTGTGCCAGGGGGCTGCTAGTACATTAATAATAATAAATTCACTGACCTCTACAAGTGTAACTATCATGGAGAATAGAGACCTCTCTAAAGGTCTCTATCTTCCATGGTAATTATCTAGTAAAATAAACTTTAGTAGTAGATACAAAGACGGCAGAATGTACCACTTCTTAAGGATGTATATAAGGTCAAATCCGCAGTACATCTATTTATTTTTTAAGGTTAATCTTTATGTCGAAATGTCAAGTGCCGAATCATTCCTTTTATTTTTTATGATGTCTAATGAAAAACTTATGTCATTTTGTATAATAATTTACGATTTTTAATGAAATTGATATGCAACTTGATATATGTGGCCGAGTACAAATTGAGCCAATCAGATAATTTCATTTCTGTCCCGAGAAAATGTGGCAACAATGCTACACCCAGTCATGACAGGCAACTACAGCTTGATCATTCCGAGACCGGCAGTTGAAGCGTGCTACGTTGCCGCATCTACGTGTCCGATATGGTGGACGTATTAAATTGAACAACAGTTTACAGAACGCTAATGAAACGTCAAAAGTTAACCATGAATATCTTCACAACGACATCGGGAACAGTAGTATTTTTTTTCGTGAAAAAATTGAAAAATGTATGAAGTTTCTGAAAATTCTTTTTTTGGCCAAACATTGACTACAATACATATACTTTTTTATCATTTTAGTTTCATTTTGTCAACTTCCGGTACAAATAACACGGAGTTAAATGAGGCTTTAATTCTTAAGTATTTTTTTCAAATCATCGGCTAAGTGCCTTTTTCTTTTTTCCGAACGATGCAGCGTGATAAACTCTATCATATTAGTCATTTTTATGGAAAGTTAGACGACTTGATATATTTTACATACATCCTTAACTGATTTGTTTTTCAAACTGAAATCACATAAATAAAAAAAGTAATTTCAATTCTGTTATTATTTTTACATGCTTATATTGTAGATTTAATTTTTTATTGCTCAAAATTACAGAACCAAATATTTGCTTAACTTTACTTTATTTAGAAGTTGCAAAAAATTTTTTTTTTTATTAAAATTAAAAAAATCATATTAAAAAAAAACACCCTCTTGAAAATTTCGGGATATTTTTGGATCAATGAAAGGCATTACATTAAAAAAATTGAGCCAAAAATTTAATACTGAACTTCGGTTTTTATGATTTTTCAAATTTCAAAATTCTGCCAACTCTTTTTTCGTAAATTTTTTTCAAAATATTTTTTTATTCGCAGCCCCAAATATCCTCTTTAAAACAAACCTAAGCCCATTTTTGTAACTATGGTAGTTTTTGAGATATTTAAAAAATAAACTTGAAAAATTTGAAAAATGGTGAAAATTTGAAATGCTCATAACTTTCGAAAAAAAATTTTTAATTTTTTTCTTTTGGCAGGACTTCATTTTATGATAAAATAAAACTCCTGACAAGAATTCATCCAAATCGAAAGGGGTCGATTCCAATCATTGGTCGATTTGACATGGAATGACCCATATCGAAAAGTCGCTTAGACAGCCTCAAATTTTTTCTCAACCCAAATTTTGGGAAAATTATTTTTTCATGAAATGCTCACATTTTTACTTGTGAAACGAAGGAAATCACATTTTCATATTTAAATGTTTACTCGAAATTGTAAAGAAATATCTAAAAGTCGCTGGAGACGCCTATAAAATTTCTTTTTGATGGCTCAAATTGTGCAAGATAAACTTTTTCATGAAATTCGTACATATTTACTTGCAACACAAAAAAAACACATTTTTGTATCACGGCTTTTACCTGAAATTAGAAAAAAAAATATAGAAGTCACTCTAAATTAAAGAAAAAAAACCCAAACTTTGGGAGAATTATTTTTTCGTTAAGTACTAACAACCTTTATTGTGACTCCAAGAAATCGATATTTTTTTATCCTGATTTTCCACTAAAATTAGAAAAAAATATTGATCGCTTGCGCGGTCTCTAAAATTTTTTTTAGAAAATCCAATTTTGGGAGAATTACTTTTTCATGAAGTACTAACATATTCACTTGCAACTTTGAGAAAATAAAAATTCGATTTCTTTTAAATCACCCTAATATATATATATAATTCTCCTGAATAACGATGAAACCTGATCTAGAGAGTGAAAATTAGTTTTTCACCACACATGCACCGAAAGTTCAACTTTCCGAAATCGGAAAGTTGAACTTTCGGGGCATGTGTGGTGAAAAATAGTATACGCTCCACGGGAGTGAAATTAGACTACCTCAAACCGCGTGCTTGTCACCCTCGCCTTCGGCTCGGGTGACAATTCTGCCCGCGGTTTGAAGTAGTCTACTTTCCCTCCCTAGGTGCGTAATATACTATTAACCAAAGCTCCATTTGAGAGCGATGAATACGCATAGCCATCGATCTATGAATTTTGCAATCTTCGAAGTTAAGTTACTGCGTCGGGCGAAGCCGGTACTTAATCGCTGAGCGAGAGCCAGTTTTTCAGAGTTTCCGAACCATCCGAAACTCGGTCAGTAAAAATAAAACCTACCGCCTGGATCTACGTAGTGCATAAGGATAAGGAACCATCGGTCAGCCTCAAGAAGGGAAGGGGGGGGGGGGGTCTCGCAGGAACATGAAAGTTAGTGATTTGAGGGAAAAGTAGGCTTTGAGCGATGGAATTGGCTCGCAAAAACCGGAAAAAAAGATATACGCAGGAACATTAAGAATTAACAAAAAAATTTAATAGTTTTAACCGAAAGTCATCGTAAACATTGGTTACATCTTTGTTAAGATTTGAGTCTCTTTTATATAAAAAAAAAAAAATCTAATTCCGTAAAAATTTTTTCACCACACCTCCACGGAAAGTTCGACTTTCCGCCTTGCGTAAGTTGAATTTTCCCGCGGAGATGTAAAAAATAGTATACGCACATACGGGAGGAAAGAGGCCATCCCAAATTCCGCACGCGGTTTGACATAGCCTACTTTCCCTTCCTAGTGGCGTAATATACTATTTTGACACCTTGAAGCTGTTGTAAACCTGGGTCTTTTATATTTTCACAGTGATTTTCTAGCGCTTAATGCTGAAGAAAAAAGAAAACGTTCATGGTATGAGTTCATATAACTTCTGTAAGAGTCTACGCAAAAAGATTTTCGATACCCTTTATTGCGCTTCATTTATCTCAGGAGTGCAACTGTTGCAAATTTTCCGAAGATATAAGATGTTTACGGAATTAAGGCTAATAAAAATCTAGCATCAATTGAATAACTTTCTGGCAATGCTCGTTCTCATCAGTTATAAAGAGCGAGCATTGAAAATTGATTATCTTCTCAATTTATGCATCATGGATTATCTAGTCTAGTTATAAATTTGGAAAAAAACAAACTAGCTTTTTCATAACTCATTTTTTGGAAGTTGTTTTTATTTCCGTGCGTTAATGTTCTTATTGCTTTTTGGGGGTGGGGGAAATATGTGCAATACTTTCAACCGAGTAATAAATATAAAATAACTAATTATACCTAGTTAAAGGAGTTTGGGTTTGAAGAGTTGTGGGAAAGACTAGTTTTCGCTAATGAGATCAGGTTTCAACGTTACTCCGGTATTAACGGTACTACGTGTTTTTTTGGCGGTCCCATGATAAAAGTAAAGTGTTCTGTTTTTCGCTTATAACGTTCCTTCCTCCATTTTACAGTTCGTTGTTTTTTCACAGCGTTGAAAAGCGTTATAACGAAGTTTTAGTGTGTATAGTGTACTCTACACTTAAATCGCATTGATTTAACATCAGTCAAATCCGTATTTTTTGCTTATAACTAACGCATTTGTAACTGTTGTCTGTTAAACGTAGGCCGGACTAATCACACACCCTGCTCTTCTCCACTTCACAATAACCTGACGAAGCTCGCAATTTTTTCTACTTTTGTTCTATTTAATATGTTCGTTTTTTATTATTGTTTTTCTGCCATTTATATTCACCCATTGCGTATTCTTATTTCCGCACGGAGCTCGAATTCTACAGCGCCAAAATTGTTTGCGAGTTTGTTTCTCGTTTCTCGAAGCACACAAATTTTCATATATGTATATTAACGCGTTATGCTTTTAACGCGGATCGTCGCCAGCGACTATACTGGACTATCCGTTGAATGAAACTTCCGTTAAGTGAAAACGGGCATATATTTATTTATATAAACAAACTGTTTTTGTTTACTCCTATACATCATCTGCCATCAAATAAGATATGGCGAAACACGCGATAAGACTACAGGACGAGTGGAATATATAGAACGAGAGGGAAAATTATTGTTTGTATTTTTATTCGACTATACATCAATAAGTACGTCATGGGAAGGTTTTTTTTGCGTTTGTTATAAGAAACAAAAAAGGTAAGCATCCCTCATTATTAGGAAAAAAATATTTTCAGCTTTTATGTCCACCGCTTGTTGTATAAAAATTACTCAAGCCCCGAATGTATTCGCAAGAGAATTTTGTACGAGGCCGATAATTACTGGTTCATCGCACTATATGAGCAATCGAAATCAGGCTCCCCTGTTGTTTTTATTTTCTTGCATGTTTGCCTCGAAATTATTTTTTCTTTAACCAATTAATATTTGGAAAAATCATTAAACTTATCGAGTTTTTTAGTCGGTTCATAGTATACTTCGGTGTTAATTTGCGAAATTACTCTTTGTACGATTTATTTCGGGAATTTAATTTTATCGCGTTTTATTGAAAACAAAAGAGCGAAACGTCGATATTTTTCAAGTGAATTGCAAAATAAGCTTCTTTATCCTTTTTTAATGCGATAAAAAATAATGGAAATCCAAATTTGACAATTTACGGCTGCAGTATTGCAGACAGAAAAAGTTGGAAAATGTGTTTTTCAAAAATGTCGAGTGAATCTCGTCTCTCTCTCTCTCTCTCTCTCACACACACGCACACACGCACACGCACGCGCACGCACGCACGCACGCACGCACGCGCGCGCGCACACACACACACACACACACACACACACACACACACACACACACACACACACACACACACACACACACACTTTCTGATTTAAAAATCACCAAAAACAATAGGAGGAATACACCAGTTTTAAGAAATAATGAAAAACATTAGCAACGTAGGATTACCGATTCTCTATCTCGGAGACGTACACAATTCAATACAGAACGTAGTCTTGAGAATCATTTCTCGCACTAAAGAAAAATATTTTTTCCATCGCTCACGCGTATGTATATACAGAATGTTCCATCCATAGACATCCAAACCGAACAACGTTATACAAGGGTCGTCCCAAAACCAACAATATTCATCATTTGTACATATGGGATCGAATTTAGGACGATTTTTAAAAGTTATGAATTTTTTGTTGACTTGCTACAAAATTACGGATAGTAAGTCTTCGCTATCAATGCAATCACCCAGAATGGACAAAAAAATTATACAATAGCCCGTATATTTCTTCATAATTCGTAAGTTAATCAAAAAATTACTTTTAAATTATATTTTAACCTCTTCGGAAATATGAAAAAATGTTGGCGAAACTTAATTTTCCTTCTTAATCCAAGCAACAGTCCAATAATGGAATTAAAAGTCACGGGATATATAGATGGGTAATTTTCTTCGCTAGATTATAACATAGAAAGAAAACTATTTGGCTGTAATTTTCTACACAGTGATAAAAGCCCTAGTCCTCGATTTTTTTCATTGTCCGAAAAAATGCTCAACACTTGAACCGTTCAAAATATGGCCCTATATATAGTGATTAGTATTGTTGGACTTGGTCATATATATATATACACACGCAGATCCGCGCATGTCCATACACACGCACACACGCATGCACATAAACACACAGCGGGTCCCATTTTAATATTAGTCCATGCAAATATTTCCTGGAATTTGTATTGTTTTTTAAATGAATATTTCAAACTAATTTTACACTGTTTCGAAGGATAATAATATTGACACCTGCCCAATGAGATTTCGTGAGAGCTTAGATTCGTCACAAGCTTCAATTTGATCATTCTGCACTTTTGAGCGAAGTGAAAGTATTTTGGTTAGCCAAAATCGTGAAGCATCACTTGTACATTCCTCGATATTCGTTTTACCCATGAATATTCAGAAAATATATTCCCTTGGTATTCGATGGGGTGAGCTCAAATTAAGATATGAAAATTTTAGTTTATTTTATTCCATCATGCTATATATGCCTGGGCGCCAGCCAATCTCCACTTTCTTTCTAGTTTTGGCTTTAAAAAATAAAATAATAAGAAATGAGACAATATATGGTGGTCTGTAAACTAAACCAATATTTTTCATGTGCAGTGTTAAGGGGATCCCATTGAACGAGGATGGAAAACGTTATTTCAATATTTAGAGTATTGAAAATAAAAAAGTAACAGGCGAAGCAGTAATATTGCATGTCGTAAACTCACAAGTTTTATTTAAACATTTTTGGGAAATAGGTACGGCACCCCTACAACTCTACCAAAAAATAAGCTGAAGAAATGACCGAACTCTACAAAGGAAATTTCAACCAACAGAGAGATTCTACCATTCCTAAACACTACCAAAATTTTTCTCTAAAAATAAAGAATTACTACCGTAGACATCTCTACCACATCCTACTCTACCGACGAAAACTCTCCCAGGGAAATCTCTACCGGAAAGAAATCTCTACCAAGTGCAATGTCTACCATTTATGAATTCATAAATCTACAATGTCTGCAATGTCTACCATTTGCAGAATTCATAAATGGCAGACACTGCACTTGGTAGAGATTTACCATAGTAGAGATTTCCCTGGGAGAGTTTTCGTCGGTAGAGTAGGATGTGGTAGAAATGTCTATGGTAATAATTTTTTATTGGTAGAGAATGATTATGGTAGAGACAATTTTTGGTAGTGTTTAGGAATAGTAGATTCTCTCTGTTGTTTTAAATTTCTTTGGTAAAGTTTGGTCAGGTAGAGATTTCACTGGTAAGCTTATTTTTTGGTAGAGTTGTAGGGGTGCCAATAGGTACGGATGAAGCAATTAAAATGGGACACCCTATATAATTTATATGCGTGTGTCTATCCGTATATATAATAAAATCAGTAAGCGAGGGTCAGTAGCCGAGAGCTCGAGAAACATGTAAATTCAATTTTTTGCGCATATCGACGATCGACGTCCGTTCTCTCTTAAAATCTTTTTTTTGTTCCACTTAGTCAATTATCCTTAAATATATATTATTTAACGTATATATAATCCAACGTTAAAAATCAGCATTAAAACGACAACGAATTGACGACAACAATCGATCTGTTTGACGTTCGAAAACCTATCAGTTCAGATTTTAACGCCGTACTTATATCTATTACAATTAATGGCTTTGTTGTTATCAACATAATTGCACAACGTAAATTGTTGGAGAAAATCGCGGGTATTCACCATAATAATAATAATAATTATAATAATAAATATATAATACTATTGCATGATACTAATACGGACTTATGAGTTACATTATATACTCTCATCATAAAGGTTAATGACACTTAATTATAATACCGGTATCTATGTTCGCGATAGTATCACTTCTAGCAGAGTCACGATATTTCGGATGACTAGTTGCCAGATTCCCACTGTTTTGAAAATAAAATAAAAAATATACATAAAAATATAATAATAAACGACATAGCCTCAAATCAATCTAATGTTGCATTGTGCTTCGGGACCTTATTGTGTCATTTGGTCAAGACCGAAACGCGAAATACGCGAAAAATTACTATCTCCTTTTCGCTCTATACTTATGATTATTTGTAAATCTCCCATTTTCGCTTCTTTTCTACTCTCGCGAATTCCTAGTAAATATTACATCAAGAGTTCGGAGGTGATTGTTCACCGTTCCTAAATCGCATTATTTTTTGCGCCTTAAGATTCAGCCATCAAGTTAAAATTAATTCACAAGCTAAATACTTTTTTTTTAACAATATATATTGACGACGATTAAGTACGACGAATCACCCGGCTGCATGGCACAGAGTACTCACACAAGCATTTATTTATATAATAACGCGTGTGTATATATAGATTTATTTTCTGTTCATTTCTCTCTAGATTATGATCGATCGAATTTGTGTATTAGCCTCGAGGGAAACAAAAAAATCACAAACTCTACCGATCGCTTTCTCCTTCGTGTTGGACGCTTCGAGGCGCATTAATTTTCTTTCTTCCTTTTTTTTATATCCATTTTTTTTCTCTTCTTTTTACGAATAAAAGTGTTTCCACGTTTCAAGTAATCAATATTACCTAACTAGAGACAACGACGTACGATTAATTTTCTTAAACAGTGCGACTATTGTTCTTTCAAAAATTTTCAAGAAAATGCAGCGAGATATTTTTTACTTTGTTGGTTTTCATCACTCGCGGTTATCGAAGCGAGCCGTATCAACGGCAACTGTGACGCGTCAATTTACCTTACGACCTAAAACGGCTATGACATTTCTCGCCATATGTCAACAAATAAGACGACAAAACTGAAATTCCACGAATTCTTGTTTTTTTTTGTTCTCTCCCTTCCTCTGCCGTTACGTTAGGCGTATGCTAAAATCGGCGACACACACGCATGCACACGCGCGCACACACACATACATATACGCACGCGCGCGCGCACACACGCACACACACACACACACACACACACACACACACACACACACGCACGCACACGCACACGAACTCATGCACCCGCGAATCCAGACATACAGCAGACAATCGGTGGCCCGAGACATGTCTGATTTGGTTTCAAGCTTCATTGCTTTACGTTTTGCCTCTTTCACTTCGGGCATATTTATAAAATGCGCTATCATCGCGAAATGCTTTTCAAGTTGGCGACAAATTTCGCGAATATAGACAACAAAAAAAAAGAAAATTTATATGAAGAACATTGATATTTGTGAAAACAACGTAATGGTCGCGAGAATAGTACGGGGCCGAATTGAAAATCAATTGGCGATTGTATTCGCATAATCGAGGGGACTACTTCGTTTTTCATGCCCACATCGCCCCACATAAAGAAGTCTCACTAGCCAAATATCTCGAGGGTTGATTGCAAAGTCTATTCGGAACAATACTAGACTTGGCAATCAGCGAAATCGGCGGTCGAGTAATATATTATTGACAAACGTACAAGGCCTGCAAAGAAAATAATAAAAATGCAATCTTGCAGTGTGGATTTCGGATCTTGATAACGAATTTGCGGTAACCCATGCTCGTGAAGTATAAAAAAAAAAGAAAAAAAGAAAGGCATATTTGCCCAATTGCGTTGCAAAAACATGAATTTCTCATCTTCATTAGTACGCGCCCTTGAATTTCTATAAATTCTCTCATAAGGGTGATAAATTGGAGAAGAATATTCTGATACACGATCTTCCATGACTGAGAGCTTTTCGACTTTCACGACGGGACGGGGGTACATACTCCTAAATATATTAGCGAACACAGTAGACGCACCCATAAGGAAAGACAGGGGGAAGCCCCGCGTTTGACGTTTCGTATTCCTCAGTATCTGAAAAACTTTCAACGATTACCATTGTAAGCGTTACTCATCAATGAGTTCGATGCAACACCTTTGATGTTTAAATTTTTGATGAGTTCTGTTTTTGTTTTCGATTTGCAAACTCTGCAAATAAAAGAAACGCACGTCTAACTCGACATCGAAATATCGCCACTGCCATGTTTTCTCATACGCAATTTTTCCATGCGTACTCGTAATTAATAATTTCCAAGTCTGGACGTTTTGAAGTCATTGTTGACGAACGAAAAACCCTCGAATTCGTCCTGATTTATCGCCTCGACGATTCCATGCTCAACCAGCGTTAGTACTGGCTCTTCGCGTGTAAATTCAGCATCGAAATTTGTCGTATCCTTTTCGTTATTCTGAACATTTCCGAGAAACCAAAGAAAAATGGAGCGTGAGTATCGTCGAAATGGAGATTCGCTTACGAGAATGATTACGACAAATAATTATATGATGATGTTTGTTAAATCCCCATTTTCATTCATTTACAAGTCCTCCCCCCCCCCCCCCGGCTCCTTCGAAAAGCATTTAAACTTGCAGTCAAGTTCTGCTTGGTATTTTAGTCCAATCGGAATAAACATGACTTCTATTCAACGATGCCAGCATTATGCCAATTTTTTGTAGGTAATTTGGACTTCCAGGAATGTACCCTGAAAAGTCCACAAAATATTAGTTAGTTTTTGGCCGCCAAAAGTTATTGAAACAAAACCATTATTTTGATGTTATTTTTTTTTTGAAATACGATTTATAAAAAAATGCTTCCTACAAAAGTTGTACGCCATAATGTCATCTACAAAATGAATCCTATCCAAAAATCACGTAAAATTGTTAGTTTAGCGGTAAATGGCAATTGAACGATTTTTTTGTACGTACTATCAGTTATTTATTAACGTACTGTTCTGAAATTCATACATCACCTAGAAGAATAATGTAATATAGATATATGTAAATTTTATATATATGTACATATAGATATATATATGTTTTAGACAATAGATTTATGTACCCAATATATGGACCTAATAGATATATGTAAATTTTATTCATCTATGTTATATAGTTTATCAATAATAACCAATTTGCGTAAATCCGGCGTTTCCCTATATCATCTCCCGACGAAGGCTTACAGAGTAGAAAAAAATTAGGGTGGTACATTTCAGCAAGGTGGTACATTAAGGATTCAATTCAAAAAAATGATTTCGGAGAAAAAACCCCGTTTTTCGAGGATATAAAATTTGAGCTTATAAACAAATAAGAATAATCCCTTAAATCTTGGCGCTACTTGAAATATTCTTCGAGATTCTTATGTGTCTGCGAGACGCGTAATTTAAAACAAAAAGGTCTCAATATCTTCATTACAAGCCGAGATACATTTATTTATACGTTTCTTCGATTTATTATTGTTATAATCAACATTTTCGCGTAATTTAAGTTCGTGAGCATTCTTAACACTCTAGGCATAGCATTCAATGTCATATGAACCTTTTGGAGCATTCATCTCATTGCAGATCATGGTTAGGTTGAATTCGACCGCCCGCGCACGGAATAACGAACGGGATCGTCGGTGCGGCCGAGCGGCGTGGTGGGGGCACTGCGTCTCGCCCCGCGGCTACCCCCGGAAATTATTAACTAAGTCGCGCGAGGGCGCGACTTAGTTAATAATTTCCATAACACCCTTATAAATTGTCGTAAAAAGGTTTCTTTTTTTAATTCCGCGTATTTTTTTCTCTTAATTCCAAATATGCCCATGAAAATCAATATTTTCCAATAGTTACCCCAATAACTATTGTTTTACTTGAATTTAAATGGAGGAGTGCCTATAAATGATCTTACATTAAAAAGATGCGTGTACCGTAAGTAAATAGTATTTTGTCCACAATTTTGTTTATTACAATATACATTTATCCAGTAATTCGAGTAATAAAACAGCTTCGCAGCAATAATCACATTTAAAAATTTTTTTTTGTTTTCGTCAGGCTCATAGTCTTCATCGCTAACTGAATCATTCGGGACTTCGGTTATCGAAAGAGTTATATCAGCCGCGTTGTCGACTTCGTCCGAAAATCTTAAAAATTCTTCATCTATTTCTTCGTCGCTTAAAACAATTTCGGGTTCAAGAACACTCGAACAATTTAGCCCGCAACATCAAGAGACGCGGTAGCGGCTCGACGCCAAGTATTAAAAGAAAATGCCAGCGCGAGCCCTGCCGCACTCTTATATACGCGAATATGCCGATTTTCTGACGTCATAGCGTTTCTAAATCGCTCTCACGGACGAACCGTTTGAGTAAAAAATCTGAATATTGGTGACGATTTTTTTTCGATTTTTCTCTTTCTATTGGTCTTTGTTGCAAGTAGATCCGTCCAGCCAATTTTGAGATATGATAATTTAGTGAATTAAAATAGAATGTTTCAGGATAATGCCTTCTTGGAGACAGACGGGCGTAAGTCGCGCTTAAATAGGTGGGACATATGTCCTTTTGATCAATCATAATCTACATTTCTCTACTTTCCGTCACCCAGTCCCGCTGAACGAGGCTACCCCCTCTTATCGCGCGCCGCTGAGTGAGAGAGACAGCGCGCCAAGCTTCGTTCCCTCTCTCGCTCGTAGCGCGCTCGCTCTTTTTCCCATTTTTATTATTTCTGTTATTTTAGTTAGTTTAGTATTTGAGTTTCTGTTATTTTTTTATAAAAAAAAATATTATTTTTTTGAGGAATTTTAAGCCTAGTGTGATCGTAGAGAAATCGTTCGTTGTATATTATTATAATTAAAATATAGTTTTTTTTTACAATCAATTATCTATAACTCCCTGAAAAATCGAACAAAGCGAATCGTCTAGGGGGTTAACATTTTTGTTCTGAAATGTACTTTTGTTTAAAAATATGTGAAAAATGATTCGAAGTTTACATCACCTAGCTTTTCCTATCCTAAAATAAAATAACCTTTTTTCATAGCGCTTATACTAATTAATTTGTTTCTTCAATGTTTGTACGGAAGCATAATTCAATTAATGAATTTTAAACTAAGTACAAACATGAGAAAATAGCTAGTTCTATTTTTCGAATTGTTAATTTTATGAAAGATTTTTGTTGTTGATTAGACCAATATTTCCCCACGATTATATTAGTCTTAAAATGCATTAAATCAATAATAGTTTCCTATGAAAATTTAACAGCAAAATTAAAAGGGACTATCGCTGCGGGAAAAAACATTTCTTGCTTATAATTTAAAAATTGATTTACGTAATCTTTAAATAATTGTTGACATATTCTTCAACGAAAGCACCTGTTAAAACAAAAAATTTGACCCCCTTATCCATTCGGTTTGTATGATTTTTCAGAGATTTGTGTATGATTTATAGTAAAAAAAATCCACAATTCAATTATAAAAAATACAACGAACGATTTCTCCATCATCAAAGTTTTTGATAACAAGCAAAGTAGTTTTTGATAAAAATTCAAGAGCAATATCGAAGGGGGCTGACACTGGAGAAAAACATTTTACGCTTAGAATTTGAAAAATTGTTGTATGTACTATTTTGATGAATTCCTATATATTCTCATACGAAAGTACGTTTTAAAACTAAAATTTTGACTCTTCATCCATTCGGTTTACTGCTTTTTTAAGAGAGTTATTAATATTTGAAGAAAAAATCGGACAATTTTTCAAAAATTCATTTCCGAGAACGTGCTGATAAAAATTTCAAAAAAATCAGACGAGTTCCTTTCAATGAGCTCTATTAGAGAAAAAAATCAACAACGCAAAAAATGCGAATTTCAAGTAACCGATTTAGCGGGGAATGCCCCATTATACATGGGGCATTCCACGCCAAATCGACCTACGTCAGATCCTTCCATTCTTTCATTTGGCTGAAAATTTTATGTTGTATGACCCATTCAAAGAAGCTCTCTTGATTTTTTCAGATTTTTTGTCTATACACTTGTGTGATATGATTTTTTATCAAAATTCGATGTTATTTTCTTGAAATGACTGTAACTCTCCCAAAAATCTACCTAATCAAACTTTTTTTTTAGAAAGGTTGGTTTTTCACCGTACTGTTAGAAAAAAAATACGAATGAATGATTAACATTTGTATTCCGTATTTTTTCTCAATTTAAAGCAAAAAACATTGGTTTTACGATGTTTATCCTTTTTAATTTTTTGCAAAAAATTCGCAAAAAACTTTGACCAATTAAATGATTTTTGAGACTAGTTTCAGCATAGACAGGTTTTTCACTACACTTTTTTTCTCATTTTGAAAAAAAATCGTTTTTTTTCCTGTCAAATTAGATCAAAATCAATTTCGTTTTTGAAATGTAGGTTTTTACCAGAGTCTTGAAAAAAATTACGAAATAAAGATTGAAAATCGTCTCCTATATTTTTTTCAATGTTTATGCAAAAACTCATTAAATTTAAGTAGTTGGACACTTTCGATTTATTTCAAGAATTTCTCAAAAAAAAAACCTTGACCAATTACATGATTTTTCAGACCAGTCCCATCGCGGAGAGATATTTTTTCATATTTCTTCCCGTAGTTTCAAAAACATTTTCATTTTTTTTAGTCAATTCGTATCAAATAGGACTTTTTTATATTAGAAATTGTTGAGACACCACACGAAAAGAGAGAGAGAGAGAGAGAGAGAGAGAGAGAGAGAGAGAGAGAGAGAGAGAGAGAGAGAGAGAGAGAGAGAGAGAGAGAGAGAGAGAGAGAGAGAGAGAGAGAGAGAGAGAGAGAGAGAGAGAGAGAGAGAGAGAGAGAGAGAGAGAGAGAGAGAGAGAGAGAGAGAGAGAGAGAGAGAGAGAGAGAGAGAGAGAGAGAGATATTGTGGGCCAGCCGACGCAATACAGGAGCGATCTCGCTCACACGCAGCTTCGGCCCGCTCACCCCTCGCGGCAGCACCTCCCGGGAGAACCGGGAATCGAACGCGCGCGCGCATTCCGATAGTTCGGTCATCTGACGCGAGGCGGCTTTTCAAAGTCCAGATTCCTACGAGTCCTAAGTGACCCTAGCGATTATAAGCTCAGCAGCGGTGGACGCCGAGAACAGAGCATACAACTCTCCCAGTGAGAAAGATACATTTTGTATCTCTCTCGCTTTACGTACCTACTGGTACGATGATCTGAAAGACAATTTCAGATCTGCCTGCAGACCCTGCTCGGCCAGTGGCGTGCGTCTTATCCCGATCGACGGACTCGACCGATCAAGGACTCGCCCAACACGAGCCACGTTAAAGAAGTGGGACATACGAGTCCGACACTTGACTTCCCCGTCATTCGGAGCACCGCCGCCGTGCCTCTCTCCACTGCCTCCCTCGCCAAGGGACTTCAACAACAACAGCACCCAAACGGTGTCTCGCAGCCGAGTACATCAAGGAGTTCAAATAGTCGTTAAATCTGACAGCGACTGGGAGCCCAGCAGCAAGTATTAAAAAACCGTGACCTTAGTTATAAAATAACCTTCCTACGCTCTTGTTATTACTTTTAAAAAAAATTATGTTTTGATTCACTTTCGTCATATGCAGAAAGCTACTTCATTTTAAAAAATACGGACTAAGCTATTTTTGTCCGGCTTAAAAAAAAAACTGTTGAAAACTTTTATTTCTTTTTCGTTATATGTGAAAATTTACTTTATCTGAAAAAAACCTAGTGATAAATGATTGTCCATGATTAGAGAAAAAATTCACTATTATTGAAACGTTGGTAAATAGCATATTTTTCAAAAAGAAGTGAGATCCATAGAAAAATACTTTGAAAAAGTAAAAAAAGAACGCCAAGTATTAAAAAATCGCGACCTTAGTTATAAAATTATTGCTCTACATTCTTGTTATTACGTTCAAATAAAAAGTATATTTTGATTCACAACATTCATTTCTTTTCTGTTGTATACAAAAAGTTACTTTTCTGCGAAAAAAAGTTACTCAATAATATTTGTGCCTAATTAAAAAAAAAAATGATATCATTTTAACATAGCCAAGAACAGTGAATGGATTCCTCAAGAAATCATGTACACCCTCAATGGTGCCTGCTAAAGGGTTGTGTCGCCTCAAGAGCTTCCGAAGAAAATCCTACTAATATCAAGAAATTACTATTATGATATTATGCTAGGTAAGGACGATGAACGTACAACACAACTCCACAGGAAATTATACAAACAGAAATGACATAAAAAAGCGCACGTACGCGTACAAGTGCACAGGTACGTACCACACATATTCACTGCAAAGACCACACAAAAACTTGGCGTGCATGGTCTGATTTTCGGTCTCCTAAAGTGGTTGCTCGCCTTAATTAAATACTGACTACTACTTAATTTTTTAAATTGAATACTTTATTAAAGTAATTGCAAATACTGTGTAAGAAATGTAATGGGCTAAATTGTTCAAACGTTCTTGAACCCGAAACAGTTTTAAGTGATGATGAAATCGACGAAGAGTTTTTAAGATTTTCAGACAATGTCGGCAACGCGGCTGATATTACGTTTTCGATAACCGAAGAAGACACGAATGATTCAGCTAGCGATGACGATTATGAACCTCACGAAAAAAAATGTAATTATTACTGCGAAGCTAATAGTTCTTAGTTTGTAAAAATATATATAACATAATTATTGTAATGAATAAAAATGCAGACGAAGTACATTTTATTTACGATACCCTCACCTTTTTAATGTGAGATCATTTATGGACACTCTTGTATTTAAATTCAAGTAAAACAATAGTTATTGGGGTAACTATCGGAAAATATTGATTTTCATTGGCATATTCGGAATGAGAAAAAAATACGTGGAATTAAAAAAAACCTTTCTACGATAATTTATAAGGGAGTTATGGAAACTGTTAACTACACCGCGCGAGGGTAGCCGCGGGGCGAGACGCAATGCCCCCACCACGCCGCCCGGCCACACCGACGACGCCGTTCGCTATTCCATGCGCGGGCGGTCAAATTCAATCATGATCTGCAGTGAGATGAACGCTCCAAAGGGTTCGTATCATATTGAATGCCATGCCTAAGAGCGTTAAGAATACTCACGCACTTGAATTACGGGGAAATGTTGATTATAACAATAATAAATCGAAGAAACGTATAAATAACTGTATCTCGGCTTGTAATGAAGATATTGAGACCTTTTTTTTAATTATGCATCTCGCACAAACGCATAAGAATCTCGAAAAATATTTCAAGGAGCGCCACAATTTATGGGGTTATTCCTATTTGTTTATAAGCTCAAATTTTATATCTCCGAAAAACGGGGTTTTTTCCCGAAATCATTTTTTTGGATTGAATACTGAATGTACATGCTGAAAAGAACAACCCTAAATTTTTTCTACTCTGTGAGCCTTCGTCGGGAGATAATATAGGGAAACGCCGGATTTACGCAAATCGGTTATTATTGCTAAACTATATAGCATAGAAAAATAAAATTTACATATATCCCTTGGGGATAGATTCTTCTAGGTGATGTATGAGTTTCAGAACAGTAGTACATTGATAAATAACTGATAGTACGTACAATAAACAAAAAAATCGTTCAATTGCCATTTACCGCTAAACTAACAATGTTACGTGATTTTTGTATATGATTCATTTTGTAGATGACATTATGGCGCACAACTTTTGTATGAAGCATTTTTTATAAATCTTATTTAAAAAAAAATAACATCAAAATACTGGTTTTTTTTCAATAACTTTTGACGGCCAAAAAACAACTAATATTTTATAGACTTTTTCAGAGTACATTCCTGGAAGTCCAAATTACGTACAAAAAAATTGGCATTATGCTGGCGTTCTTGAATAGAAGTCGTCCAAATTTATGTACATTCCGACTGGACTATTTGAAAAACAGTTACAGTGTAGTATCAATTACATCAATTGCAACCGTATTATTGATAGATTTAAATAAAATTTATTTTTTATTAAGACCGGTTTATTTTCCAATGTATCTAATACCTGCAGTCAGTCAAATTTGTCGAATATCTTATATCAATAAGACCGAACGCGAAGGTTGTTCGATAAAAAAAAATTCCACGTTCGTTTCAAGCTTTGAATAAAAAGAAAGGAAACTTGAATACTAACGATTCTGGGCCTGAAGGGTGGTTTAAGTTTTCGAGCCTCAAGAGCCCTCCAATCCATCATTTGGAAGAAGGGATGTGCTTTTATGGCTTCCTCGCCACCATTTTCATTGACGCAACCAAGACGTCGGGCTGGATTTTTCGTCATAAAACCGCGTAATATTGATACTGCTTCGGGTGCCAACCAGACCGGATAAACGACATCATCGTGAAGAATCGACTCGAAAAGATCATCCTCGTTATCCGCCTCGAACGGCGGTTGTCCGGCCATCATTTCGTACATTAAAACACCAAGGGCCCACCAATCGACGCTCGCACCGTATTCAAGTTCTTGAAGTATCTCCGGGGCTATGTAATCCGGAGTGCCGCAAAACGTAGATGTTGTTCTACCGTCGACTATGCCCTCTTTGCACATACCAAAATCTGCGAGTTTACAGTGACCTTCCCGATCCAAGAGTATATTATCGAGTTTAAGATCGCGATATATGACGCCGTGCTTATGAAGAAATTGAAGAGCGAGTGTTACTTCCGCGGCGTAAAAACGTGCACGGGCTTCGTCAAACTTGCGGGCTTTTTGTATTTGAAACATCAGATCACCTGGAAAAAAAAAAAAAAAAAAAAAAAACGGTTATCTGAGATATATTTGGACTTGGAAAAATTATTCGAATTTGGAAAACCATTACGGCTCGTTTTCATTCCTTACTTTTTATCTTCGGTGAGTTATGAAATTGATTAAATCACCCCAAAATGTTTATTCTTTAATTGTTTTGTATCGGTATTTATTCTCTAACCTGCTGACCAATGATTTGTCACAAACAGAGAATCTTTTGATATTCATAAATATCTAATTGAACTCCTCCACTTTTTATGATTTCTGTACAGTTTGGTTTGCAGTAGTGAATACGAAAAAAGCAGCCTCGGAACAGTTTACGTGCGATGAAAAGAAAAAATGTCGATTTCTATTCTATAATTACCTCCATTAACATATTCCATAACAAAAAAGAGTCTCTCCTCGGTCTGGAAACAACTGTGTATAGCGGTGAGAAAAGGATGATTCGCAGCCAGAGCGAGTATTCGTTTTTCCGTCATTGTGCAATCGACGTCATCGTCTTGTATTATAACATCTTTCTTCAATACTTTAACCGCATAAACTTCGTTCGGATGTCCCCTTCGTTCAGCCAGCATAACTTTGCCAAAACTTCCTTTTCCCAACACCTTGATGAAATGAAAATCTGACAAATAGACTCTTTCCTTCGGCTCGTCGTTATTACTTGTTCTTCTCGCTATTTTTTCGTTTGTCTCTTGGACCGTAGCATTGGATGAGTTTGTATCTTTTGACCATAGACTTGCGTGCGTCGTCGTCTCCGTTTGAAGCACTTCCTTCGAGGTACCCGCTTGTTGAGAACTTGCAACTTTTTCACCCTGAGCACGGTAATTTATACGCGGGGTCTTCGTTTGTTGATCGGGTGAAAATTTTAACGTACTAAGAATCTCAGCCATGGCTTTTACATCGATGCCGCAATTGTTCGCCACGTTTTTTTGACATCGCTTGTGCACGTTCAAGTTGCACACTACGAATAAGGAAAGAAAAAATATAAATATAGAAGGATCTTGCTCTTATGAATTGCGATTGGAGGTTATGCAAAACACTTCTGTCTAAATATACGAGCCTCCTCCAACTTGCATTCTCCCTCCAAACTTCCTGCAAAAAGACTTCGTTCTTCTCGAAATATTAATCGTATAAATTTATATGAGACATTACCGATAAAAATTTTATTTCGAAACCCTTTTAATTCCTATCGGACTGTAATAACTTGGAACCAATGAAAACCTAAACAACAAAAATGACTGGTTGCAATTTTACCCAGTTTCATCAACGCACTGGAAAAAAAACTACATTTTCTTTGCAAAAACATTTTTGTATTTTTTTTTTATTTCCATTTTAATGGAATATATAAAATAATACAAATATTCGTAATTTCTACAAAAATAAATAGACCCACTCCGAAATTGCGCTAAAAAATGTTGCTAATATGTGAAATTGCAATATCATGTGGTTTTTTTGAAAAAATGAGAATGGGCATTTTTAAAAAGAAACTCGATGCGTTCAAATTTTCTGTACGTTTTTCTCAGAATATTTTCCAATTTTGTATTTTCATTACCTTTACACTGGAGACCCTGTTTGATAAGACCATAGAGAAGAGAGCCACAGTGATCGCAAAATGTGAACAGTTTGTAATTGTGGACTTCGAAGACATGAGGCAAATTTACGTTAAACCTTTGACCTGGCGTGCCCTCGCTCGTCTGCAACAGGACATGATTTTTATAGTTTGTACTGATCAATGGAATTAGGAACGAACAATTCTAAATAAACAAATATAAAAATTAATGAATTATTAAGAAAGAAAAGGCGAAAATAAAATATAATATCCAATAAAAACCTTTCGGTGTCCCGTTTATTCCTTGCGATACACTAATTATTCCTGCTTCGAATCGGAATAAGCAGTCAATGAACAAGAGAAATGAAAGAAGGAATAAAATAATAGGACACATACGCGCACGCCGAAGAAAAGTTATGAAAAATTCGGATTGTACAGATTTTCGTCGTCTCGTGACGTACCTCATCTCGCATGCCAGGACACCTTGTCACGACTAATTTGTGACATCTCTTGTGTACGACGCACGTGCATACTGCAACAGAAACACGAAAAAAATTGCCGCTTTTTGTTTTCCCCCTAATAAGCAAATATACGCCAAAATATAACGTGATATAAAGAGTAAGAAAAAAAAAACAAAAAATTATAAATATACTGAAAAAAACTGCACAACCAAAGCCCATACACATGCGTTTTTAGTCTCGCCTGACTCATTGCACGAACATAAATATAAAATAATACGGATGTATAGAAATACAACGGGAAACAGGTAGATGGAATGTGTTACATCATATGAAAAAAGATGTCTCGTTTAACGTCACCTTGAAAGTAATATTCCTGAATCATAGAAAAAAAACATTTAAGTTCGAAATTGCCAGCATCATTTTTCGATTACTCCGAATCAAAGTAGGACCACCGTCCTTACGATACAAAAGTTTAACATCATTGAAATGCGACGAACATTTCATAATGATGTAAAGAGCTTTAACCTTTGGCTACTCATAAGAAGTGGGTTCGATAAAAAAAAAATAGAGAGATAGAAAAAGCCTTAGACTTTTCGACTCTGAATTCGATCCTAAATTATTATCCACATTTACATTACGGTTGCATTATTGACCATCAGCTCTGAGACACCTAGCATATTATCACGGATATGGCCAGGAACAACACTATTGCGACGATATGGCCTACAAAAAATAGTACGCGCGAAAATGTCGACGAATTTCGAATAGCTACTTTGATGAGAAAAAATACCTACGCTGATTAACATTATATTTTATTTTTATTTTTTTTATAGAAAATGAGTTTTATCGTTTACAGCGACAGGAAGAAGACGAACATACGCGTTACGGTAATTAAAATACAGATTATGATTGATATAATAATCTTAAAATCTCTACATGTTATTTCAGAATGATATAAAATCAATGAAATAAGAAAAATATGAGATGTACATACACAATTTATAAAATTAGTAAATAGTCCAAATCAATTGAAAATTATATTATAAACAAAACATTGTGCATTCATTTCATTGAATTTCGATAGTTCTGCTAAAGTTGTAAATAAAATTTGTATTATAGCGATACTCCTATTTTATCAGCCTTTTTAATGGTTATTTTAACAAATTTTCTAAACATTTGTGCACATTTTAAATGCATCCGATAGAATTTAGATGTAGTGGGCGTCTGCGTAAATAATAAATAATAATTATACTTTTTATCGCAGTTTTGTTTTATATCCCTACGCAAATTCATTTCGGAGCACTGAATTTGAATAGATAACGATTTTGAATAGAATTTGAATAGATGTAAGAAGATGTTTTTGAAGAACGAATCGGACATTTTGAAATTTAATAGTACGTTACGTATCATAATTATATTTTTTCCAACTTTTGTGTTTGTAATGTAGTGTTGCCCACTCACAAAAATGTTCGAGAAGAAAGAAGAAAAATGGAGAAAATAAATTTAGTAAACGATGAAACGGATTCTCTCGCAAGCAAAACGCATGTACATATAAAAAATATATACGTTCACAATCACACACACGCATACGGTGGATTCTGCAAGCGGGTATACAATAAGTATTTAACTTGTTAATAACGTGACTTGTGTCTTTCTCACCTTGACACTGATAGCCCTGCTTTCCGAAGCCCCTGAAATACAACAGACAAAAACACGTCACATCGTATCCGTGATTTCCCATTTGAAAACACGTTACTCGTATTCCTCTGTCGTGATTAAAACACATATGGCAAAAGGGCAGGTGATTTGTGAAAAAAAACGAGAGAACGGAAATATTCTTTGTACACTATTTGGTCAGTATCGAGATTTAATTCACCCGTATCGTTGAGATCCAAAGTTCCATTTGGAAATAAAAAGTCAGGATTGATTGCTCGGAAAAAAGAAAAAAAATTAGTTCATGGAACTAATTTTCGAGAATGAGATATTACAGAATCGTGCATATTAAGCGTTTTATCAGCAATATCATCAGAATAATAAATATGAGCGACTTGTGGTGTTAATGCGAGTATTTGTTCAATTATAATCAATACCGATTCTCATCATTTATATATATATACACACACATATTTTTGCGAATTACTTAGAGTACGCGAGTGATTTCTTTGAACTGTATAAAATTACTGTACACAGTTCGAGCTAAATCAAATGTTTATCGAAAAATAATTCAAATTGTCGAAATTGCCAAAATTTTTCTCAAATTAATGATGACTCCGTTTTTTTTTCATCAAACAGCTCGTCACGTAATGATAATAAGAAATTGTCTGAAAAATCTGAAACGTAATCTAAATTCTTAACTCGCGTTTTTTTTCATTGATTGTTCTATCGAGTTTTTCCGCTCAAATATTAAGGAAGTTCATGCGAATCTAATATTAATCGAAAATTCCAAGTTTGAGGGTTGAAATTTGGAAATATTATAGAAAAATATACCGTACATCTATCACCGGAATTATTTTTCTATAATATTTCCAAATTTCAACCCTCAAAGTTGGAATTTTTGATTAACATTAGATTCGCGTGAACTTCCTTAACAAAACAGTCGATAAACAAAACAATGTTTTGTTTATCGACTACCGACATATTCAAAAAAAAACCTTTACATTGTCGCATTTTTTTACTGCCCATCGTTGATCTCACGTTTGATCGTTGGATCTCACGGATACGTATAGAGTCCAATATTTAACAAAATTTTGTTATGCATATATTTTTGCAAACATAGGATTATAAACAACCTAATCTTCTTCCTTTTTAATTTATTAAATCTAGTATCTTGGACTAGGACGTTTTTCTACAAATCTGCAGATGGTTCGTGATAGGAACGATCAATATTCATTCGACTTTCGAAAGCCAGACTGTGAAAACGACGAATTTTCCTCTAGACAGTAATTATTTTTTGTTTTTATTTGTCTTTCCTATTCTTGTTTTTTTTTTTTTTTTTCATTCCTTTTTTCTCATCGCAAAGCATGCATTTTCTGGTGTATGAATCAAACATAGATCAATTGAGAGAAAATAATATACAACAGACAAAATATACGGCAATGTCATAAGTCATATAGAATTGATTTATACACACGTGGCGGTTTTTTCTCGGTCGGCAAGCAAAACAATTTTTCCTCGAAAATACATTTATTTACATTCATCGCCATTTTATCACTATAATATTACATACGTAAATGTGAATAAAAGATTTTCTGTTAAGAGATTGTTTTGCTTACCAATCGCACCAACTAAAATCACATGCGTATCAACAAATTGTATACCGCGACTAACCATTGTATTATCATTATATTGTGTAATATATAACACAAGTGGACCAAATTAATCAAAAGCTCATTAATAAGGCCCCGTGAAAACATTGTTTTTACCCGACTGTATATTTTTTTCTTGGTCCTCAATAGCCGCAGAAAAACCAACGAGGCATCGATGATCCGTTTTAGGCACAAGCATATAAAAATAGAATAAAAACCAATTATTACTCACATTCATCGCGACCACGGTCTTACATACAAGTCTTATAACTCAGCTGAATTTGGTAAATATTCAGAAGTGGACCTTTTCCGAAAAATGTAAATGATAATACACAATGTATGCATTGATAAGTTTACGAAACGCATAAATTTTTAAAAAATTTTTTTGAGTTTTTGGATGATAAAAGATTCGCCTTGCAAAAACGTCGACTTCCCCCACCACTTCATCATAATATATAACATTCTTTACGTTATAAAACTGAAAAAAAAAAAATTATCGTCATTTTTCGGAAAAGGTCTGAATATTTACCCTGGATTTCAATGGGAGACGTAACTCCACTATTGAAGCAAAATCCAGGTGGCACTGGGTTCAAGGGATACGTGTGCGACAAAGATGATGATAGTTGCGCATGCGTATCGCACGCACATGGAACCCTAACCGAAAAATCCGATCTTGTATGTTATATATTTTAAAAATATTATTTGTCCTATGAAAATAAATTTCTATAAACTAATTAATTAAAAATCAACATCTGGGTTGCTAAATTGCATGCAAATCTACCATCGAAAATGAAGCGGCCCTGATAAGCATGAATGCATTTTAGAACTTATTATGTAAACTGCGCAGTCGTTCAGTGGGCTAACGCGCGAAGCAATAACTAGTTATTTTGGGTTCGACGCCCGGCGGAATTGGTTTTTTTTACCTTCTTGGAAATAACTGTTTTTAAACCTTTTTAAAAGCAAGTAATTAAAAATATTCGGAATCAATATATAATTTTTCGTTAGTTTGCGCTTGAGGATAGATATATTCATGTCAATATTTAAAAAATTTAGTACTTAGCGGTTCGTAAATAATCGGGAAAAATTTTGCCATCTTTAAGACGTTATGAACATTGATTTGTAATATATTTATATTATTTCATAATACAATTATCAAAAAATAATTAACACATTGTTTAAAAACATATTATTCTATGAATGATCGGACCATTTTTTTCCGTCATATGAATAAATTTGTTGATTTTCTAGAATACTTATACATGAATTTTTTCGAGATTTTTTCTCTGCTCTGAATTTCCTTTTTCTAACTTTTTTTGGTACGGAAACTGTACCTTCAATGCGTTATAAATTTCGGATATATGATGTTGAATCGTTTTACAAAAACATGTTCATTTTTACAAAACATATGTTGAACACAATTCGTGACTGTTTATTAATTTTTTCAGTTTTTGGAAAAATCTAAAGCAAAGGGGATACCCTGAAAAAATTTGTATGCTTTTAAAAAATTACTGACCTTATTTCACGTTATGAAAAAATTTGTATGTATTTGAAAAATCATCGAACTTATTTCACAAATTGTCTACAGACAATTTTTTTTCGTAACGTGGAATGAGTTCGTTAATAGTTCTAAATGTATATGAATTTTTTTAGAATATCCCCTCCTTTTTTCGATTTTTCCAAAAATTTGAAGAAAGTAACAATAAATATATATGTGAAATTTTTGAGACATTGAACGAACAATTTCTCAAATACTACCTCTAGAAAAGTTTGGAAAAAGGATTCGAAAAAGAAAAAAATATTGTAAAAAAATTCAAAAGTACTCTAGAAAAATAACAAATTCACTTCATACGACAAAAACACAATTGTCCGACTGTTTGATGAACAATTTTTTTTTCACCATATCTCCACGGAAAGTTCGACTTTCCACCTTGCGTAAGTCAAATTTTCCGCGGAAATATGGTGAAAAATAGTATACGCACACATGGGAGGGAAAGAAGCCATCCCAAACCGCGTGCTTGCCACCCTCGCCTTCGGCTCAGATGGCAATTTCGCACGCGGTTTGACATAGCCTACTTTCCCTCCGTAGCGACGTAATATATTATTAACCAATTTGTTAATGTTTTTATAAATGTTTTATTGTATCTAAATGTTCGTAACGTCTGAAAGATGATTGATTATTTTTGGATTATTTGTGAACTGCTAAGTACTGAGCTTTATCGTCTCATCGAATAAAATTATTGGCATGAACATATGTATGTATCCTTAAATGCAGAGTAACGAAATAATATTTGCCGATGCCCAATATTTTTAATTACTTGCTTTTGAAAAGGTTTAAAAAAGTTCCTCTCCAAAAAGATAAAAAAAAAAAGAAAAAAAACCAATTCCGCCGGGAGTCGAACCCAAAATAACTGGTCACCGCTCCGTATGTTAGCCCATTGAACCACTGCGCGCTTTACATAATAAGTTTTACAATGTATTCATGCTTATCAGGGCTGCATGATTTTCGATGGAACGGTTGCATGCAAATTAACAATTCATATGTTATTTACGAATAAATTAGTTTATAAAAATATATTTTCATGGGACAAATATTTTTAAAATAATGGGTTGGCAACTAAGTCTTGACTCACTTTTTTTTTAAATCTCCCTTTTTTATTCTAGAACATTCTAGAAAGTTTCCATAACTGGCAACTGCTAGAATGTTCTAGAAGCTTTCGGACGGTGGTGATAAAAGTCCGACAGCGGACGTATGCGGGAGTCTAATTCTCGACATGGACGAGCGCGCTATTCGAGGTGTAATATATTACGAGTTTTGGCGTGGCAGCAGTACGAGGTAGGCAACCACCAATATCAACGTTGCTCTCGGAGAGGCCACCGTAACACAATCGACAGTGAGTCGCTGGTTCCGTTGCTTCACTTCCGGAGATGCGAGCCTGGAGGAACAAGAGCGCTCCGGTCGACCTACCGAATTGGAAGACGACGCCATATCAAAAGAGTTGAAGAAGCACCCAAATGCTACCACTCGGGAATTGGCACAGGCACTCGGCTATAGTCATATAGCGATCGAGAACCGGCTGCATACACTCGGCTATCGGCTAGTGCTGGCGAGATGGACATCTCATCAGTTGAGCGATGCCAATCGGGCTGCCCGAGTGTCGATCTGCTAGTCGTTGCTCCTGTAGCCGAAACGCAAGGAATTTCTTGGCAGTTTAGTGACTGGAGACGAGAGTTACATCCTCTACGGAAACAATGAACGGAAGGCCTATTGGCTGCCGCGCGAAATAGAACCGCCAGGTCAGCCCAAACCAGAGACCCACGGACGAAAGGTTTTGCTGTGATGCTGGTGGGATGCACGCGGAATGATATATTACGAGCTACTCCCTGGACAACAGACGGTGACCGCCAACGTATATGTCGAGCAGCTTCGCAAATTGGCTGCTGCAATGCGAGCGAAGAGGAGAAGAGTGACAAAGGTGCACTTACTGCACGACAACGCTCGGCCCCACGTTGCTTCAATCACCCGCCAGCTACTGGAAGAGTTTGGTTGGGCCACGGTTCCACACCTGTCGTATTCCCTGGACTTGGCACCTTCGGATTATCACCTGTTCCGAGGCCTTAAAACTTTCCTGCGTGATCAACGCTTCAAAGACTTCGACCATGTCGAAAACGTAATCTCGGAATTTTTCGAGCAGCAACCCGCTAAGTTTTGGGAGCGCGGCATTCAGTCCTTGCCCATTAGATGGACGCAAGTCATAGACGCGACTGGTGATTATATTGTAGATTAACATGTTTAAATAAAGAACAAAATTATAAATACATCTGTGTATCTGAAGTGAGTCAGAACTTAGTTGCCAACCCAATATATAACATGCCAAATCGAGATTATTCGATTAGGGTTTCATGTGCGTGCGATACGCATGCGCGATTATCATTATCTATGGCTTAGTTTACACCGGAGCGCTCGATCCCGATTCACTTCAGACCGAAGTAAAATTTGGCCGCGTGTAAAGTTGTAAAATTCATTCCAATTCTGAATTTTACACGTTTACACTCGGCCAAATTTCACTTTGGTCTGAAGTGAATCGCGATCGAGCGCTCTAGTGTAAACAAAGCCAATGGCCGTATTCCAAAATCACGGACGTAGGCAAAGAACTCAGACGTATATAGAAGAACAGATCTTAAGAGGATGTATCAGTCACCTAACCACACCTCGAATTTTCGAAATTGAAATTCTTCGATACAGTTTGACCGATTACAAAAAAGCTCTGTCAGTCCACACAGAACAATAGCAACAATGGTCTAACAGGGCCTTTTTGTAATCGGTCAAACCGTGTCGAAGAACTTCACTTTCGAAATTTGCAACTATCTCTCTCGTACTCACGGTAGCGAGATACCGATTGACCCATACCGTTAAGGGCTGACTATTAGGGGGCCTGGACGAGCTTCAGCCCCCCAACCACCAGGAGCACTACAGGCATTCTGCGTTCGTGAGCATGCACATGCGCAACGCTTGTACTACTACATAGCGGTGCCTACACATATGAGGACGTAGCACTCCTAGCGACGTTTTCACAAAGTAAAAATCTGGCTTCAATTTTAACACAGGACTTGTTCTTGTATGTACGCCTACTCTTTGACGTAGTTTGATGACTGAGCTCTTTGACGTAGGAAATACATGGACGGAGCCTTAGCCATGGGGGGTGAAGCCTGAAGGGTGAGGGGAATGAAAGTCTATTGCGACCACGGTCTTACATACAGGTCTGGAAACTGCCAGAATTTGCGTGGTGGGGGTAGTCGCTTACAGACAAAAACTTTCATCAAAAATTGGCACCACGTGGCGCTGGGGTCTCGCCCCCTGATAACATAACCTAAAAATCGAATCTAACGTAATTTTGTAAACACAAGCGACTTTTTGCCGGCAATTTCTATCAATATTAATTATTACATCATACAAAGTGAAAAAATGCCGAGAATCTGTGTTGTGCTAGGGTGCGAAATGGGAAGCAGAATCGAGACATCAAAGCACTCATTATTTCGCGTACCAAGAATTCATTTTCACTTATATTTCCTTGGGTATTAATAAAATATGAAGGCCTGGAGAAGTGTAACTGAGTTTTAGAATAATGAATATATAAATTGAAAGAGCAACATTTTATTGGCACTTGCTGTTAGCAACAATAACATAAAACTGACATGAGATAAATTAATACAAAAAACTATGACAATTTCAACACGACAAAAATTCTCGTACTAATTTTTCATAACTTTTCTCTATAACTTTTGAATAATTAAAAGGAATGCTATTTAGCTCATTAATGGATGAAAAAAAAATCAATTATGTAGGGCCTTTGATCACATGAAGTTCCAATTACGAATTACAAATATTTCAGACATGTTGGAATTTTTTTAATATTTATTAAACCTACTTCATGATAATATTAGAAAGACAACGAACTGCGCTGTCAACATTTTTTGATTAAAAATGGACTTGCATAATATTACAGACATTGAGGTTAGGCGTGACGGAGACAGGGAGATGCGAAGTATTGCGGCAATTAGTGTTGTCTTTGTTCAATACCTTCGTCTACCGTCGCACCGCGTCTCACCGCCTTCTCTTTAAAGATAGCTGCGCCCCTAGCGGCCACTGCAGTAAAAAGTTTTCGTCGTTAAGTGACCCCTTGAATCCGGGGGAGTTTCCAGACCTATATGTACGACCGTGGTATCGTTTGCGACCACGGGGTAGTTTCGTTAAAATCACGTCGGCTACCGTGAAAATAGATACAATTTGACATATATCAGTGTTAAATTTGGGTACATTCGACTTGTACGCTCTAAGCGCTATAGGCGCTCAAAGTGATTTTTAAGATCGAACGCGTTCGACTTCAGTTGACACGCTCTAAACGCTATAAGCGCTCAAAGTGATTTTTAAGGCCGTATTCCAAAACCTGCTGCCACCGCTGTGAATCCTATACCAAAACACGTACTCGCAGTGCTGGCAGCAGGTTTTGGAATACGGCCTAAGATCGAACGCATTCGACTTGAGTTGAACGTGCCGACGACGCTCGCGCTCGCGTCGTTCGACTTGATGACGTTGTAGCTTAACGATGGCGGAAGCAACAAATAACCTCCTTCTTTTCCAATTAATTGACGAAATATTTGATATAACTAATCATTCATCGCAAAGTGAAAATAGTTAAATTGACAATGGCTTCATTTACACCGGAGCGCTTGATCCCGATTCACTTCAGACCAAAGCAAAATTTGGCCGCGTGTAAACGTGTAAAATTCAGAATTGGAATGAATTTCACACGTTTACACGCGGCCAAATTTCACTTCGGTCTGAAGTGAATCGGGATCGAGCGCTCCGGTGTAAACGAAGCCAATAAATTTCATTTTTGTCACGAGTACAGAGCACCGTAAATAACAAATAACGCTCTTCTTCTTCTTCTTCTCTATGTAGATGCGTTTCGACCGCGTAAGTGTTTGTGAGCGATTGGGATATGAATCTAAACGCATCCATCTCAACGCTCGTAAGTGCTTATGGCTAGTTTCTTCACCTCCAGATAAGTCCTCGATAACTGTATCTGAAAGATATCTTCCAGATTTGGTTCTCTTCCCCTCTAGAAATCTGCTATCCGACGGATAAACTTATGCTATTCTTAACGTACCGGATATCTGATATTGACTTCAGTGCCCTCCAGCACGATTATAGAGAACTAAAGTTCCGAACCAACGCTCCTGACATAACCAAAAAACTTCCAAGAGTGCGTATTTGTGTTATGATGAAAAAAAAGGAAACATTGATAATGGATTTTTTGTTCATGGATATCAATGTTGAATCCGATGACGATGATGAGTATTATGAATTTGTGGAAAAAGACCCTATACGAAAAAAAATAAGCCGAACAATTTTGAATAGTGGGATGATACAAAATTTTTCTACCGATTTCGTTTGAAAAAACATAGTGCTCGCATTATTGAAAATTATAAAATAATAACTTTATAGTTTACTTATGCACAGAGTCACAGTCGACAGTCTAGTTACAGTTATTTGAATACTTCTATATAAATCAAAAAAATTCAAATAGCTGTAACTTCTACAAAAGAAATACTGTTCACTTGCGCTCAAAATTTTCTTAAATAATTCTACTTCTTACAAAATTAAAAAAATGGTAGTAACAAATAAAGGCTTATTTGTTCGACAAAAACGTGGAAGGAAGAATAGAAAGTTTTTTTAGACTTGAACTATTAATATTTTCCTAAAAGTACATTAAAAAGCGAGAAATTTGCTATAGTAAAAAAATGGCTAGTTTTTTATTTATAACGATGGCTATTTAAGGAGGTTCTATCGTTTCTCATGTAAAAATTATTTTCCAACTTTACACAATAAAATTTTGTAAATAGAAAGCTTAAGACAGTATTAAAATTCTGGCGGAATATGCCGATGATTCACCGTCTCAAAATTGAGATATTTATTGTTGAAGTTCGCAATTTTTTGAAAGCTTCCATAAGAGCCCATGTTAAACTTGTCATTTTCAACAATGAATATCTCGATTACCAGGCGGTGAAACCTCTCCAAATTTTTCACACATAATTAAATACTGTTCAAGAAGATTCACACCAAATTTCAATACATTAACTTGGAATAATCAAATATAATGTATTTTTCGTATCATGTCATATAAATATCGATACAACCTCCTTAAATGCTAAGAGTTGTTATTGCTGTAATATGGACTCATTAACATTTAGAGGACGGGAAATTTTCAGTGCAAACCTCTTTCAAATCGTGTAATTCATATATAAATCGAATGTATAACTCAGGCCGAGTCTCCGACCATGTGGTCCATAAAGGGACCAGTCCCGTCCTCTAAAGGTTAATAGTTACAGTCAACAAAGTTAGAAGAATGGTAATAAATAAAAATAAAAAATCATTTTACAAACAAAAACGGGGAAAAAATTGTAATATTTTTTAGAGATTTGTTTTATTTATAACTTTCTAAAAGTACATTAGAAAGTCAGTAAAATTGGTATAATTTAGAAATAGCTATTTTTTTACTAACAAATACTATTCACTTCCTAAGGGTTATTATTACTGCATTATTGAATTATGTTTAACGTCACATCCGACGCTCCCGTTACAGTTGTTTGGATGATTTATTCAAATGTGAAAAAGTCAAATAATGGCTGTAATGTTTATAACAAAAACTGGCACATTTGAAATTTTGTAAAAAAAATTTGGAAACACCTACTTTTTGAAACAAAAAAATGATTACACAAATTATTTAAAAAACTCATTTTTTAAACAAAAACAGAATTTTTTAAATTTATTTATGGGATTGAATTTTAATCTAAAAATAGGTTAAAAAGTGAATAAAATTATTATAGTCAGGAATTGCTTTTTTGTAATTGTTATTCTCTTCACTAACAATTGCTATTAAGAATTGACAATGCTTTATGGTTTACTTATATATTCAGAGTCATAGTTTTTTTCAAAAATTGGCAAGCAGTTATATTAATTGTTGTTATAGGGAAGGTGCAAGTAGACTGCCGCGTCGCTAGTGGTCAAAATTAAAAGTTTTTGGGGAAACGTCCAATGTTTAAAGAATATATATATTTGAGTAAACATACACTACCGCCGAAAAGTTTCCGGACAAAAGTTCAAAAAAGTCTTGGCGCTGTTTTTGATACAATTTCGTCGGTAATATAAATAAATGAATTTAATAAACGGCATTTTGAAGGAGGGAATTCAGCTTCATTTTCCTTTTTCAAAAAATGTTCACGATTTTTTTTACGATCAGCACGTCATTTCGAAAACGACCGCTTTTCGTCTTTTTTTTCTTTTACAGTTGGACCCGGTTTACAGAAAAAAATTTTCTTCCATTTCTTTAACCGGATCCTTAAAGAGGGAAGCTTAAGCTTCAGTTTTGTTTTTTTTTTTTTAAGTTCGGTGCGATTTTTTTCGCCAAGTTATCCCGTTTTTGGCAAAAAAAGACAAAATTTGGAAATTGCTGCGTAACACAAGAACTATTAGGTTTGAAAGGAAATCTCAAGGGGGTAAAAAGTTGCGCCTGTGATTGCTGAGTTTACTAAAAAAAATTCAAATTTTTTTCCGCAATTTTTTTTTTCATCAATTTTCAGTCGAACCTCAGGTATATTGATTGCCGTAACTTGAAAACAATGGGGTTTGTGGTAAAACGTCAAGAAAAAAAAAGTTTGTTTCATAATTTCACTCATTAAAAAAATTTTCAGATTTTTTTTCAATTTTTTTTTTTCGAACTAGATTCCTATTCCGAAGATTCCTTTTAGATTTTTAAAACACACGCTTTTCTGTTTCACAGAATAAAGGAAAAATAGAAAGCTGCGAGTAATAAAGTAGTGTCCTTAATTTCCCCATCTTAACCGGGCAAAACTAATGTGGAATTAACTGGATGGCGTGAATAAGAAGATTGAATCTTACTTCTAGAGAACACCTCTGGGAGAGTCTCCAAATATCATGGAACGAAATGGCAAATTGCTTTTTCGACAAAATTGCTAAAATTTTACAGGGTTATTCAATTTTTGGAGATATTAAATAAAACTAGCCTTTCGTTAGACTATTGAAGTCTAACCAAAATGTTAAAGGTATGTAGTTTCATATTAAATACATGAGAATTCTTTTAAACAGTTGTTGAGACGACTTTCAATTTATCAGAAAAAAATTTCGAAAAAAAATCTACAAAAATTCCAATGCACTCGAAATTGAAAAATACAACTTTTTTCCCTCTAGATATTTTATCACAACCCCATAATTTTCGAAATACGCGAATCAATACAGAGTTTGAACCAAAAATAGTAGGAAAAAAAATTTTGAAAAAAAAATCTGAAATTTTTTTAAATGGATTCAAAATTAAGAAATAAAACTTTTTTCATTCTTTACGTTTTATCACTAACCCCATCGTTTTGAAGTTACGACAATCAATATACCTGAGGTTCAACTGAAAATCGATGAAAAAAAAAAATTTCGGAAAAAAAATCTAAAAAAATTCTAGTGAACCCAACAATCACAGGCGCAACTTTTTACCCCCTTGAGATTTCCTTTTAAACCTAATAGTTCTCGTGTTACTCGGCAATTTCCAAATTTTGTCTTTTTTCTTATGTAATTATGTAAAGTATTGGTGGATTCGGCCTTGCGGTATTTACACCAGCTCTCCGCTCCGGCCGGGCAATACGAATGTTGTGGTCGAGCGTCGGTAGAAATTTTGTGGTAAAAGCCGGCTAAAATCTCTCTTCGCATCTCTTCGACAGAATCTTTGTATCTTTGCACTGCCAAGCCATAGTTTAACGACAATTCCTTCATCAGTTTTACCGTTAAGCCAACAGTTTTTTCTTTTTTTTTTTCAACGGGAGTTTTTCCTTTTTTCGCCGAACCTTTTTTCACTTTTTTCGCGACAACTTTTTTTGGAGTTTTTTTTTTCAGCTTCCTTTGCGAGCTTTTTCTTCTGCGTAAGAAGTTTTTTTGCTTCACTAGCACGTTTAAATATACGCTTAGCGACATGCAGAACACACTCTAATTTTTTCACTTCGAATTTTTCGCCGTATGGATGAACATTGAGCAGGCTTTTGAACGTTTTTGAGTCACCATCTCCGATGTAAAAACCGTAGCGCACGCCAAACTTCTCGATAGATCGTAAAAACATTATAACGATCCCCTCCACCTCCATCTTGCCAGCGCTACCTTCATGATTAGAAGTACACTTTTCATCGTTGTGTGTTTTCTTGCCATTTCTTATATTCTACTGTATTTTCTTTTCCTTTCCACCACTCGCATGCCTTGCAGTAAGTTGAAAGCACAGCGATGTCGATAAATTTTTTACTGAATTTTCCGATCAATGATGCGATGCCTACGAGAGATGAAAAGCCTCTTTTCGACCACGAACCATCACCAGAAACAGTCAAATGTTCGCTGCATCCTTTTTCTGCATTCAAAACTTTTTCTTCCTGTACGACTTTCAACGTCACTAGATCAAATACAGTTTTTGATGCGGTGTGGATGGCCTCTATAATATTGTAATAAACTTTCTTATTTAACTCTTGGCCTAGTTCCATAAGTCCACAAAATATGTTTATGCCTTGCAGTCCAATACCCAGCAAACGCATCACAAACACTAATCGACGATTAATTTCGTATCCTGAACCAATCATTGAACACGAGTCGATAAATCTTTCACTACAGTCACAAAATAAACGCACTTTAAAACCAAGATCTCGTAGTCCGTACTAGGAAAATGACAATTTTCCGTTACATGTGCTACATTTTATTATTGTTTCCAACATTAAAAACACGAAAAAAAATCAAGGATACAGTAACCATTATTTTTTTCGACAGGTATATCGAAACAAGTATCTTTTGATTTTTGGAGTTTTTCTGCTGAAGCGCTAGTGTGATCGCTGCCGACTTCGTCAGAGTGTTGATTTCCACGGAATTTTCGTTTCTTAGACAACGAGCCAGGACGTCTCCACGAATCTTTCAAATTATGCGTTTTCTTTTCCATCGTAAATCTATTTTAGGTGCTGCTGTTCCAAATTTTCAAATAAGACTGATATGAAAACGCTACCAGAGAAATTGTAGAGCGTCGACTGATGACGTTGTTAGTTCTAAAAATTTAACGATGAAGGCTAAACATTAGAAATCGATTTGTATACAATTAAGACTTAGGGATTACAATAGGTAGCAGCTGGGTGAAATAACAAAAGCATGTAACCGGTCGCCGTATACCGGCTCCGGTATACGCAGCGGTTGGGGTGAACAAGCGCGCTCAGATAGCGTTCAACGTATGGAAAAATACCTTTAGAATGCTCCGATCTTTCTGAAATTTTCAGAGAATATTTTTAAATATATAAACTTTCGAAAAATGCAAAAAAAAAAAAATTCGATTTTTTGAAAGTTTTGAAGTAGACAGAGCCCTTAAATTCGTTCATGTATATTACTGACGAAATGGCATCAAAAACAGCGCTGAGACTTTTTTGAACTTCTGCCCGGAAACTTTTCGGCGGCAGTGTATATTTCATCACTAAATCAAGAGACGCGGCAGCGGCTTGACGCCAAGTATTAATAGTCCAGTCACCTTAGGAAAAGTTTTATTCAAGAGGTGTAGAGGTTAGCCAATTTTTTGTAGGTTGTTTGGACCCAAGGGAATATAGCCCTGAGTTTTCGTAAAAATCCATCCTGCATTTTAGCAATAAACAATGATTGAAAAAAAAAAATCGGTTTTTTTGAGTTAATACTTTTGGAACGCGTCCTATCGAAAAAAGTTTCAAATAAAATTTGTTCATCATAATGTCCTCTATGAAAAAGGTCCTATAAAAAAATACGCTAGCATTGTTATTTAAGCGGTTAATTGCAAATCAACCAACAAATTCACAATTTTTTATTTGCAACCGCAATCAATTGTTTGTTACGATATCGGTTTGAAGTCTATATATGATGTAGGGAAGGGAAACCCCAAGAGAATGGTCCAAGATTTATCGATCTACGAGTTATAGTTTTGCAACAATTCGCGATCTTCGAAAAAACTTTGACCTTCAATAGAATTTGTCGATGAAGGCCCACAGTGTGAAAAAAAATTGAGGAGCTTCGTGTCATCATGCACAAAGTATACGGGAAAAAGAAATCGTTTTCGTTGATAATAAATACTGTTTTTTGACGATTTTCGTTTTTTGCTTATAAACAAATAGCAATTCTGATCAAAGTTACGAAAATAGCTGAAAAATTTTTTCACCATTCGATGCATTTTTGAAAAACGAACAATTTAAAAAAAAAAGTCCGAATATCTTGATTACACACCGAGATATGAATATTTTAACGTTTTTTCAATTTTCTTTTGTTGTAATTGAGATTTTTGCAAAAATCAAATTCGATAGCCTTCCTTAGGTTTACAGCTACGGGATTCAATAAAATACCGACCTTTAGAAGGAACTGTGTCACTACAGTTATCAGGGTATTCTAGTCGATGGCGCGCGGCGCCGGCCGCCCGGCCGGGCAGCGCGGTGGGGGTACCTCCTCTCGCTCCGCAACCCCGCGCGAGCGGCTTAGTTAACAAATTCGATAACTTCTTTCAAAATGATCGTAGAACAAAACTTTTTTTTTAAATTTTACGTGATTTTTTCTCGCGAACACGATGATATCCTTTAAAATCGTGTTCGCTCCATAGCAGACCTGTGATGATCGTTTTTTAAAATTTTACATATAACCATGCTTTATAATTATTTTACGGTGAATGGGAAAAGGTATCTCGAATAAATCTTCTAGCCGACACTGTTTCATTCATTACAATAAGTTAATTAATGTGAATAAAAAAAATTCGGAAAGAACAATCCATTACAAAATCTACATTTTCATTTTTTTTTCGTCAGGCTCATACTCGTCGTCACTATGTACATTTTTTGCCACCGTTACCATGGGGAAGTCAACTCCAATTTCGTCGTCGATTGCATCTTCGAAATTATAATTTTCTTCCTTGTCTTCATCATCGCTTAAAATTACTTCGGATTCGGAAATGTTCGCACAACTTATGCCGTTACATTTTTTGCACAGAACCGTACTGCTGAGAATTTTCTATGCGAAATTCGTTATTCTTTTCAGTTTACTTTCGAACTCAAAAAAGAAAATTGAAAATAACGATTAATTTCTTTGGAACTAAATATATTTCAAGTGTGCAACTAACTTATTGTAAGGAATGAAACAGTGTCGGCTAAAAGATTTATTCGAGATACCTTTTTCCATTCACCGTAAAATAATTATAAAGCATGGTTATATGTAAAATTTAAAAAAACGATGATCACAGGTCTGCTATGGGGCGACCACGATTTTAAAGGGTACCATCGTGTTCGCGAGAAAAAATCACGTAAAATTAAGAAAAAAAGTTTTGTTCTACGACCATTTTGAAGGAAGTTATCGAATTTGTTAACTAAGCCGCTCCCGCGGGGTTGCAGAGCGAGAGGAGGTACCCCCACCGCGCTGCCCGGCCGGGCGGCCGGCGCCGCGCGCTCCGCCGCGCGCCATCGACTGGAATACCCTGATAACTTTAGTGACACAGTTCCTTCTAAAGGTCGGTATTTTATTGAATCCCGTAGCTGTAAGCCTAAGGAAGGCTATCGAATTTGATTTTTGCAAAAATCTCAATTACAACAAAAGAAAATTGAAAAAACGATAAAATATTCATATCTCGGTGTGTAATCAAGATATTCGGACTTTTTTTTTTAATTGTTCGTTTTTCAAAAATGCATCGAATGGTGAAAAATTTTTTCAACTATTTTCGTAACTTTGGACAGAATTGCTATTTGTTTATAAGCAAAAAACGAAAATCGTCAAAAAACAGTATTTATTATCAACGAAAACGATTTCTTTTTTCCGTATACTTTGTGCATGATGACACGAAGCTCCTCAATTTTTTTCCACACTGTGGGCCTTCATCGACAAATTCTATTGAAGGTCAAAGTTTTTTCGAAGATCGCGAATTGTTGCAAAACTATAACTCGTAGATCGATAAATCTTGGACCATTCTCTTGGGGTTTCCCTTCCCTACATCATATATAGACTTCAAACCGATATCGTAACAAACAATTGATTGCGGTTGCAAATAAAAAATTGTGAATTTGTTGGTTCATTTGCAATTAACCGCTTAAATAACAATGCTAGCGTATTTTTTTATAGGACCTTTTTCATAGAGAAGATTATGATGAACAAATTTTATTTGAAACTTTTTTCGATAGGACGCGTTCCAAAAGTGTTAACTAAAAAAAACCGATTTTTTTTTTCAATCATTGTTTATTGCTAAAATGCAGGATGGATTTTTACGAAAACTCAGGGCTATATTCCCATGGGTCCAAACAACCTACAAAAAAATTGGCTAACCTCTACACCTCTTGAATAAAACTTTGCGAAATATGGCCTAAGGTGACTGGATTATAAAAGAAAGCTTGCGCGAGCCCTGCCGCACTCTTATATACTCGAATATATATATATACACACACACACACACACACACACACACACACACACACACACACACACACACACACTTCGAACATGGGAAATTGTCCCCAAAAACTTACGATTTATAACGCTAGAGGCACCACATGTACTTTCGACCTGCCCTATCCCTATACATTCAAAAATACAGATTCTGCCGTTCTGCTACCATAACCTTGATTTACTGCCAGACTATAGTAAATTTGGTTCAGTGTACAGTATAATGCTCGTACCTCATGTGTCAAAAGTTTGTGTTATATAAAGTAACTATCTTAACCAGAGGTTGCAATGAAGAAAATGAAGTTGTATTTATCTGACGGATATCTTTATCTGGAAGATAGCTATCGGGAGGTATGAAGAAATCGGCCATTACAGCGCCAAGAAAGGCCATTACAAGCAAAGGGTACGTTGGACTTGCACGCTCTAAGCGCTTTTAGCGTTTTTTGCCGTTCGACTTGGTGCTGTAAAAACTTACGAGCGTTGAGATGAGTGCGTTCAGATTCATATCCCAATCGCTCACAACGCTCACGCAGTCGAAACGCATCCACAGAGAGAAGAAGAAGAAGAGCGTTGTTTGTTATTTACGGTGCTCTGTACTGACAAAAATAAGATTTACCGTAGATTTGACTGTTTTCACTTTCTTAATTGGAAAAGAAGGTGGTTATTTGTTGCTTCCGCCATCGTTGTTGACTCTACAACCCCACCAAGTCGAACGACGCGAGCGCGAGCGTCGTCGGCACGTCCAACTCAACCCATACAGCATTTATGCATAAGATGTCTTATTTGAGATCTTATGTCCGCATCGTAGACATTTAAAAGACGACAGTAGTCATAAAGACGTCTACGAAGCGGACATAAGACCTCAAATAAGACTTCGATGCTGTATGGGAAGTCGAACGCGTTTGATCTTAAATATCACTTTGAGCGCTTCCCATACAACATTTATGCATAATACGTCTTATTTGAGGTCTTATGTCCGCATCGTAGACGTCTAAAAGACGACAGTATTCATAAAGACGCCGGATTCTTCATACCTCCCGATAGCTATCTTCCAGATAAAGATATCCTCCAGATAAATACAATTTTGTTTTCTTCACCGCAACCTCTGGTTAAGGTAGTTCTCCCACAGGATCGTTGAATTAAGAAATGGTTGAAATTTGGCATACGTGTTATTTAATACGTTATTCAAAAATCTGTGCAATTTTAACAAGTTTTACCATCCCGAACCCGAGATATTTATACTTGAAGTTGGCTCGATTAACACGTAACATGTGGGCCATGCATGGGCAAACAGTACGTTATTAATTCTACCGTCAGAACTGAAATCAAGAAGTTGATAAAAAACGAGGAGGAGCAAGAGCAGGATGTCATGAATATTGTGAAAAAACATCAAGATGATTTACCATCTAGTTGAAAAGATATAACCTCGAGAAGTACTACGGTTTTGGCCTTATACGACATATTCTACAAACAAACGAGCGCAACAATCCGAACAGTTCCGGCAAAAAGTTTACTCGCAATGTCAGATCAAAAACACTTATAGAATAAATTTTACGACAGTAGATGATATCTGTCGTATTATCTATTAGTACCGAGTCAATATTGTGTGCTTTTTAAATTTATTTACTACGAATTATCAACCCTTTGCACACATGTAACGCACATACGGTATGTAACTTTTGGTTGAGGTTGTCGCAGGGGAACTACCTTAAGATAGTTACTCTATACAACACAAACTTTTGACACATAAGGTACTAGCATTATACTGTACACTGAACCAAATTTACTACAGTCTGGCAATAAATCAAGGTTGTGGTAGCAGAGCGGCAGAATCTGGATTTTTAAATGTATAACAACAATTAATATAACTGTTTGCCAATTTTTGAAAAAAACTATGACTCTGAATATATAAATAAACCATAAAGCATTGTCAATTCTTAATAGCAATTGTTAGCGAAGAGAATAACAATTACAAAAAAGCAATTCCTGACTATAATAATTTTATTCACTTTTTAACCTATTTTTAGATTAAAATTCAATCCCATAAATAAATTAAAAAAATTCTGTTTTTGTTTAAAAAATGAGTTTTTTAAATAATTTGTGTAACCACTTTTTTGTTTCAAAAAGTAGGTGTTTCCAAATTTTTTTTACAAAATTTCAAATGTGCCAGTTTTTGTTATAAACATTACAGCCATTATTTGACTTTTTCACATTTGAATAAATCATCCAAACAACTGTAACAGGAGCGTCGGATGTGACGTTAAACATAATTCAATAATGCAGTAATAATAACCCTCAGGAAGTGAATAGTATTTGTTAGTAAAAAAAATAGCTATTTCTAAATTATACCAATTTTACTGACTTTCTAATGTACTTTTAGAAAGTTATAAATAAAACAAATCTCTAAAAAATATTACAATTTTTTCCCCGTTTTGTTTGTAAAATGATTTTTTATTTTTATTTATTACCATTCTTCTAACTTTATTGACTGTAACTATTAACCTTTCGAGGACGGGACTGGTCCCTTTATGAACCACATGGTCGGAGACTCGTCCTAAGTTATACATTCGATTTATATATGAATTACACGATTTGAAAGAGGTCGATTTGCACTGAAAATTTCCCGTCCTCTAAATGTTAATGAGTCCATATTACAGCAATAACAACTCTTAGCATTTAAACAGCCATCGTTATAAATAAAAAACTAGCCATTTTTGACTATAGTAAATTTCTCGCTATGTACTTTCAGGAAAATTTAATAGTTCAAGTCTAAAAAAACTTTCTATTCTTCTTTCCACATTTTTGTTGAACAAATAAGCCTTTATTTGTTACTACCATTATTTTAATTTTTTCAGGAGGAGAATTATTTATGAAAATTTTGAGCGCAAGTGAACAGTATTTCTTTTGTAGAAGTTACAGCTATTTGAATTTTTTTGATTTACATAGAAGCATTCTAACAACTGTAACTAGACCGTCGACTGTGACTGTGTACATAAGTAAGCCATAAAGTTATTACTTTATAATTTTCAATAATGCGAGCACTGTATTATTTTTTCAAACGAAATCGGTAGAAAAATTCTGTATCATCACACTGTTCAAAATTGTTCGGCTTATTTTTTATCGTATAGGGTCTTTTTTCCACAAATTCATAGTACAAATTCATCATCATCATCGGATTCAACATTGATATCCCTTGAACAAAAAATCCATTATCAATGTTTCATTAGAGCGTTCAAGTCGAACGTACCCAAAAAATTCTAAAAGCGCTTAGAGTGTGAAGCCGAACGTACCCTATATATCTAAATCTGACCAACCATTATGGCTGCCGCGGGTTTCCTCCTTACCCTCGTGGTTTCACCCCCCTCGTGCAAAAGTGTACTTTAGGCTCCGTCCATGTATTTCCTACGTCCATGTCCAAAACCTGCTGCCAGTACTGCGAGTAAGGCCGATCACACACGCTTTCGCATAGCGTAGCATAACGTAGCATAAGAGATTTTTACCAATCAAATAGCGCACATATATACTATATATACAGTGGCGTGCAAATTATTTATGCACATTGATGCCTATTTTTTATGCACATTGAATAGAAATATGGTGATGGGAGAAAAACAAACGAGTAATGATAACACGTAATCACTTATATTTAGAAACAATAGGTTGTATGCATTGATATCGATCTTAAATCATTAATTGTTCAACAATTTTTTATGACTGGATGTGCAAAAGTATTCGGCCGCGTACTTTTGGGTATGAAAAAAATAACAAAAAACTTGAAAAATAAGGAAGCATATCTTGGTCTTCTCCACTCGACTCAATACTTTGTTGTCATGCCCTTAGCAGCGACGACTGCAGCGCACCGACGAGGCATAGACCCAATTAGTTGTTTGATTCGTTCTTGTGGCAATTTTTCCCATTCACTTCGCAAATAGTTCCACAATTCCGTTTTATTGGAGTAATTTTTCATTCCAACACGATGCTTGAGGTCTTGCCACAGGTGTTCAATAGGATTTAAATCCGGTGACTGCGATGGCCAGTCAAGAAGGCGGACTTTCCGGCTTTGAAGAAAATTTTTAACAAGACGCGAAGCGTGTTTCGGATCATTATTGTGTTGAAAAACCCAAGCACGCGGCAAATTTTTTGTTGCAAATGGGAGCATATGATCTTGTAGTATGTCCCTGTACATTTCAGCGTCCATATTGCTATGAATTTCCACCAGCGGACCAACGCCATCATCAGAAAATGCTCCCCAAACTTTAATGTTTCTGCCACCGTGTTTTACGATAGGAATTTGGTACCTTACATTATATCTGGTACCTGCTGGACGTCTTACGTACTTCCGACCATCACTTCCGAATAATTGAAATTTCGATTCATCGGAAAAAAGTACTTTCCGCCAATCTGATACCGTCCAGCGCTGATATTTTTTCGCAAAGTCTAATCTAGCCTCCTTATTCTTTTTGCTAATCAATGGTTTCTTTTACACCAACACGTCCAATTAGCCCCGCAGCTTTGAGACGTCGAGTTACCTTACTCCGACTAACATCAGCTAGATTTTCACTTCGCAATTCCCGGGAAACATCTGCAGCACTTTTTCGTGGATCTACAATGCACTTAGTTTTTATAATTTTGTCGACGCGATTCAAAGTTTTTCGCGGTCTACCGCTCCGATTTTTGTCACATAGTGAGTTTGTTAATTTATATTTAGTAATAATACGATTAACGGTACTTTTGCCAATAGATAAATCTCCGCAACATCACGAGAACTTTTTCCTTCTGACGAAAGTTTTAACACAATTATTCATGTGTTTCGGCATTGTGGCAGAAAGGAGATTGATTTTCCATTGTAGGGCATGTTTTGAAACTAATAAGGAAAAAAATGTAAACAAACCGTGCGTACGAAGCCGCGGCGATATAGTGGCCCGATACTTTTGCACACCGACCAAAGTCATTCCACGTAGTACACGAAAAATACGCCATAATTAAATATAATATACGACGTTGTTACCTTCATTCTAACTCTCTTGAATATTTTGAACAATAAACGAGTGGAGAAATAAAGTATTTTATCAATTAACTGGAAAAAATAGGGTGGCCCGAAACGTTTGCACGACACTGTCGAAATCGCTTATGTTACGTTATGCTATGCTATGCAAAACCGGTGTGTGATTAAGGCGGGAAACCAGTTTAGACGGGTCAAAAAATCGACTTTTTTTATTTCATAAATTGTTAGTAAAACTATTCAAGAATATGTTGCCAAAATTTCAAAGCAAAATTCCGATTAGTTCCGATGCTATGAGCACTTAAGGCCTTACATACGTCCAGAATTTTCAAAAAATCGATTTTTTTTTTACAGATTATGATTCTCTATAGTTTTAGGCGTATTTCTGTGTAAGTCGATTGTACAAATTCCCCATAGATCGAAAGTTATTATAGAAAACGTGACTGCCCAACGAGTCTGATGCGCGCAGGTAGATGTCTCGAGCGAAACGCACTTGAAACTTTAAATGCATTTTTCTCAAAATTACTTTTTCTGGCACGGTCTGCATGATAACTCATACAGTTTTTAATATTTTTTGATGCTTTTTTTTTAAATATTCGAAATTGTTTTCTCTATAGTCTGTCGAGTCGGATTTTTGATGTTGTGATTAAAAAATTTTATAAACATAATTAAAGTGTGACATTTATGACACAAAATGCACACTTTTTTTTAAACTGCCGTAAATTGCCAAAATTTTTCGAATTTCAAAAATCCGGCTCGACAGACTATAGCTACAACTTTATTTTACAAGAATTTTTTTACGTTTTGCAGATCCATCAGCATTTCAAGAAGAAATGATGCAGACCGTGGAGCAACTTTTTTTTCATAGTGCTTTGGGAAACGTGATTTTTTATGTTGTAATTTTTGAAAAAAAAATGAAATAAATTTTTTTATAAAGTTTAAATAGTAATAAACAATGTATAAAAATTATTTTTATTAATTTCTATTGCTATTTCTTCTAAAAACAGTTTTTCTTTTAGCGCGTTTTAGGCGCTGCTAGACGTATGTAAGGCGTTAAGTGACCGCCCGTCGGTTCGGCGCCGAAGCGCGCGGTAGTTAGAACGGAGCGGTCGCTCAGGTAGCCCCTTATTCAGTTACCTGGCTCAATACCCCTGTACTACGGGATAATAGAGAGAGGGGGATTTCGGCAAATGTTCTTGATTGGCCTTGGGTATGTCACGTTCAGAGATAGTATATCGCGTAAACAATATCTATTAATAAATAGGAATCATTTGGGTTTAAATAATATTTAGACTTAGTTAATTCTGAAAGAGATTTGCTCCGACTTGCAGTCTTTGTAACCAAATTGCTGAGCTGTTGTCGCGATCGTATCCGGTATAGTGTTCTACACCGAGCATAAGCTCGCGAGGCATGCATTTGCACTTTTATTCTAAGGATCCCGGGCTTGAAAATGCTGAGCGGACGTGAGAACGCTTCTTATGACATTTTCTTGGACTCGCGGGCGAAGATCACCCCCCCCCCCCCGTTCCTTGCTCAAGGAGCGAGCTTATCGAGAAAGGAGTTGGGGGGTAGGCAGTCTTTTACGAGTTCCAAAAGCACGAGCATCTCGAAGAGCAACTCCTCGAGCAGTTTTTGCATAGCGACCTCAAAATCTTTTATTGAATCCGCGATCTTATAAAAACGTACCATTCGGACGAATAGATCGAAAGGCGCCTTAAAAGTGTGTCGCGTCGCGAATTCAATCTGTTCCCGCTGCTATTAATTTGAAATAATCAAGTTTAACATCCTGCCACGAACTCTTTCGTGTCGTGTAGAATTAAGAGTAAATCCGATTGACCTTAAGTGTGTGTGTATGAGTGTGCAAGGAGAGAAAATCAATTGTAAGCGTGTGATCGTATGTATTGGGTGTGAGCGTGTGAGAACTGTGTGAGGGTTACAGCCGACGATGCGTCAAGGACTGTAACCAAATTTGTAAGTACTTTTGTATCTTTTTATGCGGCCGAACACGCGAGGTTCCCTACAAGTCAACCTCCCGTTTCCGGTTACAATTGTGGGAAAGACGCCACACGTGGTTTAAAATAAATTCCTACAAACATTTATTTTATCCTAATATTCTGAGTTGCTACTTATTTACTAATCTATCCTGACCAACCACCCTCCTTGAATCGCCCTGTAGAGGACGAGACTAGAACGTACCCACAATAAAAATAATAATAAACTGCTCGCGCTTTTCGCGAGTAGGTTAACTTTAGCGTTCGCACCGCTCCGAACGTAACAGGTAGAAGGTACTCGAACCTTTGGAATATTTCGACAGAGCGTCGAGTTTGGTCAGTTTAGCTCCGGCTTTCCTACCGAGTGTTAGAAGTAAAAATGTTAGCGTATCCGAAAGGTTATCGTGAGTGCAGCGAACATCCTTCCAAGGAAATCAACACACCAGCAATGAGTCAAGTGTTAGTGAAGATGGAAGTGCCAGCGAATTGCAAACAGAATGTGAAATTTCAAGAAACTGGAAAACGTGGCCTTGGTTTCAAGCTTGTTGTCGATTGCCACTGTGGATCGAGACAAATCAATTCAGGTTCTTTACTCAACACTGGATTTGAGATAAATCGTAGGATTGTATTTGTCATGCGGCTCTTAAGTGTTGGCAGACAAGGACTGAATTTATTTTGTAATTACATGGACATCGGCAATGTTATAGCTAAAGAAACTTACAATGGAATTTGCACTCACATCCACGCCGCTACGAAAAAAGTGTATGAATTCTGCTGTAAGAAAGCTGTTGAAGAAGAAAAGAAAGAGAACGAGAAACGCGAGAGACCTACTCTGAATTTGAAAGTATCTGGGGATGGAACTTTGAAAAAACGAGGATTCAAATCACTTTATGGTGTTACAACGCTCATCGGATATTACTCCGGCAAAATCATCGATCTGGTTGTACGAAGCAGTTACTGCCAATTATGTATATATTGGAAGAACAAATCGAAAAATTCAGCAGAATATCTAGCATGGAAAGACGATCATGCCGAAGAAAATTGCATGAAAACACATGAAGGCTCCGCGGGAAGCATAGAAGTAGAATCTGTGAAAATGATGTTCTTGAGATCGGAGGAACTATATGGTGTAAAATACGGCAATTATATCGGTGACGGAGATTCGAAAACGTTCGCAGCAGTTGTTAATTTAAATCCCTACGGTGATGAACTGACAGTTGTAAAAAGTGAATACATAGGCCATGTTCAGAAAAGGATGGAAACTCGGCTCCGAAACATCAGGAAAACTACAAAAACTGGGCGGAAAAGGAAAGTTGACAGAGGCTTTGGTGAAAAGCTTAGCACGTATTACGGCTTAGCGATTCGAAGAAATATAAACAGCATCGAAGACATGAAGAAGACCATAATGGCAACTTTTCAGCACATGATATCCACAGACGATAATCCACAACACAACTGTCCAGAGGGAAAAGACAGCTGGTGCAAGTGGCAGCAAGCTAAAGCACTTGGAACGGAGCCTGAAGCGCACCCTGCCCCATTACACCCCGATGTTCAAAAAGAAATTCTTCCAATATACAAAGATTTATCAAGAGACGATTTGCTGACGAGATGTTTAGGCAGTCATACGCAGAACGCTAATGAAAGTTTCAATTCGACCGTTTGGCGATTGGCTCCAAAGCACCTACATGCTGGCCTGTAAATAGTCGAGGTTGCAGCATTCTTGGCTACTGCGTTATTTAATGAAGGAAATTCAGCCCTTCTAATGCTGATGAACGAATTGAAATTCGTAGTTGGCTCACAGAGCTTCAATTTTGCCGGGAACATGGATGAGCAGCGCGTGAAAAGGCGCAGCTCGTTGGAGACCAAGGAAGCTCGGAAAGCTCGTCAAGAGGAGATGCAAACCCGAAATGATGCGTTTGAAGAAGAAGAGGGGTTGCTATATGGTGCTGGAATAGCTGATTAACCAGTGAGCAGTTTATATAATTAATTACTGCCTTGAATTTCTCGTTTTCGCTACATTTTTTTTCAAACGCGTTTTTCTCGAAACGACTTTTTCAACTGGTGGGCATTCTAGCTCAAAAAGTTATTGACCAATCGTTCTGGAAATTTGTGTGAATATTCTTTATTCAATTATAATCTATATGAACCTAACTGTGAGATCATATTATTATTCAAAACATTTTTTTTAATGCAAAAAAGGTGAAAAAACATGGTATAAAAACATGACATTGTGTTCAAACACCTCAAAAACATGCAATTTTCAACTTTTTTGATCACAATTAGGTTCATATTCTTAGGAAATATGTTGTTAACGAAAAAAAAATTGTAATGATTACAGATAAAAATTGCGACTTCAGGAATGCCCACCAGCAAAAAACTCGGATGGCGATCGTCCGTGGACAGCAGCTTCTAACTCCAGTATTTCCGGCGGAAATGACTTGAAAAAATTACAAAGTGTACTTCAAAACATGAATAAAATATCCTCCAAGTTTAAACAAATTCTGATTATTCATTCCCTGTTAAAAAAATTTACGAAACACACCAAAATTTCGGCGTCCTAAACTGGTTTCTCGCCTTAACTTACGTGCTTTGCATGGAGCCTAGATAGGAGTGTTAACGGCTGGATGAAAAGCCGTCCGTGAAAAGCTGTGAAGTAGTGTTTCTAAATGTGACTACCAGACGTCTCCGAAGTCAACAAGTTCTACACGATATAGACTACGTTTACACGCCACTCTTATTCCGGTTTTGTTATATCAGGTGTAGTACAACCTGATCAAGCACCACTGTTTACACGAACAGGAATAATACCGGCATTGTTATTAACCCAAAGGCTCACCAACAAAAAAAACGTTAAACTACACTAAATAGGTATCTAAATACTTTTGCTGTTTTTTATCATTTCTCGGGCTGTAATCTCACTTTTGTCATTTAAGATGAGCAGAAAAAATGATGTTAAAACGGTGAATAGTGAAAAATAAATTTCGCAAGTAGCGAAAACGAAAAAAAAAATATTTTATCTCTCACGATGGGAAATCGCGGGAGGTGCATCAAGTTACGGGCTCCCACTTCGCGTGCTTATAGTGTGGGTGGGTACCAACCAAACCCCAAAATTGTAGGTGCCAACTCGGCTTCGTTTTCGTGATATCGCCGGTCAAAGTTGGGAGCCCTCTTACGTACCATGAAGTTTACACCCTATCACAACGAGGCGAATAGCCCAGTGGCGAGCGAGCTTGACTCCCGCCCCGACGGCTCCGGGTTCGAATCCCGTCCAAGATACTTTTTTTTAATTTTTTTTTTCATTTTTTTTTTCAAATTATTATTGAAATTTATAATTCATGAATAAAAAATGACAAAAAATTTGAAAAAATAATTTACGCGCTTTTATTGATCAAAACTTACAAATTCAATGTCAAATCTTTTTCTTTCTAATCTCTTGCAATTTTTTTAATTTTTTAAAATAAATTAGCCGTAATTGAATTAAATTTTTTTTTATCATTTGATATATTTTTTTTATTTTTCGATATCTCTTTCGATGAGGCAGGGAATATTTTAGAAAATTACCAAGGAATACAGGAATTAAAAATCTGTTTTATTAATTAAAAATTTCTTCAATCAATGTCTTTTGAATATTCTCGAGTACACTCTGATGGGTAATAATCATTATAAAAACAACCAAAACATTTATATTGTCGACACCACGAACATTGTATAAACGCCACCTCGTTTTCGTCGCAATCGCAGTTGTGTTTCCTCAATTAATTCACGTTCAAACTCGCTTCACTGTATTCCTCGAACGGCAGATGGACTAGAATGAATAGAAAAACGCCAATGTTTGCAGGCCGTCTACAGGTTTTGGCGCATCAACACCCCAACGGTCCGACAGGTATAAAATTCTTATGACCCGGTCAAAAATTTTCTTGAAGTGTTTCTGACTATTTCCACGAAAATATTTCATCAGATTTTTAATTTCCAGGTGAGTAGGCGGATTATTGTATGCCAACGTTTAAATTACGGCTAATTTATTTTTAAAAATTAACAAAATTGCAGAAGATTAGAAAGAAAAAAAATTGACACTGAATTTGTGAGTTTTGATCAATAAAAGCGCGTAAATTATTTTTTTTAATTTTTTGTCATTTTTTATTCATGAATTATAAATTTCAATAATAATTTGAAAAAAAAAATGAAAAAAAAAAAATAAATAAATAAAAAAAGTATCTTGGACGTGATTTCAACCCGGAGCCGTCGGGGCGGGAGTCTAGCTCGCTCGTCGCTGGGCTACTCGCCTGGTTGTGATAGAACGTAAACTTTATGGTACGTAAGAGGGCTCCCAACTTTGACCGGCGATTTCTCGAAAACGAAGCCGAGTTGGCACCTACAATTTTGGGGTTTGGTTGGTACCCACCCACACTATAAGCACGCGAAGTGGGAGCCCGTAACTCGATGCACCTCCCGCGATGTCCCCTCGTCAGGACTTTCATGAATCTTTTTTTATTCAATTCCTCCTTTATTTCTTTCCTTTCGTTTTAAGATTTAAATGTTTTTAGGGCAATCTGAAGTACAATACTCGCGCACTATCCAGTTTCATAGGAATTTTTATTTTATTGACATTGCCACAATAAGTGTACTTAAACCGTTACCGTTTACACGCGTCTTTATTCCGATTTACTTATTCTACACCCGTTGATCAAGAGGAATAGAATAACTAAATCGGATTAGTTATTCCGGGTGTAAAGTACCGTTTACATGCATTTTAACACCGGTTTTCATTACATTGGGTATTACAAAACCGGAACAAGAGAGCCGTGTAAACATAGTCATAGTAATACTAAGCACGTTAGGTACCGTCGGTACACTTAACCTGAAGTCCCACAGTGGACGCTGAAAAATTCACATACTGGCTATTCAACATGTTGAGGCAAGCCTTAATTATGACATGCAACGAAATATAAATTTCTTGAGTACGTTGGAAACGCTGTTTTTTTAAATTATTTCAAATAATTTCGATATACCAGAAATCCGGACGGCCGCGAGAAACATGACCGATTTCGAGACCAAACTTCTCAAATGACACTTTGGTCAAGTGGTAAAGCTCTCAGCTCGTGAAGATGACGCACAGTGTTCGAATCTCGGGCAGTATGTTTTCTTTTAACTAATCATTTTATAGTTCTTTTTTTATTCATCTTTCACACGTTTTTTTAGGAAAGTACAAAAAACTTTTTAACAAAAAAACGACTTCAAAACAGCTCTAAAAAGAGGAAAAAAGTTTTCAAAAAGCCAGCACTGCAGAACCGTCGTTATACAAAAAAAATTCTAAATCGGTGTCATACAAATTAATTAGAACCCCTATTTCCAATTAGCAATTCGTATGCGTAAGAATTGGTAGTTAACAGCTTCAGTGTTCATAATTTCGAATTTGTTTGGCATCAACGTCAAATTTTATTTGACATAACAATTCTGCAGTATTGGCTTAAAATTTTTTTTTTTCACTCTTTCGGGCTGTTTTTAAGTCGGTTTTTTTTACGTTTATTATTTTTCGATTTTCAGATGTCCTCGCTCAGAAAAACTCGTGTCGAAAAAAAAATATCATGCTCCTAAAAGTATACTTTTAATATATGAAATGATTTCATTAATACAATAATATATTAGAGTTTTGCATTGTTTAGAAAAAAAAGAATATTTTAGTCAGAAATAAACCGTTGATCAAAATATGAAAGTTATCATCATTTCATCACGAAATTAATATGGGATGGTCTCGAAAGTTCCTGTTTTAAAACAAGAAAAGATTTATCCAAATCGGTAAACTTTATGAAAAGTTATGCGTGTACATACTTAAAAAAAAAACGACTTCAAAAAAGCTCTAAAAAGTAAAAAAAAGTATTTTAAAAACCACTACTGCAGAATCATTGTTATATAAAAAAATATTTTAAATACAAAATAAGTGCAAATAAAAAAAAGCTTTTTTTTACAAAAGTTTTTTTAAAAAACTTTTTTTTACATTTTAGGGCTTATTTGAAAATAAGCCCTAAAATGTAAAAAAAAGTCAAAAACCAATGCTGCGGAATCATTGTTATATAAAAAAAAAATTTAAGTCGATGCCGAACAAATTCGAAATTATAAAAACTGAAACTGTTAAGGGGTTATATACAGTTGGAAGGCCAAAAAAACTCGTTGTTTACGAATTTTTTCCGGATAGGGATTTCATTTGACGAGGAAAAGCATAAGGAAGTAAATGGAGTGTCATCTTTTAACTCTTTATCGCAATTTTTTATTTAACAAAATATTGCTTCAGATAGCTCCTGTGATTGATCTCCTGTAGGTCCTCTAAAAAAAGGCGTCTTGCGGTGAGCATGAAATCTCCCGTTTGGATCAGCTGAAATTAAAAAACCAAAGAGATTTGTTTAGTGGACAGCTGGGATTGGACGAAGGAATAGTTGGAATTTCCAATTTTGATGAAATGACGGCTCCTCAAAGACGAAATTTCAATTTTTAACCGAATTTTGATCGTTCAATGGTTCAAAAAAAATAGAAATAATTTTCGGAAATCTTACTCCTTCGTCCAATCCCAGTAGAATATATCTGAGAAAGTTGTGTTAAAATTGCAGACCGATCGGTTGAGCCATCTTTGAGAAATCGTGCTCACCGACTTTGAAAACATCGTTTCGAGATAAACGCGTTCAAAGTTTCATAAGTGGTGAATACATGGATAAAAATTTTTTTTTACAACTTACAAGGAGTCATCTATTCCAGGGCCATAAGAAGTTCCCTCTGCATCATCAGCAGCTTCCAAATTGTCGAATTGCAGTCGTCGGCGAACCATTCTTCCTTCGCGCGTGCGCTCATGCGCTCTTAAAATAGAGATCGCGACGCGCTCTGCATCCTGTTTTTCGGCATAGGCATGGGCATTGGGCCCAATCGATAGACCCAGTGCACTCATATAATATAATAGTGATGCCGTACCTTCATTAAAGGTGCCGGCTGCCATGTGAGCTGCTATTTCCACTATTTTTGAACCACTAGGAATTATTTTCGGTGCGATTTTCCAAATCAACTGATTATAGCTTTCGTTGTTATTTTGTGTGAAACCACCAACACATCTTTCAAGCAACTTTTCATTGCTCAGATCCGTGTAGATCGGAAACAGAGCGTCAGCAACATCTTGTGGAAATGGAGAATAATCGTGTTTATAATCCGATAATTTATTCGAAGCTCGCGCTCGCTGCCAACAACACCATGACTCAGTTCCGACCGGGCATCTTTCGTGTTGAAGATTTTCATCTGTTGAACAATAATGGTAATATGTTGCCCATATTGCATTATACATATTGTCAACGGAATCACAGTGAGTCCTGATTGCCAAGCCATAATAAACAGTCAATTTATCGATCAGTTTGGCTGTGAGCTTTCCTTTTCCACCAAGTACTTTTTTTTGCATTTTTTTCCCACTTTTATTTACAGTCATCTCGGTATTTTTTTTGACACAGTCTCGGAGTCGTGAACCCATTCTTTTTTGAACGTGTCCAATACATTCTTTTTTTACCACTTCGTTGTTTCCGTAAGGCACAGCTTTCAAAATCCCCGAGTAGGTTTTCGAGTCACCGTCGCCGATGTAATTTTTGTATTGGACGTTAAATTTTTCCATTGAACGCTTGAACATTTCTACGACCGCATCGACTTCCATTTTTCCTGAAGAACCGTTATGATTCGCAGCACAAACATCTTTGTGATCGTCATACCATTCGTTGTACTCTTCAGTGTCGATTTTTTTTTTCCAAACCTCGCATTGTTTGCAGTACGAACTTTTCACGACGATATCGATAATTTTCCCCGTATAATAACCGATCAGTGATGTTACTCCGTATAAAGAAGTAAACCCTCGTTTTTTGCAGGTTCCATCGGCAGATATTGTCAATTCTTCATAGTTTCCATCGCCTCGATTTTGAGCAGACGCTTCTTTTTCTTCAGCACAAGCTTTTTCGAAAAGTTTTTCGGTGGCCATTTGCGTGCATGAATGAATATTTTTGACGATCAAATCGTACGTAGCTTGCATCACAAAAGGTGGCATGTCCATCAATCCACAAAATTTCGCTGCACCTTTCAATCCTATTCCGAGAGTTCTCATCACAAATAAAAATCGTCTGTTTATCGCGTAAGAATGTTTGATGAAAGGACAAGAGTTTATGGCTCGAGGATCGCACTTATCACACAGAATGACGATTTTAAAACCGAGTCCTCGTTGTGCAGCCGTTTGAAATTCCACTTTTCCTTTGCAAGTTTTACACTGGACGTATTCACTTATCGCTGCGAAGACCATTATAAAATTGAAAATGCGATATTCAATGGAGGAATCACGAGGAACTAAGATCTCCTTCTGATTTTTCAATTTTTTCGCGGATATACTGAAGCTACTTTCATCGGCCTCGACTGTTTTTGGATTGTACGATTGTTTTCGCTTTTTCCCTTTTGAAATTTGCGTCTTGTCGGATAGTCTCCGTTGTCTGGTACACTTGTAAGGCATTTTTATTCGCAAAACTACGAAAACGGAGTAAAATTTGAACGCGCGACTTTACACTGTGGCAGAGCTGGTTCGACTGACAAATTCCTTTCTTCGGTATAAGAAATGACCACGCTTAGCTCTCGCATATACCGTGTATGCAAAAACAATGAAAAGGGTCACCTCAAGCACGCGGGCCACAACAACCGCTGCCGCTCGGGCCGTTCGGAGCGCGCTTACTTTGTAATGCTCCAAGCGTCCTTTCAAGTACGCATGTATCTCTACGAATATTTGCCGTATCGCTTTGAAAATTTCAGAGAATCTATTTGAATATATGTAGACTCCAAAAATGCAACAAAAAAAATCGATTTTTTGAAATTGGAAATTAATCATAAAATAGCATATAACTCCGACATTACTTGCTGGATTAATTTGAAATTTTCAGAGAATGTACTCAAATGTATGTACATTCTGAAAATGCCATAAAAAAAAAATCGATTTTCTGAAATTTCCAACTGTATATAACCCCTTAAATGCAAACTTTTACGTATACGAATTGACGATTGGAGATAGAGGTTTTGTTTACTTGTTTGGCACCGACTTCAAATTTTTTTTATATAACAATTGTTGTGCCCCGCATGGCAACATAAAATTAGTTGAAATCAATTGCAACATAAATTTATTGGCAACAGGAAGCCAGCATAAATAAAATTGTAAGATAGCACATTCCTATGCTCGATCACCGCATGAGTCTATCGACCCCTATCGAGCTCACCCTAAAATGCTGACTGGGCATTACGACACCGAACGTTCGAGAACGTTCGACGACTAATAAATCTATAAAAGGGGTAAAATCGATACTATTTGGGGGAAATTCGCTAATGATTAAAAGTCGCAACAATGCTCAAATTCCACAGTCTACGACAAAATATTGAACGATTGGTCTCAAGGCAAACATACCTTGACTTTGTATCTTAATTTTTAACTTTATCAATAAACCTAATTTTAACTTGTTATAAGTATTAAGTTGAAGTTTAACTCAATTATTGGCAATAATCCCCAAAATACCCATCCTCGATAACTCGTCCCCACGTGACGGTTTTCGCGGGCACAACAAATGATGCCGCAGTATTTGTTTTTAAAATATTAGTTTTTTTTTTGTAAGGCGGAACACGCCACTGTGACGAGCCCAAAAATTATATATATTTTTTGTTTACGTTTTCTTGCAGTATACATATTCAAAGTTATTTAAACAAAATTTTCAAATCGGAAGGAAGTATCAATATTCAAGTCGCAACGAAAGTCAAAAAGAAAAGAAAAATTTAAACGTGTTTTCCTCGAAACAACAGTTTTCGATCTTGTCCCAAAGAGTACTCGAAGACTAATGGACAGATTTTAATTTTTTTTCTTCAAATATTTTTTATTGCATTACGCAAGGTTGTACGTAGCCGAATTTTGAAATTTTGATAATTACTATTTTAAGACCGCTTGAACAAAAAAAATGGTCGAAAAATCGAAAAAATTATGGAAAAAAATTTCAGAAGGCCGCCATTTTGTGAAAAAAATTAAAAAAAAAACGGTTACGTACAACCATAACTGCATTCATATAGGATTTAAAATCTTTATATTTTTGATTGAGAGGTAACGGCGTTGTCAAGATTTCCTTCGGACAGTGAAGAGGATAGTAATTATGCAGTAGTGGGGCACCACCCCAATTATGAGGGGAATTTTTTTTTTGCCACGACACCCTTTATTATGTCACCACTAGTGAATTTGAGTGGGGGGAGATTGACATTTTTTATTATTTCCATAAGTTATGGGGTTTTGAAGTTTGAGGAAACGCACGATAAAATAGGGCATTTTCATGCATTTTGGAGATTCACGCATTTCACGCATGAGTAACTCTTCGTGTGGCGGGTTCATTAGCAAGTACATTGCAACAAACATGCAACATTTTTCCGGACTCAAATATGCATTTTCAAGCCACGTACAACTTCGCACGGATTGTTTGAAGTTGCACCTTTTTTTTATAACTTTTTTCCCTTTTTTTCCCGTCATTCTTTTATTGCAACGCCACACTAAATTTGTTTCGTTGAGGGTTGCAGCCCCACCCGCACTCTGAACATTTCACTTCAGTGGCAATGATGCCGTGATTTTTTAAAACCTCCAAACTTTTATGTTGATCTTGAAATAAAATTATTGCTTCGGTAAGCGTTAACGTGCACCCGTTACACACCATGATCGCTTTGGCACTGAAATAAGAAATTCTTACGAGTTTGTACTCGTACGAATCGGTTTCTGTTTTGATCTTAAATTCAAAACAAAAGTACAACAGCACAGTACGTAAACACAATCATTGTTATGTTCACACGTTCAGGTGTGTTTTTATGACATCAGTCAGTCAGTATCAATCAGTTTGAAATCGCGTATAATTTGTAATCGCCTTATTTTATCGTGTGTTTCCTGAAACTTCAAAACCCCATAACTTATGGAAATAATAAAAAATGTCAACCTCCCCCCACTCAAATTCACTAGTGGTGACATAATAAAGGGTGTTGTGGCAAAAAAAAAAAAAATCCCCCCATAATTGAGGTGGTGCCCTACTTCTGCATAATTACCCTGAAATAGTTGAATATATACTCAATAAAGTATCCCTTGCCCGATCCTCAAATAATTATTTAAACCTGGGTAAAAAAGTGCCCAAAAAATGGGAATTTTTTGGCCCGTCACAGTGGCGTTCCCCCTTAAGGCTTTTTTGAACTTATTTTTTCTCAAAAAAAGCTTTTTATGTTTTTATTTTCACTTGTTTTGCATTTAAAATATTTTTTATTATATTTATGCTTAAAAAAAGTATGTAATACTCATTAAAATCAACTTCTTGATATCCACAATTATGTATTTATCATAGTTTTCCATTAATTGAAAAAAAAATGACTTGACATAAAATTTATCTGAAAATATCGAAGTTATTATCAGATCGTTACGGAATTAGTATGGGACCATTTCGAGCGTTCCTCTATTAAAACAAAAAAGATTCATCCAAATCGAATACCTTTATATAAAGTTATGCACGTGCGTACATAAAAAAAAAACAAACAGATCGATTTGAGAACCTCCTCCGTTTTTATAATCGGTTAAAAAAAACAAACAGGTTGAGAACCTCCTCCTTTTTTATCAGTTAAAAAAAAAACAAACAGGTCGATTTGGGAACCTTCTCCTTTTTTGAAGATGGTTTATAACGCTGAACCCTTTCACCTTTTTTCCATTGAATTAAATTCTTGTTATTACTGGTATCGTAGGTTTTCCAAATTTACTTCAGTTCGAAGAACGTTGTCAAAAAGTTATGCATTAATTTCACTCCCTTAAGAGGATGGGTCAGTCACCTAACCTCACCTCGAATTTTCAAAGTTGAAATTCTTCGATACGGTTTGACCGATTACAAAAAAACTCTGTCAGCCCACGCAGGACGATGGCAAAAATGGGCTGATAGGGCCTTTTTGTAATCGGTCAAACCGTGTCGACAAATTTCACTTTCAAAATTTGCAGCTATCTCTCTCGCACTCACGGTGACGCGATACCGGCTGACCCATACCCTTAAATCATAAAGGCTAAATCACTTGCGAAAGAAAAAAGAGTATTCGCAAAGAAGTTATAAATGTAACAATATTCTGTATCAATAAATGCTGTCTGTAACTACAGAAGTGTAGTTATTGAAATAAACTGGGAAAACCTATGATACCGTTAACCAGAAAAAATGGATTCAATGAAAAAAAGTGAAAGGCTTCAGCATTGTTTGTACTTCCCTAAAAAAATTAACCACGTGGGAAAGATGAAAGAAAAAAAGGACCATCAAAAGATTAGTTTAAAAAAAAATACTGTCCGAGATTCGAACACTGTGCGTTATCCTCACGAACTGAGAGCTTTACCACTTGACCAAAGTGTCATTTGAAAAGTTTGGTCTAGAAATAGATCATGTTTATCGTTTCCGCTTGGATTTCTGGTATATTGGAATTATATGAAATAATTTTTAAAAACAGCGCTTCAGACGTACCCAAGATATTTGTATTTCGTTGCATGGCATAATTAAGGCTTGCCTTAACAGGTCGAATAGCCAGTATATGAATTTTTCAGCGTCCACTGTGGGGCTTCGAAGTTAGGTGTACCGGCGGTACCTAGCGTAGCTAGTATTACTATATCGTGTATAACTTGTTGACTTCGGAGACGCCTGGTGGTCAAATTTAGAAACACTATTTCACAGCTTTTCATGGACGGCTTTTCAACCACTCTGCCTTCTATCTAGGCTCCATGGTGCTTTGGTATAGGACTCACAGCGCTGGCAGCAGGTTTTAGAATATGGCTTTTATCGCACCGTACCCCTCAAACGTACCGACGCCAGCGGCTCGCTTCGGCAAGAGGCCCACGTCAAGACCCAAAGTTGCAAGACCTGTATGTAAGACCGTGATCGCGGCTAATGTCTTACCAAAAAAGTTCTTTTTATGCTCAAAGTGTTTGTTCGACTTTGCTTGAAAATATTCATGTTTTGCCATTGTTAGCGAAAGTTCATTTAGATGGCCCAAAAAATGTCGCATCTTCAGACTAGTGCCGAAGCTCTTTATCGCATCCTCAACGGTATGATAATTTGTCCACAAATGTTTATATCCTTTACAAAAAATTAGATCGTTTTTTTTCGACAATTGGTTGGTTTTATCACCGAAATATTCATATTGAAATCTTTTTGTTTGAAATTTTCTTTACGTTTATTGTTTGAATCTGCGGCCTATTCATCGGATATGTTGTTTCTTGTCATTTTCCGAATGCCTCGTTAGTAAACATAGCAGTAGTAGTAGTATAGTAGTAGTAGTAGTAGTAGTAATATCGATAGTATCACGGTTAAATGATGAAAAATGTCAATGTTACTATATTACATATTCGCGAATCGATTGCGATTGCTTGGACAAACTTTTTTTTAAATACATAACACAATATTTCACGCTGTGACGACTACCACAATATTATGTTAATTCAATTTTTGGAATAAAACGTGTAAAATTGCAGTTAAAAATGCGAGTTATATATATATATTCGTTCGTAAAAAAAAATTATGAAAATGATCAGTTATTCGGCGTTTCTAGTAATAATACTGTCTTAAATGAAGAGCAGGCATTGTTTTTCTTTTTTCGCATTTTCCCGTTTCGTAGGGTGAATATATTTCTAAGACCAAAGTCTCAAGCAGTCACCTAAAATGAAGCACATAGCTTAAATTGCGAAATAAGGATAATATCCATTATGAGTGATTTTTACAAAGTCCCGAATTAAAGCTTATGATAAAATGACCGAAATAATGTAAGGTACGTGTATTGGGGTATGACTTGACGAAGCATGCATATATATGTATAATCGATTATGGGGTTTTTCCATTTAGCCTATACCTATACCATTTTCAAGCGATAAGAATGTCCAAATTCACTACCAAGATTTTAAACTCTCACAAATAACCATAAAAATGCCATGTTTGCGGCATTCTCTTCTCATGTTTTTCGTTCGTTTGGTTTCCTCATCTCCCCATGAAATACATACGACACATTCGTTCTTGCCAGTTTAGATAAAAGACTACACCAAAGCCGGAAATCAGCTCCGTTTCCTTATATCTCCTTTTACACTTTATTCCTTTTTTCACATACCAAATGAATTCACGGCAGTGAGAACAGTAATGCGGTTGCCTCAGGAAGGTAGCCATGAATTTATGACCATTCACTTGATGGACTCGTCGACGCATCGCACCGCGACGTCGATTGAAACCTTCCCGTTCCTTGAATTCTCTTGGTTTTCTGCTACCCGAGATAATACTCGTAGTAGAACCCATACTTCCTGCGCTGATTCCCTCGCCATCCGTTCCACCACTGCACACCGATTGCTGATCTGTTTTCAAAATTTTATCTCATTTTATCACTTTTAGACTATCATTTTGTAATATTATTTATACACTTTTTGTTTTCTTTCCTTCGTTCAAATCAGTTTTCTCGCTATTTAACAACAAAAATATCAAAAACGTATACACTTTGTCAGCCGTGAAAATCTAATAAATACGTGTTGTCTCGTTTGGAGGAAGGACTTTCGGCAACACGAAAAATATTCAACTTTGGTCAAACAAAGGCCGAAATTTGAGAAAGATTCGAGTATTGCTAATATCACACTTATTAAGACCATTTATAATTTTTTTAAATGACAACAAATCGAGAGAGAATAATATACGAATTCTATTTGTATTTGGAAAATTGCATTATTACATCTAATGCTATATACGTCATAACGAAAATTCACGTTTAATTTTGTTGATTAAGATGCAAGTTCATTCCTTCTTTCAAACTTTCATTCGAAACATGCACTCCCAGCTAGCGGCGTACGGTATTTTATAATATTTCGTAATTGAAACAAATTAAAATATATTTATCTAAAGTATATTTTAGACATGCATGAAAAATATATGATTTATGCCAGGTGAGTTATATCAAATACGAATTTGATTTATTTATATAATTATTCGTTCAATGCTTCAAAAAGTGTTGACATCAAAGTGATGATGTCATCACTTTTTACCCCGCTTCTACCTCGCTAGACTAATTTCCCAGTCCCTGCAGGACCCTCCCATAATCTCTCATTCATAATGCATTATTGCATCGCATTTGCACGAGGACACACGGAAACTGTGCAAAACCTCCGTCAATATAGGTTACTCCATTTTTATTAACTTTTAATTATTTAACTCCATCAGAAATTCAGAAAAACTGTACCTCGCTCGCCAATATCATTTTTACACGTAATATTGTTCAGTATCAATAAATAAATTTTTAAAAATCATGCGATCTAGGGTTGCAATATTATTTTTCCACTGTTTTCAAATTACTACACGTCTGCATCAATGCCTGCATTATTAATAATATGTAATAGTCTCATTACTATTTACGCGATGTCTAAAACCTTCCAAACATTCCATTATTCCCTTGAAAAAAATGAATTTTTTAATAACTTGTTTAACAATGCGCCAAATCCTTAAAATTAGCGTTATTACTACATCATGTCGTACAAAAAACCCGTTCCTACTCAACCATATTTCTACATGTCATCCCTATACAAGGTGAAAATGACTAGGTGATTGAAAAAAAAGAAAGAAAAAACCCTCACCTTGATTGCTCCATTGTAGATCTATTCTTATCCGGAGCTTACCGTGAGGCTCGAGGTTCACCTGCAAAATGGCGTAATAGATTGTTTCAATCTTTTATTTATTTTTTCACTTAGCGAGTCACTGACGTGTAAATGAATGATATTTCATCAAATTACAATTAAATAATTTGAAGACTACCCGTTACGAATGCAGAATAGCATTCATAGTCGACAACGGATCATTTACGTACAAACGTCTTCGGAAACATTTAACAAAACGATATTTTTTGAGTTGAATTACCTTTGGATTTTTATGGCAACGAAGACCCCGCAAATTTCATTTAAACATCAGCCCAACAGGAGCCGCTCTTGTTATTTTGAGAAAATAATTTTGAACTTATCTATCAATAATACTTTACCACTTATTGATTCTCTGCTTGAAAATGCCTTGTACTATTCGGAAATATCCATTACTGAATAGTGAGAATGCAATACCTCGAAAAGTTACGATTTCTATATGTGTTACTTAGTTCTTTCTGTTTTCTTTTGAATGTAAATTTTTGTGTGTAATAAAAAAAATCTGCATTTTTGGGCAGAAATTTATCCACCCTTTGTGCAACTTATTCAAACCCGAAATTTAAGGACCCGGTTGCCCCCCCCCCCCCCCCCAACTATCAAATTCCACTATTCAAACCCGAATTTTATACTATTTGCACTTGGTCATATACTGTTTAAACCTGGAAAATCCTGGAATATACCGTTGGGCCTATATATATGGAACATTCCATGCCAAACCGACCAGTCTGTGGCCCCGACTATTTTTGATTTTGTCGAAACTTTTTTATTTTCAATATGTAATGTAATGGTCGAACTCGTCGATATGACAGAGAGCGTGAGGAACGGTCCAGTGACGATGCGAGAAAATAAAGGTGAACTGACAAGGAAAGGTACTTTGGTGTCCCCCTCCGATTTTGATAATTTTTATATATGTTATAGTCCATCGAAAATTAAGAGACACGTAATTTTTTTTATCGGCTTAAAGTTATTTTTAAGGGGTGAAATCGACCCCCAAAGTTGAGCATGTTTTGCATCTGGTAGAGTGTTTCATATAGAAGCACTTAACCGATCGTAACGAAACCAATTGCAAAACGTTTTTCACGTCAAATAACCTGTATATAATGTTCAACTTCTTATGCACCCCTATTACATGGGGATGATTCACCCCCGAATATCCAGAATTCTTTTGTATAAAAAAAACTTGCAATCCGATTTCAATAAAACAAACGCCATTTTGCAGAGCAAAAAAAATAAAATTGACGTATTTTTGGGTTTTTCTCAGATTAAAAAAATTAAGGGGGTAAAACACCCTTAAAATGTCAAATTTCATTTTGAGCACTGTCCCCTTCCGATTTCAATATTTTTTTTATAAAATGTAGCTTATCGAAAAATAAGACCACCTATTATTTTTATTGGCTCAAAATTATTTTTAAGGCGTGAAATCAACCCCCAAAGTTGGGCATGTTTTGCATCTGGTAGAGTGTTTCATATAGAAGCACTCAACCGATCGTAACGAAACCAATTGCAAAACGTTTTTCACGTCAAATAACCTGTATATAATGTTCAACTTCTTATGCACCCTTACTTACTGCAGGGGGCTGAACCACCCCCTGACATTCATAATTTTTTGTATAAAAGAAAAATTGTCATTCGATTTCAATGGAAAAACCAACATTTTGAAAAGCAAAAAAAAAATATAGTGAATGTGTCTAGATTTTTCGAATAAAAAAAATTAAGGGGGTAAAACACCCCTAAAATCTCAAATGTCATTTTGCGCACTTAAATGATAAAATTCAATTCAATTGGTCTCATTATCATTGCGTATCGACTTATATGCTAAATAATATTTATTTCGCATGTACATCCGCTGCCCTTCTGACATGCTTCACGTTTATAAAGAAGTGTTGGTATCCGTTCTATTTATATAAGTTTCTATTTTGAACGATTTACGAAAATAAAAAAAAAACTCAAATATCAAAAGAGTCGCATCAGCAATTCACCGCCCAGAATGTAAACAAAGCTGGCTCATGCCTTGCCATATTCTTATTCATATCAAGAACCGCTATAGTGGCTCGACCCCAAGTATTCTTGAAAAAGCCAGTTCGCTCAGGCTAATGTTTGAGGTATATCCGAAAACCAAATAAAAATGCTGTTTTCGTGGTGATGTCAGATCAAACCGCCCACTCAAGATGAAAAAGGTAAAACTGACTTTATATTATTCCAGAAGTTAAGTTGCTGTTCGACTGTTGATCAGTCATTATCGTGTCCGCTATCGTGAATACCGTATTGTTATTAACATGTCCATCAATCCAATGAACGTAATAAGACTGTTGTTTCTTACATTCGAGGTAATGAACATTCCTGACAGTCCTGTTAACAATAATGAAGTGGAATTGAAAGAGAGTTTCGCGGAAATTCTGAAGGCCTCTATGGCAGAGTTCAATCAGTTAGAAATCGTCGAAGATACGACATTAGATTTTCAAGAACCGTTTAGAGATGTCATAGTAGAACCTGTCGAAGATAATGACATCGAATGGGGTCTTGGAGAATCTCCATTAAGCCCTGAAACGTGTACTGACGATGAAGAAGATTTGAGCTACGACTACAAACAAAGAGCTGTTGAGTACTGGAGAAGTGCAAAAACGAAACAAAATAGGAAAATAGAAACAGTCCAAAACCGATTTAAACTCGTTAAATCTGTGCGCCAATTAAGGCGCTGGGCTCAACAAATTAATAAAGGCGGAACTTACAAGGAAAAATTGTCGCGCATTTCTGAATATACAATCGATAATTTAAAAAGCGCCATAGAAGCAGGTCTCATTGTACACGATATCGATCTTCGGAGATGGGCATTACAAGCCCAAAAATTGATTGGGCATGAGAATTTGCGTTTCAGGGCTTCGCCAACATGGATAAAAAAGTTTAAAAAAGTTCATCGAATAACAAGTAGAAAAATAAATAAATTCGTGACAAGAAAGACTCTCGAATCAAAGGACATATTACAAAACGATGCTAATAAATTTGTCTCCGCAGTTCAATTGAAAATTGAGGAATATGGCTTGGAAAATATTTATAATTCTGATCAAAGTGGTTTCCAATTAGAAGTCCATTCAGGGCGAACGTTAACAGAAGAAGGTACAAAACAAGTAGAATGCCTTGTACAATCCGTTTCAGCGACAACCCATAGCTACACCATCCAGCCGACAATATCAGCAGCAGGAAAATTGTTGTCACCTCTTCTGATAATTTTAAAAGAGCCATCCGGGCGGTTGGGGCCAATCGTAGAACGAACCATTTTTCGACCTCCCAATGTTTTTATAAGTGTTTCAAAATCTGGCAAGGCTACATCAGGTACGTTGGTATGTAATATTCAAATATAAAAAATAGATGTGCTATTAATTTTTACATATTGATTTATAGAACATTTCAAAGTATGGCTTCAAGAAGTGTTCTTCCCAAATGTCGGTGAGAAAAGTGTGCTTTTAATAGACTCATGGAGTGGACATTGCCCTAGTGTTGTCACGGAAGTTACACCACATAACAAAGAAATTGTTACAATGATCATACCGAAAGGAACAACAGGGAATATCCAGCCACTTGATGTCTTCGGATTTAGAATTTGGAAAAATTATGTCAGACATTTTTCAGACAGTGTCATGTTACTTGATTATGATTTAAGTCTACATTTACGAAATAATATAATCAAGCTGCAATCTCTAGTACATAATCAATTATCATCTCCGAGGTACGAAAATTTATTTCGATATGCCTGGTTCAAAAGTGGGTACATAGAAGAACGACCTGAGCATTTCGAAAATCCCGTTGAATTCGCTTTTGGTATGTCATCTCAAACACAATGTGAAATTGAAGGCTGCACAAATGTGGCTGTAGTAAGATGTTCATGGTGTAAAAAGTCACTTTGTTTCAAACATTTCTTCGAAGAACATCATTACTGTTCAAAATATAATCATTAAGTTCAGGAATGATAATTGAAACGAAAATTTGAATTGGAATCTATTTTTACTACATGAAAGATTTTAGCGCCTATGTATAACCTATATATATATATTTGTGTACAGACCATGTGTATACAAAAATAAAAAATCGTGAAGCTCACGACCACCGAAGATGTAGGAGTACTCAATTTTTCATATAATTAAAAAGCCGATGTACATGCGAAATAAATATTATTTAGCATATAAGTCGATACGCAATGATAATGAGACCAATTGAATTGAATTTTATCATTTAAGTGCGTAAAATGAAATTTGAGATTTTAGGGGTGTTTTACCCGCTTAATTTTTTTTATTGGAAAAATCTAGACACATTCACTATAATTTTTTTTTGCTTTTCAAAATGTTGGTTTTTCCATTGAAATCGAATGACAATTTTTCTTTTATACAAAAAATTATGAATGTCAGGGGGTGGTTCACCCCCCTGCAGTAAGTAAGGGTGCATAAGAAGTTGAACATTATATACAGGTTATTTGACGTGAAAAACGTTTTGCAATTGGTTTCGTTACGATCGGTTGAGTGCTTCTATATGAAACACTCTACCAGATGCAAAACATGCCCAACTTTGGGGGTTGATTTCACGCCTTAAAAATAATTTTGAGCCAATAAAAATAATAGGTGGTCTTATTTTTCGATAAGCTACATTTTATAAAAAAAATATTGAAATCGGAAGGGGACAGTGCTCAAAATGAAATTTGACATTTTAAGGGTGTTTTACCCCCTTAATTTTTTTAATCTGAGAAAAACCCAAAAATACGTCAATTTTATTTTTTTTGCTCTGCAAAATGGCGTTTGTTTTATTGAAATCGGATTGCAAGTTTTTTTTATACAAAAGAATTCTGGATATTCGGGGGTGAATCATCCCCATGTAATAGGGGTGCATAAGAAGTTGAACATTATATACAGGTTATTTGACGTGAAAAACGTTTTGCAATTGGTTTCGTTACGATCGGTTAAGTGCTTCTATATGAAACACTCTACCAGATGCAAAACATGCTCAACTTTGGGGGTCGATTTCACCCCTTAAAAATAACTTTAAGCCGATAAAAAAAATTACGTGTCTCTTAATTTTCGATGGACTATAACATATATAAAAATTATCAAAATCGGAGGGGGACACCAAAGTACCTTTCCTTGTGAGTAGGGCTCGATCTCGGGATCCTCGGAGTCCGAGTCGGGAGCGCTAACCACTGCGCTACGGCCACCTATATTCTCTCTCTTGCGAGTATTTAGATGGACCGTCACACAAGTAACTACTGAAAAGAGTTTTTAGGATTTTTTTTAGATTTTTATCTCAACTCATTTAGAAATAATGATTTTTTTTTAAATGTGGCACGAAATTTTTTAAATGCTCATAGCTTTTTCAACAACAAAGATATCAAAATAAAATAGTAGGTAATTTTGTTTGGCTTGAATTGTAGTTTCATAAAAAAAAATACAAAAAACATATGAAAATTCAATTTCATGTTTTTTTTTTTCAGTTTTTAACCAAAAATATATATATTTTTTCACAACTTGGACCATTTGGATTTTTTTGAAAAAATTCACCATTCTTCTAGATATGTTTTTATGTCTCAAAAAATTGACAGCTTATGATATCCATACCTTCTATTTTTTTTTCTTTTTTACCATGTGTAAACCTAAAATTATTAGATGTCAGTCCTGAATTATATTTTTTTTGTTATTTTTTCCACTTATAATTATATTCCTTAAGGTTCTGAGATCTAGCCATCGGGGGTGAAGAACGAGGGGAGCGCCATATGATTATGCATTGGGCCGATTGATTGTTACCAACTGTATGTTGTCAAAAGTTCATAACATTTAACGTACGTTTTCGTACTGTTTTATAACACATATTTATAAAAATATGCATTTTTGCATGAGAGCTATGTGACATGACATATTTTTAACCCCAAATTGCCCGCAGGGCAAAAAGACGGGAATTATACGTTTCGCTGCGATCAGCTGATCGGCGGGTATTGCTTTGTCGCCACTTTGCTCGAAAACGGTGACAAATGTCTTGACCAATTTTTTGCATGTCTTCCTAGGTGTGGCAGACAATGTTCTTATGCATAGTTTGTCAAAATCTATTGCTTACTTACTTTGTTAATTAACATTGCCATTTCTTTTCATTTGACCATATCGCAAATGACCATATAAGGCAGTTCTCGATTATCGACTACTTCACGCAGTTGAGCGTTGCTAAATTCAGTCCAAACTGTCGCGCGTCGTTTAGTACCAGGAAGGCTAGAGTAAAAGAGTGGACACAGTGTGCTTTAGAAATGTACACGAAATCCCAGCCTGAAACGGCGGCGCTGCGATCGAAAAAATCCTAGTCATATATATACTTAGATCAGACACACCGTTACTCCTTATTAATTTACTAACCTCAATTTACCAAAATACGCGCAGTGTTTATGTTTATAAGTGCAAATTTTTTTTTATTAATGTGCAGTGTTAATTAATTTATTGTGTTTAACAATAGAAGTATATCAAATTTCTTTGAATAAAAATAAATTCAAACATGAGTAATCTGTTTAATCTATGATTTCTGTTTGCTTTTTCAACCAAAAAATGGTGAATATGTGTTTTTCTCATTACTAGAGTCAACCAGAACAAATAATAAAAAATAATTACATTCATTTACGCATTTTTCATTCTTCGTTCTGGTTGACTCTAGTAATAAGAAAGACGAATATTCACTATTTTTTGGTTGAAAAAGCAAACGGAGCAAAAAAAGCAAAAATTTTTTTTTTTCTGTTCCTTGGGTGTAAAAATAGCAAGAATGTTTTGTTACCTGAGCTTCTCCGATACTTTTAAACATTCAAGTTAATTTCGAAGGGATGATTATGCGAATTGTAAATTTTTGGAAATCAGAAAAACACATATTCAATGTTTTCTTGGTTGGAAAATAAAACGGGGTTGGAATAGTGTATTTTTGCTTTCTTAGAAGCAAATTTTTTGTTCCTTACTGCCCAAGATCTCTTGAAAATGAAAGAGCATATGATAACGTTTCCGATGTATTTATTTACAGTATTACAAAATAAATAATTTGTTGACACGTTCTACAAAATTAAAACTTTTCTCACATGAAAAACACGGCACAACAGAACTCACGGAACTGAAGAGAAAAAATAGTCTCCCTAACCTCTAATATATCGTGATTTGGGTATGAATCTTCTTTCTAATGCGCAACGGTCACTTTCATCGTATGGACTAATTTTATTACTATATTGTATGATCTTTCTGACCCATGCGATGCTAGTGGCGAAGCGGAGAACTAATTGAGGACGGATTTTTAAGGACTTATTTCCTACTATTACTACCTATTCCTATTATTATTCCTATTATTGCTATTATTCCTATTATTACTACTTATTTTCCTATGCTGTGTCCACTCCTTTACTCTAGTCTCCCTGTTTAGTACGGTCAGAGAGAATATACGGAAGGAGCATCATCTCCATAGGAAAGAAGGCCGAAGAAACGTCCGTGAAAATGTGAAAAATAGGTAGTTCAACATTTCACCACGGCGGCGCCCTCGCTGAAAGTGCTTGATAAATATAGTATTTTTTTAATAATAGTAAAGTTAACAAAATGTACCGGCTATCATGGCGCCTTACGTATTTTGACAGCCATGTATAAACACATGGAATTGTGTATATAAATCATTCGCGATTTCGAGCAAAATTGTTTGCGACAGAGGCAGTTTTATTTAAAAAATTTAATACGAAAGTATTCTTTTGTTTATTTTTAGCAAAGTTCGCGTATTTTAAGGTAGTTCCCCCACAGGATCGTTGAATTAAGAAATGGTTGAAATTTGGCATACGTGTTATTTAATACGTTATTCAAATATCTGTGCAATTTTAACAAGTTTTACCATCCCGAACCCGAGATATTTATACTTGAAGTTGGCTCGATTAACACGTAACATATGGGCCATGCATGGGCAAACAGTACGTTATTAATTCTACCGTCAGAACTAAAATCAAGAAATTGATGAAAAACGAGGAGGAGCAAGAGCAGGATATCACGAATATTGTGAAAAAACATGAAGATGAGAAAAACATGATCTAGTTTAAAAGATATAACCTGGAGAAGTACTACGGTTTTGGCCTTATACGACATATTCTACAAACAAACGAGCGCGAGCGCGAGAGATGTAACCTTTTTTGTGTATTGGGGCACAGCCCGCACAGTTCCGGCAAAAAGTTTACTCGCAATGTCAGATCAAAAACACTTATAGAATAAATTTTACGACAGTAGATGATATCTGTCGTATTATCTATTGGTACCGAGTCAATATTGTGTGCTTTTTAAATTTATTTACTACGAATTATCAACCCTTTACACACATATGTAACGCACATACGGTATGTAACTTTTGGTTGAGTTTGTCGCAGGGGAACTACCTTAACCATACGGGAACTCTTGACAGTAAACTCGTTTCTTTATTTTCATTTTCATAAAAAAATTTAGCACGAGACTAACTTGTTCATGATGATTATTATTATTATCATTATTATTGAATTTGCCTACTAATTGCGGAGTAGTCTGCATAAAAAAAGAGAAAAAAAAAATCGGTCGTGGAGGATTTGATCTCAGCACTATGCACGTGCGAGACACACGCTGTCACTTACATTATTAAGGGCCGTTTGTTCCACTTTCTGGTAAATTTTACCTGACAGTTGCAGCATTGAATAGCAGACCTTTAACTATCAGATAAAATTTACCTTGAGGTGAAATAACCGGCCCTAAGTAGTTCTGAAGCATCATTTACTTTAAGTATTTAAATTGTGATTGCATTGTTTTCAAAACTGGTTGGTTAATGTACGCTACGAGTAGAATATCTAGCAAGATTTTATGGCACTTCTAAAACCTCACAAGGATTCCTCCACATCTCCGTTGCTCAGACTTTACTCATCTCCTTGTTAAATCTTTCGAAAAATAATGTAAGGTTAGGAACATACTTTCGATCAGCTGTATATACACCGCGCATCGTATATGCGCATTTATATATATAGTATCACGAGCACAAGCAACAGCAGCGCCACCTATTTCGGCCTTTTTTATAGAAATTTTATAATTTGGGTTTTTTTTATAGAAATTTGAAATTTTTTGTATGAATCATATTTTAATCAAAGATATAACCATTTGCATGACTTTTAAGCCTAGTTTGATTGTGATTAAATGGTTGTTTCCAATTTTCATCGAAATTTTTCTTGTTAATTCCTTTTATTACTAGTAATACTGGTAAGTATTAATTATCCTGGAGTTCCCTGTCCCTCATAAAAAGGTGTGGGGAACATGGGTGATACTAACCGGGCGCGTCTTCAGGTGGCGGATAGAAGAACGTCCAGAGAAGGAAGCGAACCCATGATGACCAGGGGATCGGGATGTCTTATGACGACCGAGACCCAGGACGGAAGCGTTTTCAGAAAGCTATAAGGAAACCGGCTGACGTAAAAATCAGCCCAGGAGACTGAAGACTCCCTAGCGGACAAATTTCCAAATCAATGGCCAAATCACCATTTCATCTGGGGAAGTACCAACGTGAACGAGAGAGGTTCCGCTTTGCTAGAATATCTCGCGACAACAAACCTTGAGATCCTAAACAAAGGATCTCTTTGTTTAGGATCTCAAGGTTTGTGGTCGCGAGATATCTAGCAAAGCGGAACCTGTCTCATTCACGTTGGTACTTCCCCAGATGAAATGGTAAGAGTTTGAGTCACAACCAATCAGCAGGTCTAGTCCCTCCGCGCGGCAGTGTTCTACCATCGCACTGAGCTCTTTTGTTGGAGGTGGCTCTTCAGAGTCGTATGGGAGGTATACGTTGAACAGACCACCAGGTTTGTCGCCACCCCCCCCCCCCCCAGTCTTAGTCTGACTGAAGCCACAGATAAGTCTCTACCACAGAACCTGTTGAACTTCAATGCGTTGCAACCTTTTTTCACGAAGATGCAGGTTCTGGGCCTCCTAGCAAGAAGTGATAGATCTCACTCTGGGAACTCCGGGAGTCACACATAGGATCAGAGAATGGCAAGTAGACGATAAGGATACTCTCTCGGACCACCGTCGCATATCTTTCATAGTGGAAGAAGATAAGGCACAGCAACCCGAAACCACCTACAGGAACCCCAGGGCCACCGACTGGACCTCATACAAAGAGGAGAGGTAGGCTCAGGGGGACTGCGGGCTGGCAAAGGACAGAGGGGAAGATCGAAGATAGCGTGAAATTTCTACGGACCTCTATAATCCAATCCTACGAAGCTGCATGCCCAGCCAAACCCAGAAAAAACAAAAAGAAGGTGGCGTGGTAGAACAAGGAACTTAGTAAACTCCGCTCCGATTCACGCCGCTTGCTAAATAAGGCATTAAGATCGAATACGGACGAAAACTGGTCAGGCTTCGCAGTTTTCATGTCGGGGCCTCGTATCAAACCTGGTGGACTTGTGCTGCCAAATGGACAGACGGCCGAGAAACACGAGGACATTCTGGCCCACCTCATTGAGGTGCATTTCCCTGGCTCCAGATTGATGAGGCAGGGCGCTCCTGAAGAGGAAGTGCCCACCAAATTCAGACCTGAAGACTGGAAGATAGCTGCCAGAGTAGTAACGCCTGGCAGGATAAAATGGGCTTTGGACTCCTTCAATGGGTACAAAAGTCCAGAAGCGGATGGGATCTTCCCAGCTCTACTCCAAAACGGCAAGGAGGACCTAGTTAGTCACTTAACTTACACGTTCCGAGCCTGCTTGGCACTGAGATATGTACCAAAAGCTTGGAGAGAGGTCATAATAGTCTTCATCCTCAAGTCGGGCAAGACTAGCTACGACTAAGCCAAGTCCTTTAGGCCTATCAGCCTAACATCTTTCCTACTAAAAACTATGGAGAGGCTGATTGATAGATACATCAGAGACCGGGCGCTGACAGTCATGCCAGTGCGACAGTCTCAACACGCGTAATAGGCTGGCAAATCCGTGGAGATGGCGTTACACGATCTCATTCGCGAGATTGAGGGGACACTCTTCAGGAAAGAAGCCACGCTGTGCGCTTTCCTTAACGTGGAGGGAGCGTTTGACAACATTTCCTTCGACGCTATTTGCAATGCGGCAAGAAGGTTTAAAGTTCATGATACTATCATAGACTGGCTCCACTGCACGCTAAAAACAAGGACTGTCACTACTAGTCTCAACGGGACCGACGTCAGGGTCCGAGTCAGCAGAGTGTGCCCGCAAGGCGGGGTCACTCCCTCCCCCCCCCCAATGTGGCTCATGGTTGTCGACGGGCTCTTGTCTGGGATCGAGAGACTGGGGGTGAGAGTTATAGGCTTCGCGGATGATGTATGCATCGCGGTTAGCGGCAACCATCCTCAGTATATGGCGAGCAGAATGAAAAAAGCACTTGACCTCGTCCAATCATGGTGCACATCCCAGTCCTTAAGGCGGTCGTCTAGTGTGTCAGGTAAAAAAAATCTATTTTTTTCATAAATCAAATCTAAAACATGTGTAGAAGACATGGGTAAAAGGATTTTTCGAAATTCCTCGCTCGATGCACTTTCGAAAAATAATTGAAAATGGATAAAAAGGGAAGTCACTCTGAGCTAGTTCATAGAGATCGGACAAAAAAACGAAAATTTCATGGAAATAAATATACAAGTGTAACTGATACGTCATTTACATCTACTTCAGCGAAGAAACTTGGGGCAAAGAAAAATTTTGAAGTGACCGTTACTCCAAGCTTGGTTTACTGCATTTTGGAGTTTACTAGCGTTTTCTCAGCCATTTCTTCATCTGTCATTTGCAAGAATTGCAATAGTGAAGTGACATTTAAACAGTTTGGTGTACGAGGCTTGGGTTTCAAGATTTCTATGGAGTGCGAATGTGATGAAATAAAACAAATCAACTCATGCCCTATGATCGATAATGCATACAAAATAAATCGTCGCATGGTTTTCGGTAATGCGTTTATTAGGACTCGGCTTAGAAGGTTTGAAAATGTTTTGTGGACTGATGGATATGGGACAAGGTTTGGCTCAAAATACTTATTATGGAGTATTAAATAATATATATATAGCTGCTTCGACCGTTTATACAAATGCGTTGTCCTTGGCGGTTACTGAGGAGAAAGAGCTCAATAAAGAAGCCGGTAAACCAGAAGATGAATTTACAGTCTCGAGAGATGGAACGTGAAAAAAGCGAAGTTTTTAATCTTTATTCAGCGTCTCAACACTAATTGCAGAATATACCGATAAAGTAGTGGATGCGTGTGTGTTGAGTAGTTGTTGTCAGGGATGTATTTCGTGGTAAAATAAAAAGAAGGATGATCCACAAGGATATGAAGAATGGTTCGCTTCTCATAAAGAAAATTGTACGATAAATCATACTGGAAGTTCTGGAAAAATGGAGATAGATGCCATCGTGAAAATGTTTACACGTTCAATAGATAAACATAACGTCAAATATTTAACGTATATAGGTGATGGTGACAGTAAGACATTTAAAGGTATTTTAGATGCACAACCATATGGAAAAAATTATGTAGTTGTTGAAAAAGAATGTGTTGGACATGTTGAAAAGAGAATGGGAACTCGGCTTAGAAATGCAAAGAAAGCTAACAAGGGCATAGGCGGAAGAGGTGAGGGTAAACTCACTGATAAAGTAATTGGCGAATTGACAAAATTTTATGGATTGGCCATTCGAAGACATCCGGATTCCATTGCTGATATGAAAAAAGAAATTCGGGCCACTTTTTATCACAAGATTTCCACAGATGATAAGCCACAGCATCGAAACTGTCCTGCAGGTGAAAATAGTTGGTGTAAGTGGCGTAGAGCTGAATTTCTGGGAATCAGTGATCGATTTGAACACGATAAGCAGCCTCTTTCTGAAAAAGTTCAGGAAGTTATCAAGCCAATCTATGAAGATTTGTCGAGAGATGATTTATTGACCAGGTGTTTGGGAGCGGAGACTCAAAAATCTGGACTTTCGCTCCAAAGCATCTTCATTCTGGTGCAAAAGTCGTTGAAATCGCCACATTTATTACTGTGTTAATCTTCAACGAAGGATTCGAATCTATTCTAAAGCTGATGGAAGTCATGGGAGTAAACATTGGCCTAAATGCCCAAGCATTCGTCCATCAGCGTAACGATTCTCGCATCGACCGCTCAGAGAGACGCTTGAGTGATTTCGCCAAACAAGCCCGGATTTCAAACAGAGAAGAGAAAATGACTTGCATGACTTATTTAAAGAAGAGGAAGGTGTACTCTATGGTCCTGGCATAGCAGATTGATGGTGAGACCATTTTTTTATTATGAATTATATACAATGCCTTTCAAACGCGTTTTTCTCAAAACACGATTTTTTCAAACTGCTGCTATGATATCTCAAAAACTAGTTAATTGATTCTATTCAAATTTATACCGAATCCTTAGTACATATATAACTACAAGTTGAACTAAAATAATTAAGACTGCTTCGTTAGTTTTCTTTTTACCAGCTAAATAGACCCAAAAAAAGTGCGAAAAATTGATTTTTTTTTCTAAAGCGTAAAAAAAAATATTTTTTGGAATTCTGACTTTATTTTAGTTCCATGTAGAGCCTCAAGTCTCACAATTGGAATGGCGTTTGTTTTTTTTTATTTCAGATAAGCAGAACGGCCGGAATCATGGCAGCAGTGGAGCATCTCTTTTTTATATGTGTTCCTGTTGGGAGATGTATCTCCGATTATATTCAATATATTGACTTCAAAAAATTCACAAAGTTTGTTTAAATGTTAATAAAAATGATATACAATTTATAAATTATTTTATTTTAATGGTTTGTAAAAAAAATTTCCCAAAAAAGCATTAAAAAAACAGCCATCACACTAGAGGACCGCCTTAAGGGTTAACCCTAACAAGACTGAGATGATGCTCTTTACCAGGACGAGGCGCTTCAATATGAGGCCCCCTTCTACATTCGGCTCGGAGTTGGCGTTTTCACACAGTTCGCTACCTGGGGGCGACGCTAAACAAAAAACTGGGCTGGAAAAGCCACATCTCAATCAGGCTCGGAAGGCGGCGGCAACATTCAGGGCTTGCAGTAGAATGTTTGGACAAACATGGGGCTTGAAACCCAAAATGGTTAAGTTGATTTACATAGCCATAGTGGTTCCCCAGTTATTACACGCATCTGTAGTACGGTGGCCCGCGCTTCAGCGAGCAACAAACAGGAAGGCGCTGGACAGAATGTACAAACTGACAGGGCTGGAGGAGCGATGAGCACAACCCCAACCCTGGCACTGGGCGCGCTGTTGAACCTTCCGCTTCCGTACATCACAGCGGAGTCAGGAGCACGGAAGGCGGCCATCCGCCTACTATTTAGTGGCAAGTGGAGGAGAACGGCAGCGGGACACACCTCGGCCCTTCAGAGGCGAACGTTTCTGGAGAGGAACGGCCTTCTACAGAGTGAGAACTGCCCGCTGGAGCACCACTTCCACTACAACTACTAAGTCCTTATCCCCGATAGGCGATCATGGGATGAGGATCCCAGGAGCCTCCTGACATCCGAGGGACTGGTCTGGTACATGGACCTGGCCAAATCGGGGGCGGGGGCGGAAGCCGGAGCATGGAGTGGAGGGCCCAGAACGGAGCTTAGCTTCTCTCTGAGACCTACCACCTTCGTTCTCCAAGCTGAAATGTTTGCAATATGGGCATGTGCCCATGCCATCCTTGAGAAGGGGTATAGATGCAAATATATATACATATGCAGCGACAGTCGGACGGCACATAGAACACTACACGCAGTGATTGTGAAATCTGGGCTCGTTAGAGACTGTATTGAACTACTATCGCTGATTGCCAGGAATAATAGCATCAAGCTGCTGTGGGTGCCAGGTCACAGCGGCATCCAAAGAAATTAAAAGGCAAACGAGCTAGCCAAACTTGGGTCCACTAGGCACGAGGAGGTAGCCTCATGCCAATTAGGCGTCACCCTGAAAACAGAGAGAAGGGATGCAAACAAGTGGACTGGGAGCGGTTTGCACACTATGGTCACTGGGGCCACGGATGAGGCACACGAAGGCGCAGTTTTCATGCCCCTCAGAAAAGCTGGGAGCCGCACTTCCAGACCTTGATCGGACTCACCTAACAAGGAGAGTGCCAGATTTGAGAAATGCAGTTTGGGATGGAGCGATGCGTGGTTGAAGTACTACCCCATGGTGTTGCTATGGCACAGCCATAGGACCAGATGGCCACCCATTTCCGAGAAAACCCCTCGAGAAATCGCGGTCACAATTTATATACTAGAATGTGTTGAGCTTCATCCAAGTGGCCCGATGGCCGGGGTGGTAACGGGCCAACGTTGTAACCCGGAGGTTCCGTGTTCAAACCTCTGCTCGTGATTTATTTAATTTTTTTTTCACGTTATTGTTCGTGTAACTTGCCAATGAATTAGTTTAATATAATAATAATTATATAAGAAATATTTTTTAGAAAACTCTTGCTTCGTACTTTTAATGTATCTATTTGATTTCACTTTTTCAGATTTACTTTTTGTAATTGAAAAATAACTTATACAACGAAGTTTAAATTGAAAACATGTTTGATTTCAGCATTTTGAAATTTTCCGTCGAAGTTATTTCCTTCAAATATTCGTTCATATTGTATATTGAATATTGTGTTTCTATAAAAGATATTTTTCCAAGAAATCGTCGGTTTGCTTTCCGATAGATATCCTCAAAACGCCTTGCTCTTGTAAAAAATCCTCATTTATTCGATGCGCGAATTGTTTAAATATCTATTGTATCGAATGTTTTTATGATAACTACCATTCTGGTTCTTGTACAACATCGAAATCTAGCGAATAAACATATCTTCATGCCTATTCTTTATGACTTAATTATTTATTATTCTCCTATGCACGCAATATTTAATATACAATACAAACGAAAATTTGAAAGTGATAATTTGGACGAAAAATTTCAATATATTGAAGTAAAACTTGTTGTTAATTAAAAAAAAAAAAAAAAAAAACAGATTGTTCAACTTCGTTATATAAGAGGCATTCCACGCCAAATCGACCTACGTCAGGCCTTTCCATTCTTTGATTTGGCTGAAAATGTTATATGTTATATGACCTATTGAAATAAGCTATCGTGATTTTTTTTTTCAGATTTTTTTGTTCATACACATGTAAGATATGATTTTTTTTCAAATTCGATGTTTTTTTCTTCAAATGACTGTAACTCTCTCAAAAATCGACCAAATCGAACTTTTTTTTTTAGAAAAGTTAGTTTTTTACCGTACTGTTAGAAAAAAAATACGAAAGAATAATTAATATTTGTATTTCCGTATTATATTCTAGAATTTAAAGCAATTTAAAGCAAAAAAACATTGTTTTTAAGATGTTTGCATTTTTATTTTTTTTTCAAAAAATTCACAAAAAACTTTGATCAATTGTATCATTTTTGAGACCAGTTTCATCGTGGGCAGATTTTTCCTTATATTTTTTTCATATTTTGAAAAAAACATTTATTTTTTTTCAGTCAATTTGGACCAAATTGAACAATTTTATTGATATTTTGTTTCACACCAACATTTCTAATATAAAAAAGTCCTATTTGGTAAGAATTGACTAAAAAAAAATGTCCAACATCTTAAATTTAATAACTATTTGCTTAAACATGTCACAGTAGCACCCTATATATTACAAATTCCTTTCTCACAACCAAACCTGAAACCTCACATCCGCTCAAACTCTTTCTCACACCGAAACTCCAACGATCAGTCCCTTATCATGATACCCGCTAATCTCTAACCCAGCACTTTCTTAGTCCCACGCGCTCAACTTCTCCTCCGCTTCATCTCCCCACCACCGCTTCACGAAATCATTCTCCTTTCTTCTCACCTATCCATCCTCAGTTCATCTCCATCTCTCGAACCGAACGAGCTAATTATTATACCCGTGCACTCCCTAATAATTAGACTTACCCAATAAATACAAATTTATACGATCCAACTATTTATTCATCCCACCTCATCACAAACATTAAAAAAAATATAGGGGACGATTTTCAATCATTATTTCGTAATTTTTTCTAACTCTTGTAAAAACCTACATTAAACAAAAAAGTTCATTTTGATCCAAATTGACTGGAAAAAAAATAAAACTTCTTTTCAAAATAAGAAAAAAATATAAGGAAAAATCTGCCCATGATGAAACTAGTCTCAAAAATCATATAATTGATCAAAGTTTTTTGTGAATTTTTTGAAAAAAAATAAAAATGGGCAAACATCTTAAAACCAATGTTTTTCTTTGCTTTAAATTGCTTTAAATTGATAAAAAATACGGAATACAAATATTAATTATTCTTTCATATTTTTTTCTAACAGTACGGTGAAAAACAACTTTTCTAAAAAAAAAAAGTTCGATTTGGTCGATTTTTGAGAGTTACAATCATTTGAAGAAAAAAAACATCGAATTTTCACAAAAAATCCTATCTCACAAGTGTATACACAAAAAAATCTGAAAAAAATCAAGATAGCTTCTTTCAATAGGTCATATAACATAATATTTTCAGCCAAATCAAAGAATGGAAGGGTCTGACGTAGGTCGATTTGACGTGGAATGCCTCATAAGTAATTTTTCAATAAAAAAAAAATTTTGATCACGAGCAGAGATTTGAACACGGAACTTCCGGGTTACTACGCTAGCCCGCTACCGCCCCGGCCACCGGACCACTTGGATGGAGCTTAACACATCCTAGTATATAAATTGTGACCGCGATTTCTCGAGCGTTTTTCTCGGAAATGGGTGGCCATCTGGCCCTATGGTTGTGCCATAGCAACAGCATGGGGTAGTACTGCAACCACGCGTTATCCCATCCCAAACTGCATTTCCCAAATCTGGCACTCCCCTTGTAAGACTGATCGTAGGGCTAATGACAAGGCACTGGCTCCCGGGGAGGCACGCAGAGCAATCGGGTCTGGTAGCAGAACCGATCTGCCAAAGGTGCAAAGAAGTAGAGGAAACTCCTCTACATCGCATAACGAGGTGCAAGGGACTAGAGGGCGTCAAATACGATGTACTTGGGTTTCGGATCCTCGAGGACTACAAACTGGGGGCTAAGGGAGTGAGCGGGCTGCACTCACATGCAATTCAAAAGTATTAATTATAGTACACATGTACAATTAGTAATTATAGTACTTATTTTACAATTTTTAGTCAGATCTAATAAGTTAAAGAATTTTTTTTCCATCACTTTCCTAGAAATAATAATAGAAATTATTCATTATGTTATAATTTATGAATGAAAGAAATAAAAATTTTAGAATTTCTACTATTTCTTTTAGGAAAGTAATGGAGAAAAAATCTTTAACTTATTGGATTTCACTAAAAATTGTAAAATGAGTACTATAATTACTAATTGCAAATGTGTACTATAATTAATACTTACCAGTGTTACTGGTAATAAAAAAAAAGTTGACAAAAAAAATGTCGACGAAAATTGAAAACACCCATTTGATCACAATCAAACTAGGCTTAAAAACTGTGCAATTGGTTATATCTTTGATTAAAATATGATTCATATAAAAAACTTCAAATTTATATTTTAAAAAATTTAGTTTATTCAATAAAAAATAGAAGGAAAAATGGGCCCACGATCGGACCAGCGTTAAAAATCGTATAATTGGTCATAATATATTATAGATTTTTTTGAAAAAAAAAAAAAATAAAAAAAGGCAATCGTCTTTAAAAAAATATATTTTTACTTCAGATGCAGAAAAAACGTTGACAACGATGGTTGATAATTTTTTTCCTTTTTTTTCATAAAAGTATGAACTCAAACGAAAAAAGTCGATATATTGACATTTGTCGATATGTCGATTAGCTTGAGATATCGGCGTTAGAACATTTCCGAACTTTCTAAAATCTAGATTATTCAAAAAATTGCAACTCTTGAAAGACGTGAGATAAAAATCTAAAAATTGGTATGGATATTCCTTCCATGGGGTACTATTTTTTTTAATTTCAGGAAAATTAAAAATAGTCGAGGTCACGGCTGCTTGAAATGGCGTGGAATGCTTCATATATTTTTATATTTTATATTTTTATAATTTACATTCTTAAAAACTCACCCTTTTGATTTGTGTAAATTTTTATATGCTTTTCTATGTAAGAAAAAAGTGGACACGTACTTCGGGATTTTTCGATTTGGCGATTTTTTCTATTTTTACAGTTGGTGGAATTTTTGTCTTTTTGCTGAACCCATTTGGGTTCAGGCTACGATAACTCGGAAACTATAGGCTCTAAAACAAAAATGGCCGATAGAAATGTTACGCAGTTTTTGATGTACTTTCGGATGAAAAATATACCGAGTCTAAAAAAAATATTTCTACTTTCTTTCGATATTTTTATGTAAAAAACCGAGTTTTCTAAAAAGGGCATTATCGATTTCTGATTTACATTTTTTTTCAGATATTAGAATTTACAAAATTTTGAAACGCAGGTTCAAAGTTGGCGGACTTTTTTTGTAGAAACTACAGCTATTTGAATTTATGAAAATTCAATAAAAGTGCCTAAATAGCTAGAAATTTTTGTTATAAATGTGTACTTGAACTTACAAATATAATTTCACTTTATTTTTGATAAAAATAAAAGTAAAAAAAGTAAAAATACTTGTCTTAGATCTTTTATGTTGACAAAAACATGAAAATACTTTTTTCATGAAATAGATTTTTTTTTCAAAAGTACGTTAGAAATTAAGAATAAACGTTGCTAATCATTTTTTTTGTAAAACTCATATAGTTTCAAAGTTATCCCAGATTACATGCACCATGAGGATGATAAAGGTAAAAATCAATAATTCATTTTATTATGAAAATCGAATAAAGAGCAAACCGCAAAAACATTTATTATTTTTCTGGGTCAACACTTTTTTGAATTTTTTATCCTATGCGCAAAGAATACACAGGAAGAAAAAACAGGTTTCAACATCTGTTAATGTTTCCATATATCCGATTTTAAAACTAATTAAATGTTTTAATCTTTTTTTTTGTTATGGATGTGAATTTAAATAATTTGGAAACAGTACGAGTCTGACAGGAAAAATGACTAGCAGTGTCGATAGTCAATTTCTGACGTACTCTTAAAAAAAATTATATAAATCATCAAAAAATAGATTTTCGGTGATTTTGTTCATCAAAAATAAATTCTGAAATAGTGTATTTTCTTTTCCACTATCATTTTCATCAACAACAAGGTCAAATCATAATATTCGTAAGCGCAAGTAAACATTTATAACAAAAAATTGTAGTTATTTAAGTACTTTTATTGAATTTTCATAAGTTCAAATAGCTGCAGCTTCTACAAAAAAGTCCGCCCTCTCTGAACTTGCGCTTAAAAATTTTGTAAATTCACCTAGTTTTTGAAGAAAAAAAAAATTGATATCAAAAATGAATAATACTCTTTTTAAAAAACCCTCGGTGTATCTTTCATCTGAAAGTACATAAAAAAACTGCGTAAAATTGCTATGGGTCATTTTTGTTTTAGGACCCATAATTTCTAAGTTATCACAGCCTGAACCCAGATGGGTTCAGCAAAAAGTCAAAATTCAACCAGCTGTAAAAATCGAAAAAATCTTCAAATCGAAAAATCCCGAAATACGTGTCCGCTTATTTCTTACATAGAAAAACATATAAAAAAAACACATGAATCAAAAGAATGAATTTTTGAGAATGTAAAAATGACATGAAATGTCTCACATATATATGGGGCATTCAATGCCAAACCGGTCAGTCCGTGACCTCGACCATTTTTGATTTTGTCGAAATTTTTTCATTTTCAAGTAACTACTGAAAGGAGTTTTTAGGAATTTTTTAGATTTTTATCTCAACCCATTTAAAAGTAATGAATTTTTCAAAATTTCGCACGAAATTTTTTTAAATGCTCATAACTTTTTCAGCAACAGAGATATCGAAATTAAATAGGAGGTAATTTTTTTCGTCTTGCATTGTAGTTTCGTAAAAAAAATACAAAAAAATTATCAAAAGGCAATTTCATATATTTTTTTTAGTTTCGATCCAAAATTTTTTTTTTCAAAACTTGGACCATTTTGATTTTTCTGAAAAAATTCACCTTTTTTGTAGACATATTTTTACATGTCTCAAAAAATTCACAGCTTGTGATATCCATCCCTTCTATTTTTTTCTCATTTTTTACCACGTGTAAACCAATAATTATTAGTTGTCAATCTTGAATTATATTTATTTATTGTTTTTTTTTCCATTCATAATTCCATTCCTCAAGAAATTATGGATGAGAAAAGTAATAAATAAATATTGGAACTGATTTCTATGTTTTTTTCAGTTTTCAACCAAACATTTACTTTCACATTTTGGGCCATTTTGATTTTTCTGAAAAAATTCACCATCTTTCACGACACATTTTTACACGTCCCAAATCCGCAGCGTGTGATATTCATGAATAAAGATTAATAATTGATAATAATCATTGGTTTACACATGGCAGAGAATTAAAAAAAAATAGAATTTATGGATATCACACGTTGCGGATTTTTTGGGACGTGTAAAAATTTGTCATGAAAGATGGTGAATTTTTTCAGAAAAATCAAAATGGCCTAGGCTGTAAAAAAAATGTTTGTTTGAAAACTGAAAAAAACATGGAAATCGGTTCCAATATTTATTTATTAACGTTTTTCATTCATAATTTCTTGAGGAATGGAATTATGAGTGGAAAAAAAAATAAAAAAATATAATCCAGGATTGACAACTTTTTATTATTGGTTCACACGTGGTAAAAAATGAGAAAAATACAGAAGGGATGGATATCACAAGCTGTGAATTTTTCGAGACATGTAAAAATATGTCTACAAAAAAGGTGAATTAAAAAAAAATCAAAATGGTCCAAGTTTTGAAAAAAAATATTTTTGGATTAAAACTAAAAAAATATATGAAATTGCCTTTTGATAATTTTTTTGTATTTTTTTTTACGAAACTGCAATTCAAGACGAAAAAAATTACTTCCTATTTTATTTTGATATCTCTGTTGCTGAAAAAGTTATGAGCATTTATAAAAAATTGGTGCGAAATTTTGAAAAATGCATTATTTTTAACGGACAACACCACTGTGACCCCCTATTTTTTTCACATTTTTCAAGAATTTTTTTTTGTCGGAAAAAAAGAGATATTCGAAAAATTTTTTTTAGGTTTTGTTCCTTGTTTATTAATGTATCAAAAAACATTTTTTTCACATTTTTCACGCCGCATGGTGGCGCTGGGGAAGCTCTCGCGTCATCTCCGCAGTGGTTCGCGGCACGTAGCAGAACTCTCTTCAACGTTGATCTGAAAAAAAATACCGAGTGTTTTCGTTAATAATATGATATTTTGAAGAGAAGTACATAGGGATTTGGAAAAATATTGATTTTTTAAAAATAGGCACGCCTTTGAAATTAAAGAATGATTTTTGAGCAAAATTTCTCGTCGAAAATAGGCTATAACTTTTATAATTATTGAGATATCGAAAAAATCCTATGTACTTCTCTAGATAATCTACTTTTATTGATACAGTAAAAATTTGAAGTCGATCGGATAAAAATTGCTTGAGTTCTGCTGCGTGCCGCACTCAAAAAAGTGGTTTTGAGAAAAACGCGTTCAAAGTTTTAGGTTTGTTAATTTATGTTATAAATTGAAAAGAAAATTATTTACCTTCAATCAGCGATACCGGCACCATATAGCTGGTCTTCAAGAAGCAAATCGTTGTCTCCTGATTCTTTCCTCGAACTTGTTAAGACTTTTCTCGCTTCTTTTGCAGCGTCTGTGAGCGAGCGCTCCGCGAGCTGGATCCGCGCTGCGTCGGTCTCAACGCAAAAGTTGAAACAATTTGGGCCGATGGTTATCCCCAACGTCTCCAGTACTTTCATGAGACTTCTCAGGCCATCATTGAACACTAATACCGCGATATCAGTTGCAATATCAATGATTTTTTTGCTTCCGGACTCGCACTTGGGGGCTATTGCCCAAACTGATTTATTGTAGCTTTCGTTATTGTTTTGCGTATAGCCACCCAAACAACGCTGCAGCAAATCGTCCCTGCTCAAATTTTCGAAGATTGGCTGAATTGCCTCCAATATTTCCTGACGAAGAGGCGGTTTATGGCGATATTTAGAAATATCACCATTTGCGACCGCGCGCTGCCACGAACACCACGACTCGGCTCCTTCCGGGCAATCGTCATGTTGTGGCTCACTGTCTGTGGACATTTTATGTTTGATAGTTGCCCAAATTGCCTTCCTCATTTTGTCAACATCATCGCAGTTCCTCCGAATAGCCAAGCCGTAATATGTGCTCAACTCGTCAATCAATTTTCCGGTGAGCTTTCCTTTGCCAGACAATCCTTTTTTTTTTCACGATTTCGCGGAGGCGCGTCCCCATACGTTTTCGGACATGATCGATGCACTCTTTTTTTTTATCTCGAAACCGTCGTATGGATCGCTATTCGATATGCCCAGAAACGTTTTAGAATCGCCGTCACCAGCGCCCAGCTGCGCGGGACCCCGAGCGTCGCGGACCGCTGCACCGCTCCACAAAATATTCAATATCTACGAAAATAATTATTTTTTCGACCTGGGTCCAACGGCATTTCAATCTTAAAAGTATTTTAGATTTTTTTAAATGGTTTTCAAAAAATCGATTTTTTGAAGCCGTCACAGTGGTGTTGTCCCTTAAACGGGTTGAGATAAAAATCTAAAAAAAATCCTAAAAACTCCTTTCAGTAGTTACTTGAAAATGAAAAAATTTCGACAAAATCAAAAATGGTCGGGGTCACGGACTGACCGGTTTGGCATGGAATGCCCCATATATATATATATAAATCCGTGAGCGAAAAATGTTTGTCGCCCTGTCTCTGTATACGTTTTGTGACCCTCCGTAATAACCAATATATCGAAACATCATACAGCTCAAAACCTATTGTGGATCATAAACTTACTGCCTGTGGAAGATTCAGTGAGATCGGTTGACTGATTTTCGACTTATAAACGGTCGAACGTGCAGACAAACGGACGAACATTTTTTGCTCATAAGTTTATGTATGTAGCGACAAATGATAAAACTGGTCTGCAACACAATCTCCTCGAATTAAAATAGATACATACTTTATACACTTTGATATACTGAATCAGATTCGAACAACGGAATAAATCTACAACATCGCATTTTCGAAATACGCTGGTGCACACAATTGAAGGAATACTAAAATTTTCGCATTTAGGACTTTTTTGCGTGGTTGTATATTACTCAAAAATGGTCGTATAAAATTGTTTCAGGAAGAACTTTGAAGCTTGAATCTTCTAGTTTTTAAAAGCTTGTGCAAAAAAATTGGAGTTTTTCAAAAAAGCAGTTTTTTTATGATGAATTGGGAAAAACGGATTCGATTTTTTTTTCACCAACTTTGAAAGTGCGTAAAGGGAAACACAATTTTATTCGACAAATGTGGTCTGAGATATTCGTAGAGCGTATCTTCATCTTCAAATTCTTTTTTTTTAGGCTGCTGTGCAATTTTTTGACCCTTTTATAGGGAACCAAAGCAAAAAACGTGTGTTTCACGCCGATCGACTGTAACTGAGTAACCAATGATCATACAGAAAGCTTAAGGGTATGGATCAGTTACTATGAGCAGCCATGAGTACGAGAGAGATAGCTACAAATTTCGGAGGTGAAATTTTTCCACACCATTTGTCAGATTGGAATGAAAAAGTTTTTGATCGAGGTGGACAATGCTTTCATGCAGGAGCAAGTGAATTACCATTTTTTGCAGACTAGTAAAGTGTAAGGTTCCTCAGGTTTGTACTTAATCACGAAATATTCAAAATTTCAATCAAATCAAAGTATTTTTTTCTACAAACTGTTGCTACACCGAAGGTTAAAAAAATGAATGGTGGTAGGGTGTCAACGAAAAAGTTGCTAAACTTTGTATTGGTATACGAACCCAAAAATCGATAGTATCATCTTCTCTTATGAGAAGTTCCTCGATCGGTATACTGCAGTTTGCTACGAAATCGTCGGGTGGTATAGCCGCGTTGTGAAATACCGTAAGACCCAGCACAGTTGCATCGTGAACTTCATGGACGAAACTCTCGTTCCAGACAGGATCAAAAGTACGTTGCTTGATGGATGTGCGATTCAGACGATTCTGATCAACGTGAAGAAGTACATATGGGTCAAGAATCGGTGGGGCATCCTGCCAAAACTTGCGCTGTTTGTCCGTTGCTCTCAGACCTGAGGCTTCGAAGATCTCTACTTTTACAGTACCGGTGAACATGTTCTTTTTGTGCCCTCAACCGGTTGATCTGTCAATATGAAAGCAAAAGAAAAAATCTTGAATATTGTGAAATATGCAGAGACTAATGAAATACTGAGTATGAATAGGCCAAATTTCATATAAAAACTTTACACTATACAATTTTTTAAGAAATAAAGAATATTCTGCAATAGAAACTGGCATAAACAATAATATTTTATTGTTGTAAAACATAACAGCGAAAACATTAACATTTCGATGAAAAAAAAAACTAGTGTACAAATTCTAGAATACTTTTGATTAGATTTAGGTTGGTTAACATAAAATAGTTTTCGAAAGCAAAAAATTTCTTTTTTTTCAACAATGCAAACTTCAATTCCACAAGAAAACAACAGAATGCAAAGTAAAAAATATGTCATTGCAGTGACAAGACAAATTAATGAACCATATATTTACAGGGACTGAATGACAAAAAGAACTTTCAAAAATGAAAGAAAGAAATAATTAATATTCTTAAACTTTCTAAATGAATGAAAATAGGTCGGCATACCTATGAATATAGATACGCATAATCGAATAACCAGAAATTTTATTTATAAGTACAAGGGCAACATTCCTTTTAGTCAATACGTTTATTATTTTGATGATTTCAAATCTTAGGAGCCTCTTTCGGGTTTATGTCAGTAGCAACAATGTTTCAATACAAAACATTTAACATAATCAACAATTCCACATGATGACAGGTAGTATTAAATAATATGAATTGTAACAGATTCGATTCTAATCTTAGTATATAGTTACAATTTGCATAGACAGTGTTGCACCCATTGAGAAAGCATTCAATTAGAAATTGCTAATGAGTATTTTTTTTTTTTAGTTTATCGATAGAATAAATAAGTCTGTTCTTTAGACAAATTGAAAAAAATGACTGTTCCTAAATAAATTGAAATCTGGTTCTGGAAGAATCACTCGCAATATTCTGTGTTTAAATCGAATGAAATTTCCCAACGACTTTACTATAACCACAGAAAAACAAAAAAGAATAACAATAACGTAGAGACTGGTTTTGAGACAATATAAAGCCACAATGAGACAAATGAATAAAATAAAATGAATTCCAAATGCACGTCATTTGCGTTTTCTTTAAGGTAGATGAGATCGGGACAAAAAAAAGAAAAGCTTCTTACGTGAGGTAAAATCCACAATCCGTAAAAGTTAGGAAATCGTTGGACGACGTGTGTAGTTTCACGATCACAAACGAGAAAAAAAATCCCCACTGGCGTCACGTTTAGTAGCTATAAGATGCTCGACATATTACACACACACACACACCCACACCCACACACACGCACACACACACACACACACAAAACGAGTGTTTCACAGTCGAAAAATTCGTAATTTCTTGTTTATCCCGAATCGTATAAATTTCCCTTTGCCCCTGTTATTACTCGTGCTCTCTTTAAAATATATATCTTTCTATTTGTTGTTATGCCTTGCGATTTTGCGATGTACCGTGAAAAAAGCCGCGAGGGTGGCAAAGATCGCGAGATATTATTTTATGTGGAGGGTCGTCTTTGAGAAACCGCCGAGTCGCCGATAACTCCGTTGACGGCAGAGCGACGGTACAGAAGAATGAGGGGCGGGGGGGAACCGTATGACGCACTCGTGTTTCAAAACGACTTTGTGTACAAGAGAAAAAACCCATCCGCTAGCAAGCGCACAAGTTCCGAAAGCAGGTATGAAAGAAAAAACGTTGTCGTTCAAAACACAGATACAACATGCACACTCAGCGCACACAACACACACAACACGATCACTAGAGTTTTCTCCCATGGGTAGGTAATTGCTTCCTCGACCCTTAGGGCGAGTTGTTCCAACTTCTGGTAAATTTTATCTGATAGTTAAAGGTCTGCTACTCAATGCTACAACCGTCAGGTAAAATTTACCAGAAAGTGGAACAACCGGCCCTGAGTCTCTAAAATCTCTCTCTCTCTCGATGATTCTCTCGCGCCCGCTCCCTCCCCTCACTACCAAGCATTTTGCTCAATGTTTTTTTTTCGTCTTTTTATTCAGGGTTGCCAGATATTCAAACCATCGAATCGCCATTAGAGGTCGTCGTGCAAAGTCGCCAAGGAGCCAAATCACCGTTATGAAATTAGCGGACCGAATTTGGATTTATGATTTTTTTTAATGTAAATCGTTTGTCGGGCACTTGTCGAAAATTGTCAGATCAAAATTGACAATTGTCGAAAATTAGTTAATTAAAAAAATTAAAAACAAAATCTGTGTGACGTTAACGGATTTTTTAAAAATTGAGATCATAAATTTTCAAATGCCTAATCGAAGCACAATCGTTTGTCGGACACGAATTTCATAATTAAAAAGTTTGTCGGATGTTTGTTCATTAGAAAAATTAAAAAAAAACATTTTGTCTTAAGTCAGCTGATTTTTTTCAAATTGTAGGATAGTATACATTTTCAAGAGCCTAATCGAAGCGCTATCGTTTTCCGGTTACAGATTCTATCTATAATGAAAACGGTTGTCAAATATTCATAAATTATAAAAAACAAAAATAAAATTTTGTGCACTGATTGTGAGGGGTACCGTGTCACACTTTTTTTTGTGTGTAAATAATGAATTATTTCGTGCATTAAATAATAGCGTTTCGTTCATTTCAATTCTCTTTATCCTCATAATTAAACATTTGTAGTTAAAAAAAAACCTAAGACAGAAAAAAATACTAATAAAATAAATAATATAGTAAATTCATTCTGTATTTCCTGTATTTGCAATAAATTATGTGACGTGTGAATTGCAAACAAGAAAAAATGGAATGAGCAGGAAAAAAAAGATCCCACATTGGGATCGAACCCGGGTCCGCCCGCATAGTAGCCATACGCTTTAAGGTAGTACCCAGGTTCTGGCGTAAGCAAAAGTTAGTCCAATTTCTCATATTTTTAATTCGGTAAAATGAGCTGTTAATATCGCATTATATAATACGGTATATACGTATATATATCCTTGTAGGGATATACTGAAATAATTGATTGCTTATTAGATATATTATCAGTCGATTACATTTTTCCGAGAAGCGTAAACTTTTGGATGGGTACAGGCAGACCACACAATGAAATCTATATACAGATGAGGGGACACTAGTGTATTTGGACGAATGGTAGATCGCGACAACACCGCGACCCATCAGCTGCTCAGAAAATGCGCAGAAGAGTGCGCACACACGGCAAACGAGTCGGCTATCCGTGTGCTGAGTTAACAGCATTGCCGTGTTATCCCCTCCATGTCTCATATTTGTACAATTTTATCATGAATTTCGAACTTTGAACATTAATATCTCGGAAACGTATGAGACGATAGCTTTGGAATCTAGCCGCAAAAATTCCTGATATTTTGTTCTATTACATATTCGTTTTTCATAAAAATCTGTCTCGAGATAAAAGCTTAATTAGTGAGAATGTGGCATTAACAGTGACATGGCATATGCGATACATGTAAAACAATCGAGTTTTAATGGGATTTATTTCTGGATTGTATGAGTCGATCACTCTAAAATTTGGACGAGATATAGATCCTATTGTAATTGATAACCTGTTAAAATTTCAGAAAAATCTGTCTCAAGTGATTTTACCTGGGTACTACCTTAACCACTGAGTCACGAAACTACTGTAAAATTAAGTACAACGTATAAAGTATATAAGTTGTGGCACGATTATCAATCTGCTATTTTTCAAGAACAGATAAATATTGCGGTTTCTGCTTAAAAACATGTTTTGCGATTTTCCTAAGTGAATTGTACAATCCATCAGAATAATATGAGAACTTAGTAATGTAAAAACCAAAATTATAATTAAAACAATAGCCAGTTTTTTTTCTTGGTGATCATAATAGCATCAACAACAACGACGGTTCAAAAAACTCATTGTAATTTTGAAAATATAAGTCATCGCTTAATTGTCCCTGAAAAAACTCTATTATTATTTATGAGGAATCTTGTGCAAATACCGCCTTGTGCAAAATATACACGCGCGCGCGCGCGCGCACACACACACACACACACTAGGGTGTGCGGGAAAAAATCTCGGTACTTTTTTGCTTCCTCATAGAGGAAGCTATGTGACGGTGAAAAATTTTTTTTTCCAGTTTTCAATGTCAATGTGCTCAAAATGTCCCAAAACATCGAAAAATCATATCTAGAAAAAATGTTCGGATGTATGTGTGTATGTGTGTGTGTGTGTATGTTATGACACTGCAAAATTCAAACGCTTATAACTCGAAAAGGATTTGAGATACTGAGCTCCCGTTTTGCACAGATGTTAATCTATACAAGCTCTTCATTCTCTGATAATTTTGTCAGAATTTCAAAAAAAATACGAATCCTACGACGTTTTGAAATTTTCAAAAAAAGGGTGTCGACGCTCTAACTTCCGAAAATTTTAAGATTTATTACTAATTTTTTTTTTATAAATAGATTATCATAATAGGAAGGTTGGTATTGAATTTGGGAAATATCGGGTGAGCGGTTTAAATTTTATGATTTTTCGAATTTTACGAAAATCTGAGTTTTTCGAAAAATCGTCTAACCGCTTTAATTTTTGCAAATTTTGTAAGATATTGTGTATAAGTCTGTACTTCCAATGCTGAAAGCTTCCTCTATGAGGAAGCCAAAATGAAAAATATAGCACCTCATAGAGTAAGCTTTGAGCATCGTGCATCTAGAGCACCGTGCATCTTGAGCACCGTGCATATTGAGCACCGTGCATCTTGAGCACCGTGCATATTGAGCACCGTGCATCTTGAGCATCTTGCATCTTGAGCATCGTGCATCTTGGACACCGTGCAACTTGAGCATCGTGCATCTTGAGCATCGTGCATCTTGACCATCTTGAGGAAGCAATTTGCAAATTTTATTTTGCAGCATTTTTTTTCACTTGCATCCAGTAAAAAAAATTGAATCAGGGTAAGAAAATAAGCATCCTGAGAGAAGCTTAAAATAAAATTATTTCGATCAGCGCATCGCATTTGAAGATTTTCCATAAGAATAACACAGAAAAATAATCGGATCTCTAAATATTGTATTACAACTCTTGTGAAAAAAATCAGACAGAAATCTCACTAATATATTTTTATAGAGAATCAAATTCCGTACAAAATTCGTCCTTATGAGCAATTAGCTTCGAACAATCATTCAAATGTTATTGCTGTTCAAAAGTTGAATTAATGTCAATTTTTCATTTAAACGGCGATCGCTCTTAAATCGCTTATTTTACAGACAAAGTTCCATAAAGTTTTTTATAGACAATTTTTTGCTGTACCAGAAAAATTTAATGAAATCATCGTGAAAGTATTTCTCATTTTATTTTCAAAATATATCCATTTTTCCTGCTTACAAACTGTCAAACATAAACTTCAATAAAATATTAGTGTCTGTTTTTGAAAAAGTTTTATTCATTGTGACAAATTTATTGTCATACCTGATTAGTGACAAATTGTGACAAATCAGGTATGACAATAAATAATAAAAAAAATTAACATTGTTAATTTATTGCTTTCACAATAAACCTACTATTATTTAGGTTCTTTTGTTTATGTATGTCGAGATTTTCGAAAAAAATAAGCAAATTAAAAAACGTGTATTTTCTGAATATAACTTAGTATCTGCCTCCAAAATATGATGTAAATCGAATCACTGGAAAAGAAATACAGATTTCTATGTGCCAAATTTGCCAGCATCTTTTTCCTGCAGCATTTTTCAATCATATTTCATTCGCTTCCAAATATTTTTTTTATTCTTGACACTTTACAAATTATCTGATTTTTATTTTAAACCTCATTGCCATAACTTTTTGTCATCCAGTGATCCAGTCCGTCTAGTTATCCAGTGATTCGTTTTTAAAATCTAATAAGAATTTTAGGAATAGGTGTTTAGTTGGAAAAAAAATTTGAAAAAAAATCTGAAATTTTTTTTAATGGGTTCGAAATTAAGAAATAAAACTTTCTTCTTTCTTGACGTTTTATCACAAACCTTATCGTTTTCAAGATACGGAAATCAATATACCTGAGGTTCGACTGAAAATTGATGAAAAAAAAAATTTCGGAAAATAAATCTGAAAAAATTCTAGTGAACTCAACAATCACAGGCACAACTTTTTACCCCCTTGAGATTTCCTTTTAAACCTAATAGTTTTCGTGTTACGCGGCAATTTCCAAATTTTGTCTTTTTTCGCCAAAAAAGGAATAACTTTGCGAAAACAAATCGCACCGAACTTAAAAAAAAAACGAATTTTTTTTTCTGAAAACCCGGTCCAACTGTAAAAGAAAAAAAGGCGAAAAACGGTCGTTTTCGAAATGACGTACTGGTCGTAAAAAAAATCGTGGAAATTAAAAATAAAAGCAAAATGAAGCTGAATTCTCCCCCTTCAAAATGCCGTTTAATAAATTTGTTTATGTATATTACCGACGAAATGGCATCAAAAACAGCGCCGAGACTTTTTTGAACTTTTGTTCGAAAACTTTTCGGCGATAGTGTATATATGTTTATTACTTCCTGTATGTTGTCAGGCTTTTACAATAGTGCCCCCCCCGTAATTTATATAGCAAATAATAAAATATAATAAATACGATAACACGAAAAGGTATGCGCAGAAACAAAAAAATAAAAATAAATTTCATTAATAAACAAATAAAATATTTATAGCAACTAATTATTAATTATTGTTATCAAATAAATTCAATTGTAAATTATTATTTATTATTATTATTTATTATCATTATTATTGCTGTTGTCGTTATTAATTAATACTTCATTTTATTTTTTACGTTTATTCATCGATATTTATTAGTTTTTATCAAAGGAAGCTAACTTCTTCAATTTATTGCTGAGTTTAACCCCTTTATTCAAAGAAAATATGAAAAGGCCTTCTGAAATAATCATTTTGGAAGGAATAACCCTGCTCACTCTATTAAAAACAAGTCTCGTAACTCAATTTGATTGAAAATCTCTGTCATCAAATCTGTAATCGTCGAATTATCGGTGTGTTCAACGTTCAGTCACGCACGGCTGCGGTTGTTATGCCGGTTAATTTTCCTACAACCTGAAGTTCGTTTTTAGTGCAAAGGATACCTTACCCGCGAAGAAACCTAAGTCAATCAATCAATTATTCCAAGAGAAAAAATTGGCCGCTTTCCTAGGGATTTTCTGGTATACCCCGTCTCTCATCTCTCATTGGATATATCGCTGCTGAGTGCATGTAGAAGTGTGCTGTGGCTATAACCCGTCAATTAATTGTAGTTATATCAACCATATCAACAATGAACAATATCAATTTGGTGCGAAAACGTCGTCATGTGTTATTCAACCGCTTGAAAAATAAGTATGAATGAGTGGAAAACGTACAGTGGAAACGTATACGGGTAACGTAAAAGTCGATAATGAAATAGAACACGTAATATTTAATCTGATCGACGAAGCTACTTTCCTTCAACCTTACCTAATCATTAATTATAATTAATTATAGTTAATATATATGTAATAGAATCGAGTAATTTGATAACTGTAAAAATAGTACGATGGGTTTGGGTCATCTTGCGGTTGTTTTTTGAATAGTTGGGCATATGGAAATAGTATTTGTACATGTCCAACTATTCAAAAAATAACCGCAAGATGACCCAAACCCACCCTATTATTATGGTGTTTTTATCTATATTTTCTACCGGAATGCGGGAGAAAAGAAAGGAAACAGGTTATGACTAAATATTACTCTTTATTGTTATATCCCTTTATCACACACTTTGCGTCTCTCATCGCGCTTCATACCGTAACTACTCTCATATCTTTTTCCACACTCGCGCCACAGCTGAGGCAACGTGCAAACCTCGAAGCGTTGATCTTTTTATCGACTGGCCTCGCTGTGCGAGAACTCGGAAAAGCCTGTGCTGCCACAGTACTCCCCCCCGAGCGGCTGCGTTATAAAATTTACTTTTTTCTTGCCCGGATATGTTTTAACAACTTTTTTTGGTGCAACAGAAGGTCCTTTCACTGCGTTGGAGTTAATATCTGGCTCTTCGTTGATAATATATGCAGGTTTCAATCTTTCCGTCGAAACGGTGACGTTTTTTCCTTTAACTTTAATCGTGAAAACGTGATCGTTTACTCTCTCCACGATTTCGTACGGTCCCGAATATGGAGGCTATAATGCTCGACGAACCGCATCTTCGCGAAGGAACACATGGGAACATGTGTATAAATCCTTGTGCACGAATAAACTTTTTTTTATGATGTGCCGCGAGTGTAGCGCGTAGCTGCTGCATATGCACTCGGAATTTCTCGACGAAAATCTGCGGATCTCCTGGCATCTCTTCATTAGTAAAAAATTCTCCAGGTATGTTCAACGCTGTTCCATAAAGGAGTTCGGCGGTGGAAGCCTTTAAGGCCTCTTTGTAGCATGTGCGAAGTCCTAAAAGGACTGTAGGAAGTAATTCCACCCACGACGTTGATTCATGGCACATGAGCGCCGCCTTGAGCGATCGATGTCAACGCTCTATCATACCGTTTTCGAGTTTTATCAGCACCGACGGGTTGAGTCAATGCCTTGAAAAATGCTGTCTCAAATTGTGAACCTTGATCGGTTGTGATCGTTCGGAGCGAGCCAAAGCGTGAAATCCAATGCGTGAAAAATGTTGTAGCTACCGTGTCCGCGGTGATCTCTCGTAAGGGAACTGACTCCGGCTATCGCGAAAATCGATTGATCATCGTAAGAAGGTAACGACAATCTTTCGACGGCGATAACGGACCAGCGATATCGATGTGTACGTGATCAAATCGATTATCCAGTGTGTCAAAATTTCCGACGATATTTCTTGTATGTCGTTGTATTTTGGATTTTTGACAAGGCACACATGTGCGCGCCATTTGCAGAATGTCTTTGCGCATCCCTGGCCATACAAATCTCTCTTTGATTAATTTGCTCGTCGTCCGTCCACTTGGATGCGAAAGCTCGTGAACAGCATCAAAAATTCGTCTGCGCAATGTGGCAGGAACGAAAGGGCGTATGTTTCCTGTTGATGTGTCGCAGTATAGCGATTCGCGATCGTTAATTTCGTGTTTGATCAGGTTCAATGAAGTCGAAGAGCGAAGAAGCTGTTGAAGTTCGTCGTCCTCTTCTTGTGCCACCTGTAACTCTTGCGTCGTTATAATAACCGGCATGTCTACTTCATCTAATCGTGAGAAAGCATCTGCTACCACATTCTCGGATCCCGAAATATGTACGAGTTCTGTCAAAAATTGAGCAATGAAATCCTGTTGTCTCAATGGTCGAGGAGAAGCTTTGTCGGGACATTGCGCGAATGCGAACGTGAGCGGCTTGTGATCAGTTTTGATTATAAAATTACGTCCTTCGATCATATGTTTAAAATGCTTAACTGCAGTATACACGGCGAGTAACTCACGATCGTAAGTACTGTATCGCTTTTCGGTTTCGGTCAATTTCCTCGAAATGAAACCTAAAGGTCGCCAGTTTGTTTACTCCTGTTGTTCCAGGACTGCCCCAATTGCAACATCCGATGCGTCGCATGTGAGTGTCAGAGGTGCATTTTCTGCGGGATGTGCAAGCAACACTGCTTCTGCAAGGCTTCTCTTGCACTCTTCAAACGCTTTCTCTGATCGTTCCGTCCACTTTAATGCTCGCTTGTCATTTCTCTTTGAGTTGACTAAATATTCATTCAACGGTACTTGAATGTCAGCAGCTCGACGAACGAAACGGCGATAAAAATTTACTACGCCCAAGAATCTGCGAAGCTCGATGATTGTCTCAGGCTTTTTGTACTCGACGATGGCTTGCACTCGCTCAGTTGGTGGTTTAATGCCGTCTCTCAAAATCGTGTAACCGAGGTAGAACACTTTCGGTTTCCCCAGGACACACTTGGAAAGATTGACAGTGAGTCCGTAATCCGACAGGCGTTTGAAAACGGCCCGTAAGTGTTGCTTGTGCTCTTCTTCGTTGTTCGAAGCGATAAGTATGTCGTCGATGTAGCAATAGACGAAATCCAAATCCCGTAATACCGTGTCGATAAACCGTTGACACGTTTGCGCAGCGTTGCACAGCCCAAACGGCATAGCGACGAACTCGAATGATCCAAAAGGCGTTGTTACTGCTGTTTTTGAGATATCTTCTTCAGCAACTGGAATATTGTGATATGCCCGGACGAGGTCCAAGGTTGAAAAAATCGTCTTTCCGTGCAATTTATTCGCGAAATCCTCAATGTGTGCGATTGGGTAGCGATCTGGAACCGTTTTCGCATTTAGTTGCCGAAAATCTCCGCATGGCCTCCAATCTCCGGATTTTTTTGCCACCATGTGCAAGGGACTTTGCCACGGACTGTTTGAGGGTCGACACCATCCTTGTTCCATCATGAATTTAAATTCATCTTGTGCGGCGATAAGCTTTTCTCTGACAAGGCGTCGTGGACGAGAAGCCACCGGTGGTCCTTCTGTGATGATATGATGCACGACTGTATGTTTGACCGCTGTACGTGGTTTTGAAGTCGAGATGACGTCAGGAAAGTCGGTAAGGATGTCTTTGTAATCCGATTGCTGGTTGATAGTGGAGATATCGTACTCTTTCGTCTTTACTACGTTCCCATGAAATGTGAGACCCGTCGTTTTGTCGATAAGTTGTTTTCTTTTTAAATCGATTAAGAGATCGAAATGCGATAGAAAATCTACTCCCAAGATTAGCGCGGGATACCTCTGCAATAATGAAAGGCCATTTAAAAACCTGCCGTAGACCGAGATTGAGCACGAACAGTTTATCCCCGTAAGTTCGTATCTCTGAGTTGTTTGCTGCGTATAACTTAAAATCCATGGCCTTGAGGATGTTTGTGATGCTGTGCCGAGGAATTATGGAAACGTCAGAACCCGAATCTACTAAGAATCGCAATCCCGTTTGTTTTTCGGTAATGTGTAGCCGGAACTGTAAGGGAATGCCGTCGCTGACCGAGCTGACTGACGGCGGCATACCTAGTTTTCTGGCGGCGTCGTGTTTGCTGTTGGCGGACTGAACACACATGGTTTTTCGCATCTTCTCGCAGCTGGCCCGAAACGTCGGTGTAAAAAACATATTGCTGCGTCTTTCGAATGACTTCTCGCTCGTGTACGCGGTTGTTTCGACTTATCCGCGTCAGCTGATTTCGAATTTGAGACACGCTAAGATTTCTTTTGAGCAACGATGTTACTTCTGCAAGACCCTTTTCGAGACGATCCGATCGTTGACCGTAGTCCGTGTTTTTGTGCCGCCTGCCGGTGGTCTATGCACTGCGTTGACAGCGAAAACCTGATTGTGCGATGACGGTGTGAGCTCTTTATCACACACTTTGCGTCTCTCATCGCGCTTCATACCGTAACTACTCTCATATCTTTTTCCACACTCGCGCCACAGCTGAGGCGCAACGTGCAAAACTCCAAGCGTTGATCTTTTTATCGACTGGCCTCGCTGTGCGGGAACTCGGAAAAGCCTGTGCTGCCACACTATTTTTACAATCATCAAACTACTCGAATAACTCTTAACGGGACAGACCTAGTTAGAATTTTCGAAAAATCGATTTTTTTTATTTCATTTTCAAAAAGTAGAATCTCTTACGAACATTTTCCGCCCAGGTAAATGTAAATCGGACTATTATTCGCCGAAATACAAGACTTTGTAGCACGTCGTGTCTGAGCCATAGGTAAGCAGGTAGCGGACTTCAAGTGCGTTTTTCTCGAAACCATGTTTTTGAAGTCGGTGATCACTGTAGCTCGAGAACGGCTTTACCGATCGGGTTGAAATTTATATCACTTCTTCTATACATGGTAGTCCTCCATATGAACGAAGGATTTTTTTTTTGGATAATTATTTTTATTTTTAATAGCAAAAAATGGAACTGATATTTTGGTCAAAAAAACACTTTTGACTTTTAACGGCCGCCATTTTGTGAAAAATGGAAATTTTTCAAAACCCTTCGTTCAACTGGAGCATTATATCATTAACTAAAAATCCCCTCCGTTTTTTTTATTTCAGATGAGCCGTTGCAGCGTGAGCTTGATCACCGCAAACCGTGTTTTTTTTTGCAGCGTCCTCGGCAATTGACGGTCACCAGCTTATTTCGATATGTATTGCGTTGAAAAAATTGCAACATATACATTACATATGTATCTTTTAAACGGAAGAACTTTTGTTGTGAATTATTTTATCGTTTGACCAAAAAAAAATCGGAAAAAAGGCCTTTTTTTTGACGTTCCAACTAGGTCTGTCCCGTTAAAGACTTTGATGACCGTCATCAAAATGACCAAAAGTCTTCAAAGTACACGAATAACTCTTAGAAAAGTCATTAAACTACTCGATTGTCTTACATGGTAGCACGTTTAAATATCACAGTCAAAATATCACACGACAAAATATCACCGCGATAAAATATCACGTCGACAGTATATCACAGCCAGGTATGAATTTATTGATGCTCAATGTTGTGTGTGTATGCTGTGAGTGTTGTACATGACAGAATGGATAGCGGTTACGCCAGAGTGGGGATGATTCCTGATATACACGGACTATTGTATGTAGATAATTGTAATGATAATTTACGAGGGGACATCGCGGGAGGTGCATCGAGTTACGGGCTCCCACTTCGCGTGCTTATAGTGTGGATGGGTACCAACCAAACCCCAAAATTGTAGTTGCCAACTCGGCTTCGTTTTCGAGAAATCGCCGGTCAAAGTTGGGAGCCCACTTACGTACCATAAAGTTTACACCCTATCACAACCAGACGAATTGCCCAGTGGCGAGCGAGCTAGACTCCCGCCCGGCGGCTCCGGGTTCAAACCCCGTCCAAGATACTTTTTTTTATTTATTTTTTTTTCATTTTTTTTCAAATTATTATTGAAATTTATAATTCATGAATAAAAAATTACAAAAAATTTGAAAAAATAATTTACGCGCTTTTATTGATCAAAACTCACAAATCGCGTATCCGCAGTTGAAAAGTGGGGATACGCGAGCGTCGGGGAAATGTCGGGCTAATACGAATTCGAGTTAACGCTAGGGGCAGATGACACGTTTGGGTAGTTAGCACAGTGGGCACTTGCTACAGTTCGAGAGTTTATACAATAGCATGTTGCGCGGAGAATGTTGAAAAGTGGGGATACGCGAGCGTCGGGGAAATGTTGAGCGGCTACGAATTCGAGTTAGCACTGTGGGCAGATGACACAGTTGGGCACTTGGCACAAAGGGTACTTTCTACGGCTAGAGAATTACACGATTGTGAGTTACACGGGGCAGATGACACAGTGGGAAGTTACTCCATGTCGACTTGACACCCTGCCCTTTTCTCAAGCTGTAGCCGTCTTCGTTCAAGAACCCGACGCGATCGGAATTATCGAGTGGAAGCATCCATGGTCCTTTTCCGGATTTCCAATCTCTGAAACCGTAGCGGTGAGCCGTCGTTTCGCTCTCATTGTGTTTTGTTGTGATTTCGTACCGTTTTGTACTGGCGAGTATATTTTGTGAATTTTTGGATTTAAAAGAACGATATTGTTTCGGGGTACGTATGCTTTTGGAAGATTCTAGTAACGTCTTGTCCCGCGATTTAAAACGTTCGCGAATTGTCGTTGTTAAAGTTTTATTTTGAATTGCCGAGGGGAATTCTAGTATTTGATTTAGCCCAATCTCGAGATCCATAGTTGTAATTTAAATTGTTATAATATCGAGCCGAAAAGCAAATATTTTTGTAATCAAATTATTTTCGAACACTTAAAAATTATAAATTCTTTTAATTATCGAATGTCAAATAAATATTAAGAAATAATGTAAACTGTTGATATAATTTTTCCAGAAAGATTATTTTCTTCAAAATTTTAATGTTATTCAAAAAATAAAAGCTATTGTAATTCCGAAGTTGGATTGTTGGTGTGAATATTTATTTTGTATAATTGACCCAGCCCCTCTACCACCATTGGTTTAAAATACAGCTATACGACCGGGAAACCTTATTATTTTGTTCTCGATAATTTCAAATAAAATTTGTTTAAGAATTATCTTAAACTGGCGTCCAGAAAGTATCGAGAGTTAATTTGGACCATTATTAAGAAAGTTATGGACAAAAAGCCAAAAAAAGAGCGATTTTTTTGAAAATGTGATATTTTTTTAACAAGTAATCAAAAAAATCTCAAAATTTACCAGAAAGGCACTTTTGAGAGGTACTAAAAAATATCAACAAATTGAGGAAATCAAAAATCAAAATTTTTCAGACCGTCCGATTTGGCGTGGAACGCCCCACACACACACACATGGGTCATCTCGGGGTTGTTTTTTTAATCGTTGGACATGTGGAAATAGTAGGGAGGGTTTGGGTCATCTCAGGGTTGTTTTTTGAATCGTTGGACATGTGAGAATAGTAGGACATGTGGTAATAGTAGGTGTAGGAAATAGTAGGTACGTGGGAAATCGTAGTTCAAATTGGGTTGCAATTTTTTAAATCAGAATATTTTTTTTTTGGCGGATATTTTGACCGCGGATATTTTAACCGCGGATATTTTGACTGCGGATATTTTGACAGCGGATATTTTGACCGCGTATATTTTGTCAAAGAACATTCCATCATGACACCATTCCACAGTACGTTTTTCACTTATCCACGTTATTTTACGTAAATTTTGATGAACACATTACGACGTCTCCACACAAAATTTTGTTATTGTTGATATAACTCCGAATAATTGATAGGTTATGACCATAGCACACTCCCCCACGCGATCAGCGATATCCAATGAGAGTTGAGGTATACCCTAGCAAATCTGAAGGAAAATCCCTAGGCATGCGGAGTTCTTTGACCACAGTATGATAGATTGATAATAATTCAATCATTACGATAAAACAATCACTTCGTAAATTATCCTAACATTACTTATGTGTTTGCCAAATCATTTCTGATTGTTTAAAAAAAAACGATATTTGAAATTAAGTTCTGCTAACTATACACCAATAAATTTTTATTAATTATTAGTAAACTATTATTTCGAAAACTATCATAACAGCTTCGATACATTGCGAAAACTATTTCTAAACCATAGCAACAATAAAAAACGATATTTGAAATTAAGTTCTGCTAACTATATACCAAATTTTTTTTATTAATTATTAGTAAACTATTTTTTCGAAAACTATCATAATAGTTTCGAAAACTTGCGAAAACGATTTCCAAACCATAGCAATAATAAGAAAACAATATTTGAAATTAAGTTCTGCTAACTATATACCAATAAATTTTTATTAATTATTAGTAAACTATTTTTTCAAAAACTATCATAATAGTTTCGAAAACTTGCGAAAATGATTTGCAAACCTTAGCAACAATAAAAAAAGAGAATTATCAAATTCATCTGCTAAGTATACAGAACCGAATGGAAGGAAGGTCCGTATAAGTATTCATATAGGAGTGCCAGGGGGCCGCTCCATACTAAAGTTTATCAGAGAACATAGATGTACATGGAACAACAGGCCTTATGGGCGCGCTTGGCACGGTTTTTCTGGGGTACTGTTAGTGCGCACCCCGGTCACCGTGGCGCGTGTGCACGAATACACTGACGCTGGGGTACTAGTACGTTCTCGCTCGCACCCACAAGCTCTACCGTGCTTGGGGTACCCGGGGCTTGAGGTCTCGATGCAAGGCGAACTCGATGCTGGACCCCAAGCATGCACATTTTTTTTTCATTTGTAGAGCTTGTGCAATATTAAAAATGCCTGAATCATAGATTCAATTTCACTGATTGTAAACTTGTTAAATAAATATTTATTAAAATAAGAAAGTAATAAGTCATTTTTTATTATTTTCGCGGCTTACCAAACACCTTGCATCATTCGAAAACCGATCGCGAAAAAATTAATAATTTGATTTAACAAAAATAATGAGGATGCTTCTTTTATATAACATTAAACAATGCTGTTTTGAATGAATCGTCCAAGATATCAAGCCATTCTGATTAATAGGATCGATAAAGATTGTATTACTTTGAAAGATCGGTATGGTCACTTGGACAGAGTTGAAGTCTGCCATTGCCGAGGTTCAATGATCAAACCTCTGCATGGTGAGTCTTTTTTTTTTTTATTGAAAACTTATTGATTATGACCGAGAAATATGTTGTTCCCGAATCAAATAAAATTATCAACGAAAAAAATATAAAATATTGGCTCCTTGCAAAAAAAAACGAGTTATGCAAATGTTTTATCCACAAAGAGCTTTTTTTAACCGCATTCAATTTTCATTGGATTTCTTATTTTGTCTTTAATTGAAAAAGACAAGACTAATTTTATATGCGTTAGAATTATAAAATTTGTGATTAACAACAAAATTTAAAATAACGTTCTGCCAAATGGAAAATTTTTAATAGCTTTGCAATTATAAAAAAAACCCAACTTGTAAAAAATCAAAAAAATTTCAGCCATACTAAAAATTTCATACATTGTTGCATTGACACAAAAGATTTCGTTGAAGGGTAACGGACTTTTAAATTCCTTTAAATGCACGTGTTTTGCTTTCCCTCAAAAATCGATTTGTTTTTGCTCTGTCCTCCTCGCACCCGTTTCCGCTCCCGCTTATTGTCTATTCTTTACTGCCTCCACGCTTCCTACCGAAGCGCAACAATCTATCGCGAATATTTGCTAAACGTCTCCCGACGGCATAGCACGTACTTGGCTTTTACGAATCAATTTTTTCTTTCGTGCACGGATTGTAATTTTTTTGCTATTTTCACGAATTCTTCTGCTTTTTATTAATTTGAGAGTTTTGTTCTTAACGATGCCTAAAAAACCATTGTGCCTACAACGGATGCTGTAATTCCGCACTGAAGAGGCCTGATCTGAGCTTCCATCGATTTCCTCATGACGATATCGAATGGTATGTAGTTAAATAATAAGGATCAGCGTATTTTCAATAATAAATGTTGCTAAGATAGATCCATCACGACACGCCGGATGTATTTCGAAAACTTGTTTGTTTTCGGTGTTTTCATCTTGATGGAAGACTAGTAATCAAACAATATGCTACTCTGATAGCCACAGTAAGGTAATTGTAAATAATTCACTCTGCAATAACCCTCGCACGAGAATGACTTATCTACAATTTTCAATATGCACAATGCATTAGGTTTCAAATATGCATTTTAATGAAGAGAGAATTTTTTTAGTCCGTCCAGTTTAATCCGATTATTTTTATCAATAAAATGAAGCATGTATGACAATCTATGAGATATTATTAAATAATTGGTGTATGAATCAATGATATTTAGATAAGGTATTATTTCTTGACGTCGTTTGATCTTTTTTTTAACAATTATTTCTCTGTCGAAATTATTCTTTTCAACATTTCTATAAACAGAAAGTATTCTGCACCAAGCTATTGGTTTACCGTTCAGACTTTTTCCATTCTTTTCGAATAATTTTTACCTCAAAATACGTATTGACAAGAGATTCTGCATAAAATTTTGCATTTTTTCCAATCGTTCGTAAGATGATGAATGAAAACAAAATTTTTTGAGTTTCCATAAGTTTTTCAAAAATCAAAATAATATAGTCAAATCTTTATTTGCAATCGTAGCATCATGAAAATAATATCGAGTCTGCTACTTATGTTCTATTTTTTTTTTCGAAAGAAACATTATTTAATGCAATTGAATTCGTCTTATTTTTCGCAAAAACTAACCATTATTGGATGAAAATTTTTCTACAATTCGAAAAATCAACTGCTTGTCTACTCTACTTTTTATTTCTCATTTCTAACAATCTGTGAATGAATAATTTCATCTGTTAATAATTATTAATCGTAAAGTATATTTTCTTTCATTTCTTCCGCATTATTCTGCCGTAAATATTTTATGAAAAACACACTTCGGGTGTTTGGGATAATTCGCACTTTGAGTTATGCCTGCTTTCTTGATTTCGTGAATTTTTCATGCGTCGCATGAATTTTTTTTATATTAATGATTTTTCAAAAGTTTTGCTTATACCAAAGCAATGCGAATACATGAATATGCATTTCTTTTATTTCTATTTAAATGTACGCCAATTTAATTTTTCCAATACTTCGGAAATGTACTGAAATTTTTGGCAATCCATGTATGCTTGTCGTGGGAAAACTAAAAAAATGATATATCGGTCTTTAATCTAGAGTCGCGGTAGCGACTCGAGACAAGTACATTTAAAATACTATAAAAACAAAGACGTGTTTCGCTACTAGATCTAGAGTTGCGGTAGCGACTCGAGACAAGTACATTTAAAATACTATAAAAACAAAGACGTGTTTCGCTACTAGACTCTTTACAGCAAGCAGAGTTTCTAGAGTCGCGGTAGTGACTCGAGACAAGTACATTTAAAATACTATAAAAACAAAGACGTGTTTCGCTACTAGACTCTTTACAGCAAGCAGAGTTGGATCGAATGGTTTTTTAAAATCTCCGAAAATTGTTTCGGCGATAATTGATTAATTATAGCGTTTTGAAAGATGTTGCTGGTTTACGTATTTTTTATTTTTTTTTTTCTTTCGATCGTGACTATTTAGAACTCTGTAGCCCATCGCATATTGTAAATATTATTAATATTTTATTTTTCCGTGCCATGAAAAATGGGTGGCGTTTTTCGCACACATTTTCTGACGTTTCGCGGTCGCTGTCTAGTGACACTAGTTGTAACTAGAAATATTCTGGTGATATGTAACAGTGTGTTCGTCGATGTGACCGCCGACCGTTTCATATCTTTTTTAATAATAACAGTGACAGCTGATGAAATGAAAAAGGTTATAAAGATCGCGGCCGCGGATTAATGGTGATAGTCGTGAGAAAAATGAGGTTATAAAGATCGCGGGTAGTCATAAGATTAAATGATTTTATAAAGATCGCGGGTGTGAACGTTGATGTTTAGAGTCATCAGGGTTAAGGTTAATAGTGATGGTTATGAGGTTGAAAAAAAATTATAGTGACGGTTATGAGAAAAAATTATAGTGACAAAAGCCAAAAATTCAGTTGTGTGTGACGACAATCGAGCAGAAAACTAAATAAAGAAAAAAAACATGGATGATTACAGTGTTTATTTTTTGAGTACATTTAGAGTCGCGGTAGCGACTCGAGACAAGTACATTTACGTATATTATAAGATGGCGAAGACGAGTCGCTACTAGAGTCTTTACAGCAAGCAGAGCGGTTTCGAACGGTTTTCGAAAATTGTTTCAGCGATATTTAATTAATTACAACACTTTAAAAGATGTTGCTAGTTCACGTATTTTTTTCTTTTTTTTTTCTTTCGATCGTGACTATTTAGAACCCTGTAGCCTAACGCATATTGGAAATATTAATATTTCATCCTTCCAAATCATCAAAAAAAGGTGGCACTTTTCGCACACATTTTTTGACGTTTAGCGGTTGCTGTCTAGTGACACTAGTTATAACTAGAAATTTTCTGGTGATATGCGAGACTGTGTTCGTTGATGTGACCGTCGAAGACTTTTCTTCAGGATGCATAAGTAAGAGTGACAGCTGTGAGTTTCGAAAAAAGATCGCGGTTATACTAGTGATAGTTGTGGGGTTGAAAAGTAAGATTATAAAAATCGCGGGTGTGAAAGCAGATAATTTTATTTTTGGTTAGACATATTCGAGATCAGGACTTTAAACGCCTATTCGGTGAACATTTAATATCTTTGTTGTAAGGTTATAAAGATCGCGGTCAGTTTCAACTTTTCATTAAAGTTACTTTTATTATATTATCGGTAGAAGAGTGATAGTGTAAAAATAAAGTTTAAATCAATAAATAAACTTTTGAACAGTGTCTAAATAAATAATTTTTGTTATTAACCCTAGCCCCAACAATCCATTTTTCCGAACGTAAACTCTAGAACGGAGTCGAAAACGGTGCCTCTTCTCTTTTACCATAAAATGTTCCATGAATGCAATAATAAAGTTTATTTAGAAACCATTATCTTTGTTTTTTTTTTTATAACTAAGAGAATGGTGTATGATAAACTCGTATTCGGTGAATATTTGATATCTTTGAACAGTTGTGAGGTTATAAAGATCGCGGTCAGTTTCAGTTTTGGTTAAAGTAACTTTTATATATATAGATAGAAGAGTGATAGTGCAAAAATAAAGTATAATTTAATAAATAAACTTTTGAACAGTACCTTTATAAATAATTTTTTGTATTAACTTTAGCCCCAACAATTCATTTTCCCGAACGTAAATTCTAGAACGGAGTCGAAAACAGTGCCCTTCTCTTTTACCATAAAATGTCTCTTGCATGCAACAATAAAGTTTATTAGGAAACCATTCTCTTCATTTTTTATATAACTGAGAGAATGGTGTATGATATCACCCTAGGTTTGAATTATATGTGGTTTTAAACCACCCTAGAGTGCACTTTGTACTTGCAACACAAAAGGGAATCAGGCGATGCCAAATAATTTTGAGCGAAAAGATATTTGATTTGAGAAAAAAAAATGTCATAAGTACTTCACCAATTTTTTTTTTATCTATTGCTCATGAGATATAATTCGTAATCAATAAATATTTTAAAAAAAAACTCGCGTAGTACTTCGGCCAAAATTATTTTTTCCAATCAAACTTTAGCTCTCGAAATTTTGTACGTATATTTTTTTGTTTCAAAATCTCGTTTCGTTATGATTACTTATATTTAAAAACTTTCGGTGCATTCTGATGCTATTGGAGTATTTCTTCGGCATCATTTTTTATGGAATATTTTCCGATCCGTTGATCTGTTGGCACGCATGATTCGGTGCAATATTTCTTGAAATTTTTGTTTACAAAATTAAAAAAAAGTCAAGTTTTTACTTGTTCGTTGTTCTTTTATACGTCGTATCTTCTCAGAACTACTGTACGTTTTAACGGGGTCATCCCATGTGACAGCTATTTTTTTCGCTTTTTTGGGAATTTTTTTTTGACGAACCATTAAAACACGCTATCTTTGAATTTTTACCACACATTTATTAACATTTTTACAGTCCTCATAATTTTATCAAACAAAAATAACAAGCTGAATGTACTTTACACCGTTTAGAAGACACTCATGTGTTGGTTGACGGCTGCCATGATTCCGAAGGTTTTGCTCATCTAAAATCAAACAATCAAACAGCATTTTAATTTGTGGACCTGAGGCTATCGCTGGAACTAGAATAAAGTAAAAATATCGAAAATTGAATTTTTTGCACATTTTTAAATGTTAAGTTCCGAGTTTCGTCGTTTTTTTCAACTTTTAAAACCATGCCAAAAATTCAATTTTCGATATTTTTACTTTACTCTAGTTCTAGCGATAATCTCAGATCTACAAATTAAAATGCCGTTTGATTTTTTGATTTCAGATGAGCAAAACCTCCGGAATCATGGCAGCCGTCAACCAACACATGAGTGTCTTCCGAACGGTGTAAAGTCGATTCAACTCGTTATTTTTGTTTGATAAAATTCTGAGGAACTGTAAAAATTTTAATAAATGTGTGGTAAAAATTCAAAGATATTGTGTTTTAATGGTTCATCAAAAAAAAATCCCAAAAAAGCGAAAAAAAATAGCTGTCACATGGGATGACCCCGTTAAGTAATCTAATAATTTTATCAGTATTGACGGTTAATTACGAAGATTGAATTCACTTGAACACTTCTTAGATCAATATTTCACATTGCATTTTTAGTCCGAATATACACCAGCTCGAAATTCGATCATGTATCCATTTTTAGCCGAAATTATTAAAAAATCGATTGAGCGACCTCTAAAATTTTGATTCAGGATTCAATTCTTGAGAGAATCACTTTTTGATAACATGTTACCATATTTTGCTGCAATGCCGAAAAAAATGTCAATTCTTTTGCATCACTCAGATACATACATAATATAGACATGTTTAATTGGCAGGCTATGAATTTCATACCCGAGTACGTACACAATATTGACATGTTTAATTAACAAGCTATGAATTCCATACAAAAAGTCGACAAATCCTAGCCAAAAACAGCATAAATGCTGTGAAAAAAGCTGAGACAAGTACATTTATACCCCCCAAATAATCATTCCAGTTAATCCCCCCTACCACCCAGCGCCAAAATACCGATCCCCACCAAAATTTACAAAAACCCGTCTAAGTCGTTCATGCAAAGATCTCCGCACAAAAATCCTTTCTAAAAACCAACTCATCATACAAAGTTTTATGAGTAACCGCTCTCATTATCTTATCAAATTAAGTCAAATTGTACAGAGGTGATAATTTCATTCTCGTAAATGTTGTGAGTTTACAAAAAGTTGATAAATAAATAAAGATCTACTAAAGTATATATGATCAAGTACATGGGATTTAATTATGTTTATAAAATCTTCAATTATGTTCATATGCCATTTCTCTAATTAATGCTTTATTACAATGAATTATTATCCTATGACTTGGAACTACAAGGGCTTTAAAAAAAAATACAGAATTGCATTAGCCTGCGTGAGCTTGAACGCTGCTACACTCTCATTTGTAATGTTTGTAGTATAGTTTTATTGGTAACCAATTGATAAAAGTTTACTATCGTACGTAGAGCGGATACGCACAGAGTACTTGTCCGGCCCGAAAATTTTTCATAAAATTTGTCACATAAGTCAACATTAATCTACCATACATTTTGGCATTAACTAGTAAAGTAAACACAGCTAATTTGGAATCACAATATGCGGATTGTTTTGTATCCCAAATTATCCTCCTTTCCTTTAACCAATTGTTATCGATGAATTGATGCTCGTGTGGAGCATATCTCACGTTAATACACGGCACGTTTATTCCGGTTTTGTAACATCCGGGGGAAAACTGAAGTTACAGAGCGTCTAAACGGTGCTGTACACCCGAAATAAGTAATCCGGTACAATTTACACGCACTTTTACACCGGTTTTTACTACAACAGGTTTTACAAAACGGAATAAGCCTGCCATGTAAGAGCGGTCATCAATTGATTGCATTCCAAGGCGGGTAAGATTCAAATCTGCGTCAGGAGATCCGAATGTTCGGAGTGGTTGAAAAATTTACCGTGAACAAAAAAGCATATTTTTCGCTGACTAGTCGAAAAATTTTCGGGCCGGACAAGTACTCTGTGCGTATCCGCTCTACGTACGATAGTAAACTTTTATCAATTGGTTACCAATAAAACTATACTACAAATATTACAAATGAGAGTGTAGCAGCGTTCAAGCTCACGCAGGCTAATGCAATTCTGTATTTTTTTTTAAAGCCCTTGTAGTTCCAAGTCATAGGATAATAATTCATTGTAATAAAGCATTAATTAGAGAAATGGCATATGAACACAATTGAAGATTTTATAAACATAATTAAATCCCATGTACTTGATCATATATACTTTAGTAGATCTTTATTTATTTATCAACTTTTTGTAAACTCACAACATTTACGAGAATGAAATTATCACCTCTGTACAATTTGACTTAATTTGATAAGATAATGAGAGCGGGTACTCATAAAACTTTGTATGATGAGTTGGTTTTTAGAAAGGATTTTTGTGCGGAGATCTTTGCATGAACGACTTAGACGGGTTTTTGTAAATTTTGGTGGGGATCGGTATTTTGGCGCTGGGTGGTAGGGGGGATTAACTGGAATGATTATTTGGGGGGCATAAATGTACTTGTCTCAGCTTTTTTCACAGCATTTATGCTGTTTTTGGCTAGGTATTCATTTACAGAATAGGGTTTTGAAACAGAGCAAAAAACATTTAGTCAGTGTCCAACTTTGAATATTATTTTTTATTCTAGTTTTGAGGCTTTCACGGCCATTATTGTTATAAAGGTTTGAGGCTTCCGGATGGATGCCGTGTAATGTTTCAGCGTATTGCCGACGTTTCGCAAACGTTACAGTTTGCATCATCAGGGCTAGGAGCTCCGATACTGAAGCTCCCTGATCTCAGGTAGTCTTTATATACGCATGGTCATCGTTCCGGATGACTGCATCAGCCAATCGGAGATTTTAGTTGATCAGCTGATCAATTAAAAAATTACACGGCATCCATCCGGAAGCCTCAAACCTTTATAACAATAATGGCCGTGAAAGCCTCAAAACTAGAATCAAACGCCTTCACGGAGAAGCTATACTGGGTTCGGTAAATTCATTTACCAAACTCAGGAAATCCTTGCACATCCAACTGTGCTCTTTGACATTTTTGAAAAGGTGCCGTGACCATCAAGTGGTACCAAAATGCTTTCAATTAAAAAACCCTTTTCCATCCAAAGAAGCCAAATCCATTCTTCGCCAGGCCTCTTTGAGATTAATCAAAGAAAGAATCTGCCTTGAAGTATCAGGTTTCCCAAATCTCAGAGAAACTACTGAAATTACATCTGTGTCTCTCTGGAAACTTGGAACCGCAGCTGTAGTAAATCCTTGATCGGGTTACATATGAACAAGCAACTCAATGTGTGGAACTAAGAATGAGAAAGCAGAAAGAGAAATTTGAGAAAATTAACCCTCAAAACAACCTGCCTATCCTTACCCACACGGTGAAAAACTTGAGCAGCCAAACCCTTTCGGCCGCACAGATATCAGTCCTTGCCAAAGGACACAATTTCGCCATCACTCCATCAAGAATCCCAACCGAAGAAATAATAAGCCAAATTGAAACCGCCATTTACGGCCTCCCTGACCAAGCAGGCAATGACATTAGGAACAGGACAACAAACATCCTGCACAAAGCCAAACCTCCACAATAAAATATCACCAAGGAGAAACGCAGTGCATTACTGAGTTTGCAACGGAATAAGAAGATTCTTGTTCTACCAGCAGACAAAGGCAACGCCACTGTCGTAATAGACAAAGAGGAATATTGCAATAAAATAAACACCCTGCTTGCCGATAAGAACACGTACAAACAACTATCCCGCAATCCCACACCTAGCATCGAGAAAAAGACAGTGACGCTTCTGAAAAACTCCCAGCTACCGCAAGAAGTAATTAAAATCCTAACTCCTAAGGAGTCCTCAGCTCCCAGACTTTATGGCCTGCCCAAAATCCACAAAGACTTCGTCCCCCCGCAGCCAATATCGGTGGTTCCACTTACCACCTAGCCGGGTTTCTCACTAAACCCCTCCAAACAATGACCGGCCTCAACAAATCCCACATCAAGAACTCTTTAGACTTTGTGAATAAAATTACGGCAATTGAAACCAAACCAAACGACATTCTTGTGAGTTTCGACGTTGTATCATTATTTACGAACGTTCCGGTCTACGACACCTTAGATATCATCCAAAAATTCCCCAAAATCTCCACAGATCTATGGCCGCTCATTGAACACTGCCTCACTTCCACATATTTCCAATTCCAAGACCAGTTCTATGAACAAACCTCCGGCGCAGCCATGGGCTCCCCCATCTCGCCAATCATCGCCAATATATTCATGGAGAACTTCGAGAACAAAATCTTGGGAGAAGCCCCATTGAAACCTTCGACCTGGTTCCGTTATGTCGACGATACCTTCGTCATCTGGAGCCATGGCAGAGATACCCTCCCCCATTTCCTCAGTTTCCTCAATTCCCAACATGCTAATATGAAATTCACCATGGAAATCGAACAAAACCAACAAATCCCTTTCCTAGACGTATTGGTCCAACGGAAAGACGATGGTTCCCTAGGCCATCAAGTCTACCGAAAACTAACACATACGGATAGATACCTCAATGCCACCTCTCACCACCACCCATCCCAAAAATCATCAGTCATTAGCTCCCTAGTATACAGAGCCCTGACCATTTCCCAACCTGACTCCTTGGACAGTGAACTAGACCACCTCAAAATGGCCCTATCAAACAATGGATACAACAGAAGGGAAATCCAACGGACCATCGAACACCTCAAGAAGAAAATCACAGGCGAAGGCAGCAGAAAAGATACAACAGACAATGAAGCCATACGCACAACCGTCCTCCCGTACCTTCAAGGCACAATAGAACGCATAAGCAGGGTCCTCAGGAAATACAACATCAAGGTCATCTTCAAACCGCAAAAGAAGATAGCACAAAAGTGCTCCCGAACCCGAAGGATCAAAGACCCCCTTTAAACACACCGGGGGTATACAAGATACCATGCGCATGTGGCAAAGTGTACATAGGAGAAACCGGGAGGAAGATCAGTACACGGATCAAGGAACACCAACGGTGTGTCAGATATGGCCATATTCTCCAGTCAACATTAGCAGAACACAAGATGGAAACTGGACACTCTATCCTTTACGACAAGGCTCAAATGCTGGCCAACCCTTCGAGTTACTTCTCCAGAAAACATAAAGAAGGACTAGAAATCCGAAAACACCCGGACAACCGAAACAGAGACGGAGGTTACCAGGTCAACCCTATCTGCCACGCCGTCCTCCCGGTTTTTTTTAATTGATCAGATGATCAACTAAAATCTCCGATTGGCTGATGCAGTCATCCGGAACAATGACCATGCGTATATAAGGACTATCTGAGACCAAGGACTTTCAGTATCGGAGCTCCTAGCCTTGATGATGCAAACTGTAACGTTTGCGAAACGTCGGCAATACGCTGAAACATTACACGGCATCCATCCGGAAGCCTCGAACCTTTATAATTATTTTTTATTTGTGATTTTTCTACTCGACTAATTGGGATGGTTGGCTTTTTGCAAAAGGGTCAACTGATTTCATAATAAGAAATCTCGATAATTAAATCTTGACTTTCAACATGGCTTTGAAAACAAATACTTTTGATTACGTGTAAACTCGCAGAAACACGTTACAAACTCAGAAATATGTTTTTCCGCAGATTCCTTTTCTTCTCAAAAAACGCGCGTTTGATAAAATGCGACGTAACATGAGAATCGTCAAGTTTTAAATGAGATCTTCTGAGTGTTCAATGGTGTGTTTTGTTGTTTCCATTTAAGTATTAGAATTTTTCAATTCTTTTCCTCCAATTTTCTTGTTATCGGTAAGTTTGGTTCATAGTCGACGAATGATTGCATTATTATATCGATACAACTTCAAAACCGTTTCCTAAATAAAAATATCTTGAGCAAACGAGGAAATATTTAAAAAAATGTACACAGTCAAATTTTAAATCTTTTATTTTCTTCCTCAATCAATTCCATTTCATTTTATTTTCAGCACAAGAATTTGAGAACTCTGTGAAACAAATAGCTTCTTTCCAACAAAATTACAATAACGGAAGATCTCCTTTCTAAGATGTCTCAACCCGAAAAATTGTCAATTTTCTTTTTATTTTCATAGAATGAAAAAAATGCTAAAATCAGCCATTCCAGACGCACAAAAATCGTACAAGTAGAAAAAAATTCAGTGTATTTCGTTTGATTCCAAACCCTCTTTATAATGTAAAGGATTATATCCTCATTTTATGATAGGATCCCTGATAGTTATAAAACATGTCATTCTGCATGTAGCTATTTACGGTGTTTTTAGCTTTAAAAAGTGGGTTGTCAAAGCTGGGAGAAATGAGTGGTTGCAGATCGAGCCTCGGAAGTTGGAAAATCAGCGTATCTGTTCGGCGCATTTTCAAATAACCGATTTCATTAAAAACGACCCCGCAAAGGGTAAGCGAAGGTTAAATATTAATGCACTACCAGCTGAGAGTACTTTCGCTAGTAATCTGGTTCCGTCAAATTCCTCCATTAAACCAACAACTCCGATTGAATCGGAACCGAGTGTTTTGGAAGCCGCGGAAGTTTCTCGATCGCGTGATGTGGCTGCAGAGCCGAGTAATGATCCTCCTTTATCCCGACAAGAGATTCTTTTAATGAAGAAGAATGCAACATTAACTATGAAATTAAAAAAAGCTCGTCAAGAGATCCGTAATCATAAAAGGAAAAGTGTAAAAAATTTGTCTATTCCTGAAATAATCGATGCCGCCTCGCATTTGCTTGATGGAAACCGTTTGCTGCTTTTAAAGATGCAATTAAATCATATTAAAGTTTCGCCGTGGCTGGACGAAGAAAAGCAGTTTGCTTTAAGTTTATTTTATACGTCGGCCAAAGCTTACGATTACTTAAGAGAAAAGAAAAAGCTTGCTTTGCCTTGTGTTACTTTGAATAGACAGTGGGTAAATGACTTAAATTTGACGACCGGAATCAGTACTGAAGTCCTTGAGTTATTAAAAATAAAAGCTTCGACACTAGATGAACATCAACGTCAATGAGTTTTGATGTGGGACGAAATGTCAATCAAACAGCTGCTGGAATATAATCCGAAGGTAGATGTTGTAAAAGGGTACGAAGATCTCGATCATCTTGGCCGTACCGATAAAGTCGCAAAATATGCGCTTGTATTTAGGCTTCGCGATTTAACGTCATCATGGAAACAGCCGATTGTATTTTACGTCTCACATGGAAACGTCAATGGTGCGCAATTAAAGGAACTTATAACCACGGTTGTGAGTGCTGCATTTGATGCTGGATTCGTTGTGAGATCCATGGTATGCGACCAAGGGGCTCTCTACAGGAAGGCAATCAACGCCATAGTAATAAATGAGGATAACCCGTTTGTAATGTTATCAGGCCATAAAATTTACCATAATTACGATGTTCCTCATTTGATTAAAGGTATCCGGAGCAATTTATATTCAAAAAATTTTGTCATAGGAAATTCGCGTTTATCGTGGAGCGCTATTAGAGAACTGTACAATGCGCAACGTAATAAAGCGTGTAAAGCTGCGCCTAAACTCACCGATCGCCACATCAATCCAAATCCTTTCCAGCGAATGACCGTGCGGTATGCTACTCAAGTTTTTAGCCCATCTGTTTCCGCCGCAATGACTACCGGAAGAATGACGGGAGATTTGAAAGATCCATGTAACATCACGAAAGCTAACTTTATTAAAAAATTAAATGATATTTTTGATTGCCTCAATAGTCGATTCGCGAACGATCCTAATCCGTTAAAAAGGGCATTATCAGACAAATCCCCTCAGGTATAAAAATGCTTAGAAAGTGCGCTTCCCTGGATAGATCAATGGACCGTGGAGGGGGGTCCAAACCCACCTTGTTTTTCGGGATTAAAAATGGCTATAAAATCAATTTTGATGTTGTGGGATGATCTATGCGCGGAGGGAAATCTTTATCTTTTGACAACTCGTTTCAATTAAGACCCGCTAGAAAATTAATTTTCTGTTCTGCGAAGTCGTTTTGGCCATAACGACAATCGATCCGCGAAACAGTTTAGACACAAGTTGCAGTAGGTAATAAATATCGATTTAGAAAAAGCTCCGAGAGGAACAAATTGCGAGGAAGACGGAACCGTTACATTGCTAGCGAAAAAAAACAAAATTGAAAACCGGCGTTGTTAGCGAAGAATCGGGTTTGTTGGTTCCTGGAAACGACGCGATGGAAAAAATTGTTAATTTTGATTATGAGGATGTGATCGCAGACGATTTGCTTAGCGAAATCGACAAAACCGTGGATGACGAAACAGATCAAACTATTCCAACATCAACAGAGACCGAACAGAATCATACTGAAGTAACTCTTGAAAAATGCACTATGAATTATGTTTCTGGTTACTTGCTCCATGGATGTCTGGAAAAGTTTCAGTGTGTGAAATGCAAAGAACTTTTTGTTAAAAGTAACCAGAATTTTAAAAATAATGTTCAATTTTTAGTTTTTTTTCAAAGCGTACAAAACTACTGATGGACACGAACTTGGACATTTAACAGCTCCTGTCGACAAGTTTCACACTTTGATAGTTGCTGCTTACAGACGGTTTCAAAAAGAATTTTCTTTACACGCGCATAAAGTCGGCATTGGCAAATACCTCAGGCGATGCCTGCACGAAACATTGACAGCGACTGACCATGACTTCTGGCTGACGAACGCTGACTGTCAAGACCATCGCGATTTTATAGTAGATTTGTTTGTTCGCACACATCTTTATAATTATCTCAAGTGGATATCCCGTGATATGAGGGATGCAGCGAATAAAAAACGGCCAAAGAGCGGCGTCCTTGCGAAACCGAACCGCAAGATTTTAAAAGTTTCTCACAGCTGAAGTGATTTTTTTGAAAAATTTTCTGATTTTTATTAAATACAGTCTTCATTAAAATGCGTTGGGTTTGTTATCGTTCACATTAAATATTTTTGATTTATTTTATTAGCAAATCACTTTAAACTCAACGTCTTGTCGCTTTTTCCAGTTAAATTCATTGATTCCCCCTTTCCCTGTCCTACCTTATTCCTTATGGTCGTTTTTTTTCTCTATCTAAAGACTCGTTGATCTTTTCCTTGGATGTAAAAAAAAACCAGCCATTATTGCTTCCCATCCTGACGGAAAACACTCGCCACCTTCACGTGGTTTTCGTCGAGTAATATCAATCAACATTATCACCTGCTTCAGTTTCTCATTTTATGGTTTATGTTAATACTAAACATGCACTACAAATGCTTTACATGTGTACATGCTGCTTGATATTAGCTAACAGCGAGTCCAATTGAAAAATACAAGGTAAGATTTGCGCATTCACTTCATATAATAACGCTAATTGAATGTTGTAAATATTTTACTATTATTATAGACACATTTTTTATATTAATGAAATATTTGCATACTTTACTTCGGCAGAAAAATTTGGTAACAAGTGATTTTTTTTTATCAATATAATTTAAATCGTTGCGTTTAATGGAAAAATAATAGGTCAAAAAATTGATTCCGCCGAATATTTATTTTTCTTTCTATTATAATGAAAAATCATTTTTAATAATAACAGGACTCACTATTATGAACAAAAATTATTGAACTCGATTGGAAAATAATTAATCATAAAAAAAAAAAATTTCCAACACTAGGAATCGATTCATGGACTGCTAGCGTGCGATCCCCTCTTTATTTCCAAGCACCCTCTAGTACAAGAGCGAGCGAGAAAGAGTTATGGATGCTCGCACATAAGTGCAAGCAAGATAACATGAGAGTGGGGACCATTGATGCTTCGAGTGTGTGCGGCACACCTATACATCGCCGCGCGCTCTACAGCCCATAAGTAGAATTACATTTTCTGTGCCAAAAGCGGCCCCCTGGCACTCCTATATGAATTCTTATACGGACCTTCCTTCCATTCTATGCGCCGTAAATAGTTCGCACTGCGCGGCGCTGGCATGCTTCCGCGCTTGTGCCCCCGAACGCCCCGAACCGCCCGCCGGCCATAAACCGCCGTGAAGTTAGCCCCCCACTTTATTTTTTTAAACTTTCATTAATGCAAGACGTTTGAGAGAGTTTGAGAGAGAAGAAAAATTATTTGAGAGTTAATATTGTTAACGTAAAAACGATTTTATTCTTTGGTGGGAACTTGGGCCCCAATTTTTTTTATCTCCTAAAATAATGGACTTAGACGTTTCATTTATTTTTCAATTGTTTGAGAATCGTTTGAGAGAGTTTGAGGTCAAAAAAAATCGTTTGAGAGTTAATATTTTAATTGATATTAAATAATTATTCAGTGCGCGATTTACCCTAGGATCCGAGCACTTCCGGTGTGCGCAGTGCATGTGCGCAGTGTATGTGCGCAATGCATCTGAAATCAGCGGCAGCGGTGCTGGACCTGTCGTTGACGAACGATCAATTAATAAACAAACAATGTGTCAGCGAATGCTTCGGAATGCAGTTTTAATTAATGATTTGCGCGTGGACTGTAATTTCTGACATTATATTGTTTTTATTAACGAGAAAATATTAGCTAGAAAATTCACAACGGGAAAAAGCGACATTCGAGCGTGTAGTATCTACTGGTCGGTGAATTATTGATTGTTTATATTTTTTGAGCCAAAGCTCGATGCTTTGAATCAAACGATTAATTGAATATTCTCGAAATAATTCTTTCAATCAAATGTTCTTTAGATCGTGGCTTTCAAAGAAATAGAATCTTCACCGTGCGAGATCGAGTGCTCGTTCTATCTTACCGTGGTTAAGCACAGCTCAATCGAGGACGATCCACACGATGAAACAATTGAGACAGAAATACCAAAGATGTATCTAAAAGTTAAGAGCCTTATCGAGTTTGATACGTTCGTCATAACCCACGGTCCATTCAAGAGTGTCGACAACGGTATAAATAGTGAATTAATGTTAAAATAATTCTTTTTTTATTTCAAAAGAGATTCATTGAGTTTATTACGCCTTGGTACGTTGAGGCAATTACAGAAATTTCTAAATAACGAATAATTTGTACAGAATGATAATATTCATAAACAAAATAATGATCATGGTAATAGTAATAACGATAAAATAAGAGAAATAATATATCACCATGAAAATAATAGAAATATAAAAGAGAGATTAATCGATACTCATTGGGAGCGCCATTACGAAGCGTATGTCAGTAACAAGGTCACGAATAAAATACCAAAATAGAGTCTAATGTACATAATTTTTTCTAATTTGTGTCTCGTATTTTGTTCCTCAGTGTTCTCCTCGTACCTACAGCACTTGATTTCATTTTATTAAACCCTTCTAATCGTTCATTAACAAATATTTCGCTTTGTATCGATCATTAAGGACGAAATTTTGTATTTTTTTAATAACAACATCGATTGAGAAGTTCAACGGAGAATATAGAAATAATAATGTTATCTCTCGAGAAATCCCAAATTGTTGAATTCGAATTTTCAATTTTATTTTCAAAATTGCTCGATTTCTTTCCTAATGTAGGAAGAAATTGATTTGTTTCGGAAATTTAGTTTTTAATTTAGAAAAATTCCGAAGATTTCAAATGTTTTAATACCTCGAAGTTTATGATTCAGAAAAGAAATGTTATCTAAGTTCAATTTTGATATCATACGTTGTAGATACGAGCACGCTTTTGTAATGAAAAGGACTGTGAATGAAATCAATCATTCATTTTTGAGATAATAATATCAGGGAAAAATGATTTTGTACAATATTTGCGAATCCGAAGCAGTGTAATTCTCCGAAATTCAAGTTATCAAAAAACAGTAACTCACATGTTATCATAGTTCGACATTCTTTCAGATACTCAATCAAAAAATGGATCACCCTGAACCTTGAAAATCAATGCAGAAAAAAGAAAATTGTGGTCATTAATAAGAATCAAAGCGTTCCCATAATTAAGAGCGGTGACTCAACTCTTTGTTTGACCAGAGACATCGCCGCTATCATTGATCGATACGAGAAATCTATTTTCGATCTCATGCACTACATTTTGGAGAATTCGCAGAGTGACCATTTTACAAATTTGGTCACTATTCTTGAAAAACAACCTTTCATCGACAAAATACGTCAAGTTAAATTTGGCAAAATACGTGGTATAAGCACGAGAAAAGGCACCGCTGTTTTCCTCAGTGATTTTTTGAACGAGGCTCGAGACGCTATGCGAGAAACACAAATTAATTCGCTCAGTAAGCAACGATAATTTGTAATTTTTTTTTAACTAATAATTAATGGATTAATGGATAAATTAATAACAATTTCATAAGAAAAACATTCAAAAACTGCAGGAAAAAAAATCCGAATTTGAATTCGAAAAAACATTAAGTAATTATTGACCTAATAGTCATTTATGTTTTGAATATTTGATTGATTTTCAATAATAAAATACGAATAATAATAATTCTAAGCTTCACTGTGGAAAATTAAAATTGTATTTCCCAGTTTTAGAGAAAATGCTGCAAATATTAATTGAAGTTATTTTTATCAATATTGCACGAGCTAAAGTGTTTTTTCTGCAGACTGACCGATAATATAACTCGATAAATAGCAGCGACCAAGGTACCTCTCGACCCGCATGACAACAACTTCGATAGCCTTGGAACTTCAGCGGTCATTATTTACGATTTGAAGCAAAAAGGGTTTCGAGATTATGGTTTTAGTTGGAATATTGCACTTAATTTGGGTATTGACGGAGAGAGCCAATAAATTTTTTTAATAAATCTTATTGATTATACTGATAAAAAATGTCTAAATGTGAACAAGTTTTCGTTGTGTTATAGTTTTCTCTATTATGCAAAAATAATTTATTAAAACGTGAGAAACAAAAAATTTCCTTAGTATGCATAGATCATAAATTATCTTCTTTGAAAATTTCAGCAAAAGTAATCATAGTTCTTGATGAAATGTCTAATTCGATTTGCCGAAGTTTTGGCACTTATGCAAAAATTATTTATCCAAAAATCGCGGATGAATTATTCTTTTTTTTTCTAATCAATCTTGGAACTAAATTGGCGAGCCAGTGCGAACCATCAATGCTGAGAGAACCGATCGTAAACGATCTCGTTACGAAAATCAATCAATTCGACGATTATTTCTTCGTACCGTACACTGTAGCCATGCCATTTAGCAAAGTATCGTTTTGAACTGCGGTAAGCTCGCTCAACTTTTAGAAAAAGACAATTTTTTTGTGTTTCATATTTAAAATTTCTCCCTTAAAAAACCCGTTTAAAAATGTTTTACTAATTAAAATATGGTTTTGAAAATGTTTTTGTTTTTCTTTTTTTTAATACTTAAAAGTGTTTCTCGATGCAGCCACATGGTCAACAAAACTTTGAGGGAGTTTGAGGTCAAGGGAGAACCGGAAGATGTGAGATCTTAAAGATTCCTTCTCTCCAGAGTCTCCAAGAACGTTCCAACAAAAGGAATGAAATTACTAGGTCTTCGACTTCTCGAGCAAATGTAAAAAAACAAATTGTTGAAAAAAAAGAAATCTTGTATGACTCTTTTAGACAACAGAATAATCGAACCTTTTACGGATACAAAAAACGCGATATTTCTTGGTGACTTTACGCTTACCGACGATACTTCGAACAATTACGAGGCACTTGAGGGGAGCAATACCGCTGTATATTCAGATAAATTCATCTACAAAGATAAGATTATTTGGGGAAAAGGCTCAAATAAGTTATTCAATACTGATTTAGCCCGGGTGGTAAGACTGGGGTTCACACATTTGGGAATTCCTTACGGTTGGCGATGGGGCGGTCCCGCTTCAAATCACTGCCTAATCTGGTGCGAAATATTCACCGAACCCATTGAGGTTGGACGGATGCTCTCAACTTAATACCTAATTAAATAAGCGATTATGTGACTGTAATATGAAACACAAAAAAATTGTCTTTTTCTAAAAATTGAGCGAGCTTACCGCAGTTCAAAACGATACTTTGCTAAATGGCATGTGTTCAGGAATGAGTGAATGATTTGTTGCCGGATGTTGAGGATCGTGACGATGATGGAAAGAATAAAATAGCTGACACGCGGACGTGGCTTGAGTGCACGGAAAACCGTTTGTCTTTATTCCGTATAAAAATTGTGGATAAAATACAGAGTGAGTTCGATGAGTTTGATGAGATCGATGAGTTAATAATGTTTAATTTACGCACTAAAAGCACTGTGAAGCTAACCGCCAGTATTATATTAATTACTGCGCGTGTTAGCGTCGTATGAGTTTGCCACTGAGTGTCTATGGAATCACGGGCTTGGCGTCACCTCGTGTTGAGCTGAGTTGAATAATGATGATGCACTCTTTTGTTGAGCAAATTGCGCCCCAATTGCAGCAATCGCTTATGAGTTCACTTTAATTGAGTTGTTTTATTTACATCGAATGAGAATGAGTAAAAGCTATAGAAAATGAGTGATCCATGTTTGTGAAAACTGAGAAGAGCCTAAGAACGACGTAGCGCGTGGCACAAAACGATTTATACTGATAGAAAGATGGCCGCTCTGACCGTTGGCCGACACGAGGCCCTCGCGTTCGTTGCCGAAGGCGTTGGCCTCGTGGCGCGGTGAGAGCGCCCAGGAGGTGCTGCCCCGGCGCGAGTCTCTCGAGAAGCTCGCCCCGCTTGTAAGGCGAGGCGGATTCCCGAACATTCTCCCGCCATCAGCGCAGAGTTGCTGATGTCCTAGCTGAGGTGATCCCCGAGGTGAGTTGGAAGCGGTGCGAGCTTAGCAATCGGTCTGGTGAGTGTGGTGATGGCTGTCTTCAGCGTCACCACTCGGGTGAGGCCGTCCTTCCCAGGATGGAGAGTAAGGACCCTGGCCAGGGGCCACTTGCTTGGCGGGAACCGTTCATCAGTGATGAGCACAAGTGTGCCCACTTTGATGTCATTTGCCGGATGATGCCACTTTGAGATCGATTGCAATCTCTGCAGGTAGTGAGTGCTCCATTGTTTCCAGAATGATTGGTATTTCTGTTGGATAAACTTCCATCTATCCAGATGACCGATGTTGAGGTCATTCACTGATGCTTCCGGAAGGGATGAGAGGGCACTTCCGGTCAAGAAGTGACCTGGTGTGAGTGCTGACACGTCGTCAGGATCATCGCTGAGAGGTTCGAGGGGTCGTGAGTTCAGAGTTGCCTCCACTTGAGTGAGCAGTGTTGTAAGTTCCTCGAACGTCAGCAAGGTGTCACCTACGGTGCGTCTGAGGTGAAATTTGAGTGACTTCACCACAGCTTCCCATTTGCCACCCATGTGTGGCGCCGCAGGTGGGTTAAATTGCCACTGAGTGTTGTCATTTGACAACATGGATGCAATAACATGGTGTTCATGAGAGCTTTGAGTGAACATCCTTCTCAGTGTTGAGTCCGCCCCGATGAGATTAGTGCCGCAGTCTGAGTAAATTGAGTGAGGAATGCCCCGGCGTGACACAAAGCGCCGGTAAGATGAGATGAACCCACTGGTTGAGTAGTCGCTGACAACCTCAAGGTGAACGGCTGAGGTGGTGAAACACACGAAAACGCAGATCCATCCTTTTGATGATTTTGCTCCACGACCTTTCCACGTTTTGAGCGTAAGTGGTCCGGCATAATCAATGCCGGTATGAGTGAACGGTCGTGAAGGTGTGACTCGAGCTGTGGGCAATTGTCCCATCAGCTGCTGAGCCCTTATTCCCCGCTGTCGAGCACAGGTGACACAGCGGAGAATGTGAGTTTTCACTGGAGACCGACCTCCCAGAATCCAATATGAGTGTCTTGCGTCTGCAAGGGTGAGCTGGGTGCCTCCATGGAGAGTTCGAAGATGAGAATGCTCAATGATGAGTGAAGACAATCGTGAGTGCCGCGGCAGTATGGCTTGATGTTTGCTCTCTGGTGAGAGCGATGATGAGTCGAGTCGACCTCCAACCCGAATAACTCCTTTGTGATCAAGAAAGGCAGTTAAACGAGAGAAGGCGTGAGTTGTGTGAAATGTTGAGTTTTTTCTCAACACCTTGAGTTCCTGAGCAAAAAAGGCTTCTTGAGTAGCCTTGATCCAGAAGATCTTGGCTGCGTCCATCTCCTCTGATGATATGATTGCTACAGGAGAGGTGAGTGGTTGCTTCTTCAGTCTCGTAATAACCTTGAAGCAGATTGCGGTGATTCTGATGAGTTTTCGGAGTGAGGAATATTGATGAATCAAATCCCAATGATGATTGACTTTGGGGGTGGCACCGAAGAGCGCAACTCCCGGACGAGCTTCAGGCACGCTGAAGTCGTCTGATATCGGCTGCTGCCGCGGCCATGAGCTGAGTGATTTGGTCATCCAAGGTGGTCCCGTCCACCATAAAGGATGATCCTTGAGCTGTTGAGTAGTTAGGCCTCTGGAAGGGCCATCGGCTGGATTAGATGTGCCAGGAACATGCCTCCATTGAGCATGAGGCGTGAGTTCTTGTATCTGAATGACTCTGTTCCTGATGAAATCTTTCCACCGTGAAGCGGGCGTTTTGATCCACGTGAGAGTGATTTGAGAGTCCGTCCACAAATGAGTTGATGTTATTGGTAGCTTGAGTGTCGCTTGAGTGTGCTGTATGAGTTTTGAGAGTAGCAGCGCTGCTGTGAGTTCTAACCTCGGGATGGTTAGCTGTTTGAGTGGGGCCACCTTCGTTTTTGCAAGAACGAGTGATGATTTGGCGCCCGTGGACGGCGAGTGTACGACGATGTAGACTACGGCTGACATCGCGAGTTGAGATGCGTCAGAGAAGCCATGTATTTCGATGGTTGAGTAACTCCAGGTGTTAAACCACCTGGGTATCGAGAGCTTGGCCAAGCCTTTTAGATCTTCTCTGATGAGTAACCAGCGTGAGCTGATGTGAGTGGGCAATGGGTCATCCCAGTTGATCTTATGCAACCAGAGCTCTTGCAAAAGTATTTTTGCTCTGATGGTTACTGGAGAGATGAAACCGAGTGGATCGAATATCTGCGCTACCTCAGATAAGATGAGACGCTTCGTGAGTGTTCCTGAGTTCTCGGTGAATTTCGATGAGAATGAGAAAGTGTCGGCTTGTGGAAGCCATTTTAATCCGAGGATTTTGGTTGAGCAATCGTCAAATGAGATGGTTGAGGAAGTCTCTTGAGTTGATGAAACAGCCTTGAGTAAATCTTGATGAGTTGATTGCCATTTCGCAAGCGGAAACCCTCCCGCATTGCACAGGTTCTTGAGTTGATGAGCAATTTCTATGAGTTGGTCAACTGAATCTGCGCCGCCGAATATGTCGTCGACATATCGGCCCTTGAGCAGTGAGGGCACCGCTAGCGGAAAGCGATGACCTTCGTCCTCCACCAATTGTAATAGAACTCGTACAGCGAGGAAAGGAGCTGATTTCGTTCCATAAGTCACGGTGGTCAGTTGGAAATGTATCTCGTTCAGTTTCTCATCGACCCACAGAATTCTCTGTAGGTCCCAATCGTCCTTGTGTACGTTGATTTGTCGGTACATCTTCGTTATATCCGTAGCGAAGATGTGGCGATGATGTCGAATCCATATGAGAACGTCCGTGATGTCTAACAAGAGATTTTGACCAGTATACATGAGATCGTTGAGTGAGACTCCGGTTGTAGTTGGGCAAGAGCCATTGAAGACCACGCGCAACTTGGTTGTTTTGCTGTCGGGTCTGAGCACACCATGATTCGGCAGATAGTAAACGGGATGGGGCTTCGTCCGTGCCTGTGAGTCGTTGGATGAGACCCTCAACCCTCCAGATGTTTTTGAGGCATCTGGTGCCAAGGTCATCCCACCACTAGACCCGCAGACGTTGAACTTGCCTCCTTGAGTGGCTCTGGTTGAGTGGTCTGAGATGCGAATCATGTGACCAAGCTCTTCGTATTCTCGCATAAAGGCCGTGTAGAGTTGAGTATAAGCCTCATCTCGTTGAAGCCTTTTAAGTGTTCTCTTGAGACAGTGATGAGCTGCAGCGTATGAGTTGCCCAACGAGTTGGGTGATGACATGAGTGGGATACGTACTGTGTATCGACCTGTAGAGTCCCTTGAGTGAGTAGATCGAAAGTGATCTTCACACTCCTGCTCCTCAGGAGTAATGTTACTTACAGCATCCGATGGTATCTCCTCCTGGACCCAAAATTTGGTGAGGAGATTCTGCAGCTCTGAGTTGTCGACTTGAGTTCGAGCATGATAAGATGTGCATGGCGATGAGTGTGATGAGCAAACCGGACCGAAGACCAGCCAGCCGAAGATTGAGAGTTGAGCCAACGGCATTGTTGGCGAGCCGTAGATGATGTTGGGCTTGATGACTTGTCCGTATGAGTCAGCGCCAATGACAATGTCAATGGAGCGCGGCTTTTGAAAATCAGGGTCGGCTAGCTTGAGTCTTGTGAGATGAGGCCATGTTTTTTCTTGTGATTGAAATGACGGTAACGTTGAAGAAACCGTCTGGAGGATATGAGCTTGTATGGTGGCTGCTGCACTCCGGTGCAGTGAGTATAACGTAAGAGACACCATACCTCGTGTTTGAGTTGTTATTTTTCCTCCAATACCGACGATTGGTGTGGATGAGTGCTGGCGAACAAGGTTGAGTTGGCGGGTGAGTTTTTCTGAGATGAAGGTGAGTTCAGACCCAGTATCGATGAGGAGACGAACCTGATGAGTAATCATGGATGCGTGAACTTTGGCAATTGCTGTAGCTAGCAGCGTTGAGCGATGACTGTGATGAGTTGAACATGAGTTGACGATTGCACCAGACCTCTATTGTGGTGCTGGTGAGGTCGATGGAGTCGGTCCTTTCGCCGATGAGTGCGCAGGCTGCTTTGGTCGTGGCTCATGAAGCATAGTGTGGTGTTTGGCTCCACACTGTTTGCAGCCTTTCGATGACTTGCATGAGTTCGCGCTATGTCGCCCTAGGCAATTGAAACACAACCTGTAGTTGGCTGCGATTCTGCGCCGTGCAACGACATCGAGAGTCCTGAATTTGGGACACATCACAATAAAGTGATTTCCCTCGCAGCAGTCGCATTCGAATGAGTTTGAGCCCTTTTCTCGCTGAGTTCCACTCGAGTGAGCCGATGCCTGATGAGCTGTAACCGGTCTCTTGATCGGTTGAGGCTGTGAGGTCGACGGCTGAGTTGCGCTCGCCTCAATTCTTTCGAGGGCGCGAGCGCGTGAGGTTATGAATCCCTCGAGTTTCACGAATGGAGGGTACTCGAGGGATGAGCCGAGGGAGGTTTCCCAAGCCTCCCGCGTTGAGGTGTCCAATTGTCGTGAGACATGATGGACCAAGATGAGTTCTCCCAGATTCTCGGCCACTCCCAATGATTCGAGCGCCTTGCGCGCCTCTGACACCGTTGAAATGAGTTTGTTGAGTTCTTTGGCCGACTTCTTGGTGAGAGGGGTGAGGCGACACAACTTGTCAAGCTGAGCTTGAATGAGTAACCGCTTGTTGTCATACCTTGAGTTCAACAATTCCCATGAGGGCTTCAATGAGCTTCCAATCAAGGGAAAGTTGGCGATGAGTTCGGATGGTCCCGCAGCCATGCAGCTGCGGAGATAATGAAGTCGCTCAATGTCCGAGATGCGAGGATTTTTGAGGATGAGTTCCTCGAACATTTCTTTGAAGCTGGGCCAATCGGCATACTCGCCGCTGAAACTCTTCAGTTGGATGTCCGGCAATTTCGGATCACACCGAGTGTCAGAGAACGGCTGATGAGTGGGGAGCTGGTGTGCTAGCAAGGCATTTCTAGCGCGATTGAGTGCTCGTTTGACCTGGCGATACAAATTTGCCTCGGTCTCATGCAAATTTGTTGAGAAATACTCGTGATCGAGAAATTTCGCCGGCCAATTGAGTTCAAAATGAGTGTGAGTTGAATCGGGAGTCGAGAGGGTGAGTTTTGCCGAGTATTTCGGCCAGAACCTTTGGGAGAGGTTGAGTTTCCCTGGTCTGAGGGTTCAATAGCGTCACCTTCGGGAGTTTGTATGATGATTCCCGGAGGTAGAGTGTGTGATAGTTGAGAATCACTGGGATCAATGTTCTCGGGTGTCGTTCGACCAGAATTGGACCTCGACATGATGAGTGTTACGAGTGTTAATGAGGTCACGAGAAAAAAGGGTTGAGAATACCAACAACTGACTAGAGTGAGCGCTTTGAGTTTTACCGATGAAATATCGCGAAGGCCACTCAAATGAGTTTTCGAAACGACCGAATTAATTGTCACACAAATTGAGGTGATTCTCGCGTGAATCGAACGCTCGAAATGCGAACGCGTTGAAAATGTCCCTCGCTTTAATGATTCTCACGCGAACTGAGTTGACGGATTTTAATGAGTTAAATGACACCAAAATTCGCGATGATTGTCACTGAGTTTACGTTCGCGATGAGTGAGACCGATAATGAGAAGTCACTGTGAAAAGTTAGTCGCGAAATGATAGGTTGAGTGTCACTGAATTGATAGTCACTGAAGCCGCGATGAGAGAGCCGAAAAACACGCGAAAAGTTCGAAGCGAACGAGTAGCGAGTTGAATTTACACGGCAACGGCTATGAGAGGCAATGAACGTTCGCGTAAACAACACGACGCACAGTGACGATTCACAAAACCGACGCGAAGCACAGTGGTTGGCCTTTTCTCGGCGAAGAGTACGGAGATTGACCACCTGTTGCACGAAAGGTCACAGTTGCTGGCCACTCGTGGCTGAGTACAGTTATTGACCGCGTCGAGGCTGTGTTCGCGCGCGCACAGCGCTTCGAGCACGGCTGTCACACAATGCTTCACGCAAGTATTTTATCCACAAACACACGCGCACGTTCACAATTCGTCACGATCCGGCTCGAAGGACCAAAATGTTCAGGAATGAGTGAATGATTTGTTGCCGGATGTTGAGGATCGTGACGATGATGGAAAGAATAAAATAGCTGACACGCGGACGTGGCTTGAGTGCACGGAAAACCGTTTGTCTTTATTCCGTATAAAAATTGTGGATAAAATACAGAGTGAGTTCGATGAGTTTGATGAGATCGATGAGTTAATAATGTTTAATTTACGCACTAAAAGCACTGTGAAGCTAACCGCCAGTATTATATTAATTACTGCGCGTGTTAGCGTCGTATGAGTTTGCCACTGAGTGTCTATGGAATCACGGGCTTGGCGTCACCTCGTGTTGAGCTGAGTTGAATAATGATGATGCACTCTTTTGTTGAGCAAATTGCGCCCCAATTGCAGCAATCGCTTATGAGTTCACTTTAATTGAGTTGTTTTATTTACATCGAATGAGAATGAGTAAAAGCTATAGAAAATGAGTGATCCATGTTTGTGAAAACTGAGAAGAGCCTAAGAACGACGTAGCGCGTGGCACAAAACGATTTATACTGATAGAAAGATGGCCGCTCTGACCGTTGGCCGACACGAGGCCCTCGCGTTCGTTGCCGAAGGCGTTGGCCTCGTGGCGCGGTGAGAGCGCCCAGGAGGTGCTGCCCCGGCGCGAGTCTCTCGAGAAGCTCGCCCCGCTTGTAAGGCGAGGCGGATTCCCGAACAGCATGGCTACAGTGTACGGTACGAAGAAATAATCGTCGAATTGATTGATTTTCGTAACGAGATCGTTTACGATCGGTTCTCTCAGCATTGATGGTTCGCACTGGCTCGCCAATTTAGTTCCAAGATTGATTAGAAAAAAAAAGAATAATTCATCCGCGATTTTTGGATAAATAATTTTTGCATAAGTGCCAAAACTTCGGCAAATCGAATTAGACATTTCATCAAGAACTATGATTACTTTTGCTGAAATTTTCAAAGAAGATAATTTATGATCTATGCATACTAAGGAAATTTTTTGTTTCTCACGTTTTAATAAATTATTTTTGCATAATAGAGAAAACTATAACACAACGAAAACTTGTTCACATTTAGACATTTTTTATCAGTATAATCAATAAGATTTATTAAAAAAATTTATTGGCTCTCTCCGTCAATACCCAAATTAAGTGCAATATTCCAACTAAAACCATAATCTCGAAACCCTTTTTGCTTCAAATCGTAAATAATGACCGCTGAAGTTCCAAGGCTATCGAAGTTGTTGTCATGCGGGTCGAGAGGTACCTTGGTCGCTGCTATTTATCGAGTTATATTATCGGTCAGTCTGCAGAAAAAACACTTTAGCTCGTGCAATATTGATAAAAATAACTTCAATTAATATTTGCAGCATTTTCTCTAAAACTGGGAAATACAATTTTAATTTTCCACAGTGAAGCTTAGAATTATTATTATTCGTATTTTATTATTGAAAATCAATCAAATATTCAAAACATAAATGACTATTAGGTCAATAATTACTTAATGTTTTTTCGAATTCAAATTCGGATTTTTTTTCCTGCAGTTTTTGAATGTTTTTCTTATGAAATTGTTATTAATTTATCCATTAATCCATTAATTATTAGTTAAAAAAAAATTACAAATTATCGTTGCTTACTGAGCGAATTAATTTGTGTTTCTCGCATAGCGTCTCGAGCCTCGTTCAAAAAATCACTGAGGAAAACAGCGGTGCCTTTTCTCGTGCTTATACCACGTATTTTGCCAAATTTAACTTGACGTATTTTGTCGATGAAAGGTTGTTTTTCAAGAATAGTGACCAAATTTGTAAAATGGTCACTCTGCGAATTCTCCAAAATGTAGTGCATGAGATCGAAAATAGATTTCTCGTATCGATCAATGATAGCGGCGATGTCTCTGGTCAAACAAAGAGTTGAGTCACCGCTCTTAATTATGGGAACGCTTTGATTCTTATTAATGACCACAATTTTCTTTTTTCTGCATTGATTTTCAAGGTTCAGGGTGATCCATTTTTTGATTGAGTATCTGAAAGAATGTCGAACTATGATAACATGTGAGTTACTGTTTTTTGATAACTTGAATTTCGGAGAATTACACTGCTTCGGATTCGCAAATATTGTACAAAATCATTTTTCCCTGATATTATTATCTCAAAAATGAATGATTGATTTCATTCACAGTCCTTTTCATTACAAAAGCGTGCTCGTATCTACAACGTATGATATCAAAATTGAACTTAGATAACATTTCTTTTCTGAATCATAAACTTCGAGGTATTAAAACATTTGAAATCTTCAGAATTTTTCTAAATTAAAAACTAAATTTCCAAAACAAATCAATTTCTTCCTACATTAGGAAAGAAATCGAGCAATTTTGAAAATAAAATTGAAAATTCGAATTGAACAATTTGGGATTTCTCGAGAGATAACATTATTATTTCTATATTCTCCATTGAACTTCTCAATCGATGTTTTTATTGAAAAAATACAAAATTTCGCCCTTAATGATCGATACAAAGCGAAATATTTGTTAATGAACGATTAGAAGGGTTTAATAAAATGAAATCAAGTGCTGTAGGTACGAGGAGAACACTGAGGAACAAAATATGAGACACAAATTAGAAAAAATTATGTACATTAGACTCTATTTTGATATTTTATTCATGACCTTGTTACTGACATACGCTTCGTAATGGCGCTCCCAATGAGTATCGATTAATCTCTCTTTTATCTTTCTATTATTTTCATGGTGTTATATTATTACTCTTATTTTATTGTTATTACTATTACCATGATCATTATTTTGTTTATGAATATTATCATTCTGTACAAATTATTCGTTATTTAGAAATTTATGTAATTGCCTCAGTGTACCAAGGCGTAATAAACTCAATGAATCTCTTTTGAAATAAAAAAAGAATTATTTTAACATTAATTCACTACTTATACCGTTGTCGACACTCGTGAATGGACCGTGGATTATGACGAACGTATCAAACTCGATAAGGCTCTGAACTTTTAGATGCATCTTTGGTATTTCTGTCTCAATTGCTTCATCGTGTGGATCGTCCTCGATTGAGCTGCGCTTAATCACGGTAAGATAGAACGAGCACTCGATCTCGCACGGTGAAGATTCTTTCTCTTTGAAAGCCACGATCTAAAGAACGTTTGATTGAATTATTTCGAGAATATTCAATTAATCGTTTAATTCAAAGCATCAAGCTTTGGCTCAAAAAATATAAACAATCAATTCACCGACCAGTAGATACTACACTCTCAAATGTCGCTTTTCTCCGTTGCGAATTTTCTAGCTAATATTTTCTCGTTAATAAAAACAATATAATGGCACAAATTACAGTCCACACGCAAATCATTAATTAAAACTGCATTCCGAAGCATTCGCTGACACTTTGTTTATTTATTAATTGATCGTTCGTCAACGACAGGTCCAGCACCGCTGCAGCTGATTTCAGATGCATTGCGCACATACACTGCGCACATGCACTGCGCACACCGGAAGTGCTCGGATCCTAGGGTAAATCGCGCACTGAATAATTATTTAATATCAATTAAAATATTAACTTTCAAACGATTTTCTTTGACTCTCAAACTCTCTCAAAAGATTGAAAAATAAATGGAACGTCTAAGTCCATTATTTCAGGAGATAAAAAAAATTGGGGCCCAAGTTCACACCAAAAAATAAAATCGTTTTTACGTGAACAATATTAACTCTCAAATAATTTTTCTTCTCTCTCAAACTCTCTCAAATAGACCTTTTCATCAGCAAAACCGTCCGTCTTTTTTTTCGGACAGTTTTTGTACGTAACGCATACTACGCCTAACGTCTCTAACGTTCGCTTTTTTCGGACAGTTTACGTGTATAACGCATGTGCTGTACTACTCGTAAAAAGGCCTATTAATGAAAGTTTAAAAAAATAAAGTGGCGGGGCTAACTTCACGGAGGTATGTCAACCGCATTGTCAAAGGGAGAAGTTGGACTTATTGTAATTGATTTTAAAAAATAGTGAAATACGAATGAAAATACATATAAAGTACGCAGTGACCTTGGTAAAAATGCGAACCAATTTGTAACGCACAAAAACAAGAATAGCGTTAAAAATCTTGTAAATACTGCCGAAGATAACATAACCCCTTTGAACGTCATAACTACGAAAAATCGTCCGCTCATCATATTCTTTCAAGTTCTGTCGTGAATATTTTTTTTAAACGTTCGGTGACTGTTTTTACCGTTGCTACGGAATCTTTAGAATTTAATGTAACCATAGGATAGTTTATATCAAACGTCTATCATTATTTGATATATGAATTATTAAATAGAAATGTGAGCAGCAGGTCATCTCCATAAAGTGTCATATAAATTAGACGCTTTTCAAAGTTATAATTCTTTTTCAAAAGTTCGGTAACTTGGCTCGATTTTTTTCCACTGGAGTAGGATGTAATTTTATGTTTTTGTACAAAAAAATCTGTTAATTGTAAAATATTAGAATTCGTTAAAGGAATATCTTAAAAACCAAAATAACGCAACTCCAAAAATTCAATTCCAATTTCATAATGGCAATTTACAACTGCGAGAAGAAATCCGAAAATATAAAATCAAATAATGGAAAAAACAGACAATTACTTTTTTTACAGCAAAATCAAATGCGTGGAATTCGAAAAAAAAAATGCGAACTAGTTGAGGAATGCCAAAATGTAAAAATCGTTTATACAAACTTTTATTGATTGATCGACATTGGTGCATAATTAAGTTTATCACTGCACTTGTTGATAGTTGAAAAAAAGGACAATAATAATAATAATTTATTATTAAATATATACATTGACCCGAGCCAATTAGTGAAAAAGTAGTGCTACGTTTTCTTCCTCTCCTAGTAATGTCTAGTTTTTCATTTTCTAAATCTCGTTCTTTTAGTTCAAAAATGTTCCATAATTTTGCGTAATGGTGTGAATTTGAACTGAATTTTTTAATTGAAAAAATAATTATGATTCACATTTTTTCAGAAATAAAAAAAAAAGCATTGAAACCGTTTTGACAAATTTTGATTATACCAACGTATGAAACGAACAATCGAAAATGATAAAAAAAAATTAATAAATAAAAATAAAAAACACTTGTCAACAAAGTTAATTATTGTAAATAATTCGTCGTTCTAGACGATATTTGTAAAGCTGCTTTATTACGCGCCCCTTTTAACAGTCGTTTGATCTATAAAAGTTTGTAGAAAGAATTTTTCAAAAAATGTACCACTAATTTGAAATAGTGCGTAAAGCGCTCTACCGATCTGCATAATGAACTTATGTACAAAAAATATGAATAAAATACATGAACGAAAAGCAACGATATTATAATTGTACCGTGGAAATGGGAGGAAAACGCAAACAGAGCTGGACAGATTGGCTCAATGGGCCAACAATCAGCCCGGTACACGTTCTCGTTGATGATACTTTATTTTGGCAAATAGCTGTTACGAGAGACAAGCTTATGCACAAATTCAGTCCCAGTTGTGGTGTTACAATTGGTAAAACGATGGTAAAACTTTTAGAGGGGGGCGGCGTATCGTCGAAGCGAGATGAGATAAAGAATAAAATAAAAGAAAAAGATTAAGAAAGAAAAAGGTGTGTGTGTATATATACACACACACGCACACGCATACATATGTATATATACATATACATTCATATATGAAAACGAAGAAAAAATACAATTGGCTCGTACAGTTCGTCGGTTTGTTTTTGTTTGTTTCCCTTGAATTAGGAATTTTTCGTTTGTAATGTCACGATCACTTGTAGATTGATTATAGTTTTTTCCAACATCTCGAGCCACGAGACGTTCGTTAACGAGCATAACAACTGATTGGTATATGCTGTGGTACCAGTGCCAGATGCGCTAACCAAGCTCGACGATAAAGTCGTTGCGTCGCTCGGTCTCTCGTTCTTCGGACAATTTGACTTGTCTTCGTGTCCAAGTCGCTCGTCAACGGACTCGCTCGATTTAATAACTTCCGTAACTTGTTTCTCAGTCTTATCCTTATCTTCGATATCCATTTCCGAATTAGTGTCTCTCTCGACCCGTGAGACCTCATCGGTGGGCGAATGAGTTTTTCTTCTCGCGTTTTCCTCGTTGCTCTCTTCGCTTGAAGTAAATTTTCGTTTTTTCGAGGGCGCCTCCGTTTCCTGCTGATTCGTCTCTTTAATTCTTGCCGCTCGCGTTCTTGTTAAAAGAGTCTCAAGCGCGGGTAACAAACTCAGCGGTGCCTCGAGCCGCGTACCGCTACTGTAGACCAATGCCAGTGCTCGAAGATCACCCGTCAATCTGTGCGCCGAGACTTTAACGTCGACCGCCTCGACCATCGCGCTCATCGAGCTCACCAGATTGTCGATCAGCGAACACGTTTGTTCCGTCAATACGTGATTGGCTAACTTTGGAAAAAATGTTTTGAGAAACGCGTGAATCGCGGGTACACCCAGTGACGATCTCTCGTCCAATAAAACTGCGTCCACGTAATCCACCGTGTATGACGAACACAGCAGAGCCGCTATGTGCTTTCTATCTATGTGCGTCGCAGCGTGAACGTCCAACCACAGACGGGGAAACAACGCCAAATGCAGTGGGACACCTGTAAATGAATAAGTAACGTTAATTCCGTTAATCTCAAGATCTCAATATCTTTTTAATGAAAATTTTGGTTAAATAATTATCGCATCGATAGAGGGTTAAAACAGCGTACCTTCGAAACCCAGCATTGCGCTCAAATTAACAAGAGTGTCGGTCATACAATCATTATTGATGGCAAGTCTGCACATGACATCGATCAATTCGTGATATGGCAAATAAAATTCCAAGAGGGCACTGTCGTATTCGGGATCGACACCTTTCGCAGCTTCAAGTTGTGAATGTGGAACAGCCATTTGTACCATAGGCCTGGCAGGTCGAGAGCCCATTTTTCCCGTAGCGGTTGAACGTCTCGGTAAATAAGGACCGGGTGGTACGGCCGCGTGAGATTCTTGAAGCGCGGCATGGCAGTGTGACAATAATGGTGCTAGTATTAATATAGCTTCGGCAGGTACAAGCATAACGAGCTCTTTCAACAGATCTATCGCCAAATTACGCATATCCGGTGGATTATACGTATTTAAAAGGGTTGCCAATTTTCGTAGTACGTCCGGCCATTCTTTGCAATTTGCTAGGATATTTCTCGCGTCCGGACCATCTCGGGCGGTTCTAACGCATCGTACGAGCTCCACGATTATTGCTATCAATTCAGCCAAATCACCCGCCACGTGACACGCCGTTGCTTCGTGGTACATTATGTGGAGCATATGAAAAGCTTCCAGTGCCATGCTTAATCCACCGTTGTAAACTACGTATAGACGATCATCGTCCGATTCTATGAGACACCTGTGGGATTTATTAGCGTGAGAAAATACTTATGGGGGTACGATTTGAAAGGGTAACAGGGTTGTGTCGTATTTACTTTTCGCTCACTCGTACTTCTATTTATTATACTTGATCTACCTAAATGCAGATATTAGAGTAGCCCAACAAGATCGACCATCCAATCCCTGAAGATACGATGACAATGTTCCTCTCCTGAACGATGCAATCTCAGCCTCTTCTTGCTCGGTTTGATCGGGATGTCTTGTTACAAGGAGTTGCATTAATTTAAAGAGCTCGTCGACAGCCTGTAATTTTCAATGAATCTCTTGCATTATTCCTATTCTCAAATACATGAGTTTAGAATAGCACGAAAATATTTCGCTTACCGTAGAATATTGCGTAGGGTGAGGTGTGATATTCTTAAAAGCCCATTGTATGTTCTGATGAGCAGCGAGTTGCCTCGTGAAAACTCGTGATTGTTGGCAACACAGTCTCAACAAGCCGTAATAGGCGGGAAGCATCACACGATTGAATAGTACCACGTCTTGGTCTTCGTGGTCGGCACTGTGAATTTTTCAACGTAACAATATTTTTACGTACAAATAATTTTTTTACATGTACATGTAAAAAATGAATGTTCGGCTCACAGTATATAATTGAAAGCTATATTCTTTGTGATGTGGGGATTGTGCAATATCATCGCAACGTTTTCCGGACAATCGCAACAAACGTGATACCAAAAGAGAAGTACAGCCTGCTTATTGTGATGAACCGGTATGCTGGGCTCGGAGAGTTTTGGATGAAAGAGCGTCCACAAATCGTTCAGATACTGTCCAAACTAAAATTGTAATTCATAATTATGAGAAAAATTCAAATTTCACGAAAAATCGATTCAAAACCAGAAAAAGGAGGGTGGAAGAAGAAGAATTGATAAAAACTCACCATAAGTTTCTCGGTTTTTGAGACAGCACAATAAGTGAGAAGAGCAAAATAGGCTGTCAGCTTCATTGTACCGTGAGTCTGTATATCAATATAGTGTCGAGCAGGTTGAAGAAGTCGAAGTAGTGCCGTGTAAATTTGATGCAATATAATCGTCGCTTCGGACGATAGTTGCAACTCACGAGAGGAATTGCATCCAAGACCGAGTCTGTAAGCACCCCGATAACCTTGTCGAAAATGTGTCGAAGGTACGAGTGAGACAAGTAGAAAAGCTGCGGCCGAACGAACTCTTTGATTCGCATGCTCGATAAGAAAATGTTGCAACCACGTATCAAGACCCTGAAGGATCCAAGCGTGAGCGAGTTTGCTTCTTGTGACGGCCAAGGCCAACCATTCGAGGGCACCGTGAGGCGCGACTCTTGCAGCTTCCCAAACACGACTCAGTATCAATTGGGTCATACATGGAAGCCCACTCGGACCGGAACCTTCGGTCAACAGTGTCAAGAGCTTGAAAAATGGCTGACAAACGTCCGTGTGTTTCGTTATTGCTTGAAATATCATTGTCACGATGTGAATCGCGAGGCGATCGTTCCAACGGCACAACGATTGAATGAGATTTCGGGTTTGATTGAGATTTATAACGTCTCGGGTTTGCTGATACAGAAATGGAAAACCTTTGCCACCGGCTACGGCGTTCAGATCAGCTGACGATAACGTTAACCTGTAGAGTATAAAAAACAATTTATTTATTTTTTTCTCCTTCTCACAACAGACCCACCGTGCATGGGTGTGTATGTCTGCAAGTAGGCAGAAAAAAATAGGTAGCGTGTTCTCGTGAGGTTTGAAATTTGGCAATTTGTAATATTAGAAAATTGCATAATAGAAAAAATGTTTGTAGAATCCTAACGAGGCAACCGATAACGTTTGGATTATTTTTCTATTTTCGTTAATTACGTGCTAAATTGCCAATATTTTTTAATTAAAAAAATAATAATAATAATAATTTTGTTTAACTGTCGGATTCCTAGAGAATTAAGATGGTAGGGAAAAAATGGACGAATGAAAATTTTAACAATATATAAAAATGACCTGTGATCAGATCCTCGACTACGTTCAACGAGAGTCGCAACGAGCGTAATCATTTTGTCAAGAGAGGCGGGTCGAAGTTTTTCCGATGCTACTGCGAGTACGACTTCTTCCTCCTCTTCCTCCTCCTCTTCGCTTACAGCATCGGCAGTCTCGTGAGTCTTGTGACCGAGATAAAAGTTGACCATAGTCGAGACGGCTTGTACTCTGATGAGAAAGAGCGTTTCCTCCTCGCCCATTTTGCTGAATTCGTAAAGAAAGCCAAAGTACTCGGTGAGATGTTTGAGGTGTTGTTTCGCGTGTTCCATCAGCGACAGTAACATTCTGACGAATCTCGTAACACAAGATTGTGTGCCAACGCCGTTGTACTGACTGGCGCCCGAGTCATTTTCAGTCTCGCAAAGTAAATAAAGCGGCGCTTGACTCGACCGTAATCTTTGTATAACGTGTATACAAAGTCTTTGAAACATTTGTCGTACCATTTGATTCGGACACTTGACTAGAATCTGTATAGGCCACCAGGAATCCCCGGCCATACGTTCGAGAAAACGAGCGCAAGCACCTGCCGAGCCGTTGAATTGTTTTGTCAACAATTCCACCCATTGCACCATCGTTGGTTTTTCTTTTGCGTGAATAAAAGTTTCCATAAAAAATGATGTTGATAATTCGGCTGACAATTCGGTAACATCCGGTTGCATGGACAATAAAGTTTGCGGTATGTAACCGCAAATTTGCCACATGAAACTGAAATAAGTATGCTCGAAGATATTTTTGTCTTGAAGAAAATGCGTATTGTCCTGCCATATCCAATCCTCGAGTTCCTTGTTCAATACCAATTGGGGCGAATTAGCCGCTACCAATTGTTGTTGTTGCTGCTGCAATTGTTGCAATTGTTGAGTCTGAGCGACTTGCGACTGTTGTGGTTGCAATTGTTGTTGTTGTTGTTGTTGTTGTTGTTGTTGCTGTTGCTGCTGTTGCGATTGAATCGACGACGGCGATGATTTGTCGAGCGTACGATTAATTTCTTCCAAGCCGTAAGTCGTTGAGACACAGGTTGTTACGGGACCGGAGACCGTAGCCTCTTCCTCCCTCGTCTGTTCAACGTTGGGATCGTTGCACCATTCGTAAAAAAGCATATAGGCCGAATTTGTTTTCTCAAAGCTAAAGTCCATGAATTTGTCAGTGACCGAATCGTAAGTTTTACTCGTCATTTCACCGCCGAAACATTCGGCAGCGATTTGACTAGGATCGAAGGGTTTGACCTCAGCATCGTTGAACAAAAACCATTTGTCTTTGTTGGCCGAGGTTCGATCTCTTATAAAACTGTAATAATGTCCACCGTCGGCTGTACCAGTGTGAACCGTAACACCGATTAGATCGTATTGATAATGTTCCGTGATTTGTGATTCCGAACGCCGGTTACGATCGGAAGGCGGTTTATCATCGTTGGTTGGCTCATCGTCCATTGACAAGCTGTCAGTCTCGTTTCTGTCCAAACTGGCATCACCACCGGCAGTCCCGCGTTCGCGTTCTTCCCTATAATGCTGAGGCATTAATTTCTTCTCAACATAACCGGACATGTCGAGCCGTAATGGAAAACTGAAGTGCGTATTAACTTTTTCTTTGAGCATCGTGCCCATGTTGAAGGTATAACGCATAGTATTGAAGCACAATATGTGCGGCAATTTTTTGAAACACGCTCTCTTTTCCGCACGTGCTTTTTTACCGCATTGCGAGCAGGTGTACATGTTGTCACCCTCGAGGGTATCCTTGACGGTGACCTCGTCGAGGCTCTCGTACAAATTTCTCATATCAGCGACCTGACAACGAACCGTATAAAATTCTTCGAGGGTTCGACTCACGTGTTCACAATCGAGAGAAACTACGTTGTTGGATATAACACCGCAGAAAAGTGTCTTGACGAGATGTTTCAGGTCCGAAGTCATTTCCTCGAGTTTCGAGACGAGATCGATGAAAAATTCGGCCATGTCTTTTTGCTCACCGGTATTGAGAGGCTCGTGATTCATCGTGTAAACGCGACAGAAGCTACGTGGATTATATGCCTTACGCTCGGACTCGAGAAGATAGGCGAACATTCGTTGAAGCTCTCGCAAGGTGGATTGATGTTTGTTGGCACGATTGCAATCGGCACCGAGTATGGCTACGCGCGCTTGAGGCATCATATACAAGTGTTGCATACAACTGGCCATGTAACAAGTAGCACCTAGATTCGTAAGGCCAACGTAGCCACAATCGGAGCGTCCATCTTCGTGCGGCCAATAATCCCAGGGATACGGTGAGTGCGGTCCGGGTCGGTGTTGCGCCAAAAGTTTCTCGTGCAGAAGACGATAATTATCCGGTGCTGATTTAACAAGTTCAACCAGTAGATCAAACGCGGCTGATCTCGAGACTTGACTCTTGCATTTGGGCACGTGTTTCATTCGTGGATTTGGCAAATCGAAGAGAAAGTCGAATACTCGATTGAGCAAATTTTGTCCAATTTTAGCCTGTTTGCAGGTTGGATTGTGCGTCATTATGTTGCAAGTTAGATTCAAAAGTCCAACGAGGGCATCGTCTTCGACGGTATTATGACGAGTTTCGAGATGTTCTCTGCTCAATACAGAATCTATAACGCGACTGGCCAAAGCCTCGAGATCTATGCTACTTCCATCACTGGCTCCAGCTCCTCCCCCCCTTCCCTCTTCCGCTTCCGCTTCCGTTGTTGTTTCCGATTCGATAAAACCCTCTCTGATTGTGTCTTCTGGTAAAGCATCTACCAGACGACAGACGAGCCAAAAATAATCACGACAAGCCGGTCCATAGGGCTCTTTGCCATCGTCTAACGCCGAATGTAGATGCAGCGGTAAATCCGGTCTTCGTCTCAGCGACGGTTGCATTGTTTCAGCGACAACGAGATATTCCAGGAGCGTATTTAGCATCGAAACTATTAAGCTCGACGCGTCGCAACGTTCACCATCCGTCTCGTCATAATCCTCGCTCTCGGTCGTTCCCAAACAGAGTCTGTAAAGCGCCGTACAAACCTCTCTGCGTACAGCCGGCTCAGGATCTTCGAGGACCAATCTGCGCAACCAAGTGTGTCCAAAAGGCTCGGTGGATGTTTGCAAAAAGAGATATTGCCTGAGGCTTGGATCACTGTGTACCCAACAAACCAACAACGCCATCGCGTAATGAATCACCTGGGATCTACCAAAGAGACCGGTCTTGTAGTGATTTGGGTCGCGTGGCATCGAAGCCTCGTTCAAGATACTCGTCAATCTTGGCATTACCGTATCGACGCTCATCATCGCGAGCATCGCTTCGCTCAATCTCGGTACAATCAATTTTTCTGGTTTGTGCTTTCGTGTTTTTTTCTCTTCTTTCACGACACCAAGATGGCAGAGTTGTTTCAAAAGACTAGCGAGACAATCCTGTTGCCATTCGCTGCCGTCACCGCGTTCCAAACAACCGGACATGAAAATATCAAAGAGATGACGCAGACCACCGTGTTGGACGAATAACGTTGACCAAGCTACGGGCTCCGCTTCGGTCTGTATCCGCTGTGTTTCCCTGGATTCGTCCTCCAGCGAGGTGGTTTCTTCGATAATCGTGGCCCCACTCGTACAACTTACACCCGGAGCTGTATCGCCGCTAGACTCGTTAATCGGTGTTATTGTAACCGCGCTTGTCCCGCTCGATGATGAAGAACCGATGACAGAAATCGAGGGACTTCGTCGACTCAACGATTCAACGATATAGAGCGAATACATGAGTTTTTGCGGACTCGCAGGATCGAGAAGTTCGGGCAACGAGGTTTCTCCTAATTTTTGAAAGCCGCGAAGTAGCGTCGGACTCGTTGGCAAAAGAGTCAACGTATCCCAGACTCGTCGTGACAACAATTGTGCCTTTGTGTTTGGTATCTTTTGACCACCTTTTACACCCGTTTTCATCGCGCTCAAAGTACGCATGAGAGTGAACAATTGCTCGAAATACTGTGGCCTCAGTAACAAAAGAGTTGGTAATGATTCCTTGGGCGGTGGTGGTAATAAACTAGCCGAATCGATGTCACGTTTGTTGGTGGAATTAGCGCGATTTGTCGAACCTCCGCTACCGCAACCACCTCTCGCTCCAGCAGCACCCAGTGATATAAAAACGAGTTGTCCATCCTTGAAACCCATCTCTTGGAGGGTCTTCTCGTCAAAGTCGAACGTCAACTCCTGTCCTTGGGCGATCATTCTAATTGGTCCATCACGATCGGTCAGAAGAGTACCAAGTACCGATGTACTACTGGGACCGGAAAGGCTCGAACCTCCAGGACCAGGAGGGCCACCACTGTGGACGGACGAGGAAGATGGTATCGATGTATCGCTCGAAGCACAAGCCGCTCCGCCACCTCCTGCTCTACCTCCATTCTGCGTATCGTCCCACCATTTGGCTACTTCCGCTCTCAAATCCGCAACGTAATCCGAGCTCAGCAGGGAAAAACTCGTTTTCTCCGGTATACCAGCTGGTTGTACGAATATCCTCAAATGTTGACCCTTATCCTGCGTGTTCATCGCGACATGACTACCCGCGCCACGTCCCTCCAAAGCCCAACGACGCAGATGATAAGCGTATCGTTTACGAAAAGCCTCGAGATGCGTGCGCAGTAACAACAATGCTCGTTGAATACAACGTAAGCTCGCTTCTTCGTTGTTCTCAAGATCGGCGCTTGCTGCGGCAAGATGGGTCATGCACTGAGATACAAATTCGGCCTCTTGGGTCAGCTGTCGCGACATGTAATAGCCGTTTAAATATTGTATCGCTGCCATACTGACGTCCGTGCTTTTGGCGCGAAGAGCGATTCGCCAGAGAAAATCCATGCCGACGGAATCAACGTCGCGCAATGGACGATCCAAATGCGCTGCTGCCAAACGAGCGAGATTGCAGAGTTGTTGAAAGAGACTCAGTCCCGTCATACTTATCGTCTCCGGTGGTAAACTCGGCAATTTTTTCAAACAAAGATGCTTCAGAGTGTCCATACCGAGAGCGTGTTGTTCCGTTGATTTTGCCTGGCTGAGTAACCAACTGAAAAGCTCATCGGCACAGGTTGGATCTTGGGACAAACATTGCCAAAGTATATCGACCTGCTCGAGACTCAAACGAAAACATTCGGGTGATCCGAGCGGCGAGAATATCGATGAGAGAAATTGCAATCTTACTTGTATCTCCGTCTGATGCGAATACAGATTGTTCGTAATAGCGTTGTTTCCACCGCTGGCGCTCGTCACGCTGCTGCTACTTCCGCTGCAACTCGTATTACCACTTCCACTGTTTATACTTGCATTTGCGCTCGCATAATTCTTCAAATTGTTGAAAAAATGTTTCATCATACCTCTCTCACGATCGGCCCAGGTTGTTATCGTGTGAGCGTCCATTGATCCAAATTGTTGAAAACTCGCTAATAACTTTGGCAATAATCTCAAGGATATTACGACCGATTGATTAGCGGCTAAATTATCGAGGCAGCCTTCGATAAATTTCATCGGTATGAGACGATCGACGTTGAAACAGAGCAAATTACAAAGTGCTTTTTCCGCCTCGAGAGCCAAACCTTCGCCCAAATGGCCAATTTTGTCATCTTGCAAAAGATCCCAGAGTAGAGTGCTACCGGGTTTGCACACAGTTTCGAGATTCAATTGAGATGCAAAGCGCGGCGATACCGTTGTACCGCCGCTTTTACATACGTTATCGAAGTTGAACTGAGAGCCTAGGCGGGAAGATGAGGAGCCGGATTGTTGGCTCAGCCGAGCGCGTCTACCGACTCTCGTGCGATCCGAGAGACGAGATCGAAAGCTTATTTTCTTCACGCGCATCCCGCTTTGCGACTGATAATTATGATTGTGATGATGATGATGATGGTGGTGGTGGTGGTGATGTTGTTGATGTTGTTGTTGTTGTTGTTGTTGTTGTTGTTGTTGTTGTTGTTGTTGCTGTTGCTGCTGCTGCTGTTGCTGCTGCTGCTGCTGCTGCTGTTGATGATGATGATGTTGATGATGATGATGATGAGGTTGATGCTGCGACGGATGGTGCGGATGATGCGGGTGATGATGATGATGATGATGATGATTATGAGAATGCGGATGATAAGCCTGCATCTGTATAGCTGTAAGATGTCTTGCAGCGAGCTGTGCCAATTCTTCCTCGCATCCACTCTCCTCACCATCAAAATCCGCCATATTCTTTTCGCTCTTGTTCGATATTCTGCTGCTGTAAGAACCCTCTTCGTCCGACAACATCTCGTCGAGTCCCGATGGTAAAAATGGTTGTCCAGTTCCATGTACGAGACCAGCGAGGTCGGATATTACCGTGTTTGTACCATCACCACCCGCCGCCGCAGCCGCTGCAGCCGCCGCCGCTGCCGCCGTCGCATTTCCGACAACAACACCACCCACCGCAGTTACCGCATTATCACTGTCCTCTTCGTCGTGCGACGTTTCCACGGAATCCGGTCCGCGCTCTACGTGACCGTCTGCACCAACCAACGACATGTATTTTTCACTACCGCTGCTCTTGCTCGTTGCCCTCAATTGCAAATTACCAACGGCCGTTGGTACTTGTTGATCCTTCGTTTGGATTCCCAGTGAACGTTGCTGTTCCTGTTCTTTAACGCAATCCAACGTGTCACAATCAACGTGTTGGAATTTTCGTTCCAACTTGCGCGGAGAATCCGACATCACTGTCGACTCCATCGTCAACGAGGAATCTTCGATGCTCTCGGAATTATTTTTCCCAAGCATTCCACCACACGAATCACGTGATTCTTTCGGATTTTCCGTCTCGACTATCTGATTCAACGATCCTTTTCCAACATCGCTCTCGTAATCGTTCGAACGCTTTTGTGGCTTTTTACGTTTTCGCAAAATTTTTCGCTTTTTTTTTTCTTGTACTATTGCCTCCTCCGTATTTGATTTTTCCGTGTCAGCTTCCGCGTCCGATCCACTTGCTTGTTGATGCTTATTGTTTATCGTCTCGTTGTCAGTCTTTTTATCCGCGTCCTCGATTATTTGATCCTCGATCGGACTCGATACCGTTGGTGGACTTTCCGTTAGCATTTCGATGCTCGGACGATTCATTTTTGAGGCTCTTGAATCTACTGCAAAATCCTCCACTTCGGCGAGATTCGACTCGACCGGCATTTGTTCCGGGCTTTTACCTCTTTTGCAGGTACCTTCATTGAAAAAAAAAAAAAAAAAAAACTATAAGCACACCAATTTTTTATCATAATAAATCGTTAAAAAGCGCAGTCATTTTTTTTATATAATATTGCCTAAAATGTTGGCTCACGGATCTAGGCTCTGATAATAATAGCGTAAAACATTCGGGGGACTCTTTTACACCATTACCATCGTTCGTGCCATAAAGATCGCATAAACGAAATAATTCAAAATGTTAATAATTTTGACAACTGGAAAAGTTGGGAAAAAAAACTGAAACGTTTGTACTGCCACGTTTATACAAAAAAAATAATGAAAAATGAATCTCAAACGATAATAAACTAATTTGTCTTTGAAAAAGAATGCATGCTCTTCCAAATTCGGTTGAAAAATTTTTCGTCATTTCACCTTAAAACGACGAAAAACCTTAAAAATCAGTTGTTCGCGGTGAAACTGATAATTAATTGAAAAAAGTGTAATTTTTAAAAAATTATATAACGGGAGGAAGTAAGAAATTGAACCTTCGCAATCGCTGCTGTCGCCTCTGGCCTGTTTCCTTGGCGAGGGTCCTTCGGAAAGTGCAGGACTCGGTTCCTCATCGTCATCCTCAGGGCTGCTCGCATCAATACCGCTAGGATCACTGCTGCTGCTCTCACAAACGCCATCACCGGCTCTTGATATATCGCGATTTTTAACCGCAAGAGCACCGGGATAGCCCGGACCCCCTGAAGTCCAAATAAATTTGATTAACGCCGACGCAAGAAAAAGACTTTGCTCCGTATGATCTTTTGGCTCGAGTTTTCCGAGTAAAGAGTAAAGATGGAGGACAGGTGTTGGAGCAAGATGTTTGACCAAAGGTGCGAGTAAGTCATAAACCGGTCGTGCACAATGTTTAAGCTGTGCAGCTTGCCACATTGTGTCCATATCGGAAGAAGTAATGCGTCCTTCCATCGCGAGAAAGCTCAATACAATGTGACTCTGTTTTATCACTTCGGCGTGTAAGTTCGGACCAAATATATGGGCAATTATGTTGTTCTCCGTTAACCAAGCGGCAAGAGCATGACCAACTTGCTCCACTTCGGCCACTGTCTCGCTGTTACATAATTCGTTGAATGCCGTTATATGAGCATTTATCTGCGCAACACCCGCCAGTCGCATTGTCAATGTCGTGCTCGTAAAGTACTTGAAAGCCAGATCGAGACCGTCACGATCAAAAGTAGGAAGAACAGCATCTATTGGATCTTTTACCGCGCTCCACATGAAATCTGCATTAAACAGACGTTTGTGTTACTGAACCAGTGAGAACAGGCAAAAGTGGAAGCACGAAAATATTCGAAATTTATCATATTGATATTTCGAGTTTTGTAACGATTGGGACGACGCCTATTCCTTACCTGCCATCGTCCTCACAGCCGGTGTACGGAGCTCTTTGTCACCCAAACGACACATGTACTTCATAACGCGACTTCGCAACGGCGTAAACATTTGTATAACGCTACCGTAATTCAACCACAGTTTGAGATTGCAAATAACTGCAACCATGGAATGTGCCAAACTCACTGGTAATTGTTCGGGCGCGTCGAAACACGCTGACATCAATTCAAAGCCACTCTGATGGCAAAATACGGAAACGGCACGAATCAGGGGCGCCGGCACCTCCGGATCGTGCGGCTCGCAGTATCCTCCTTCGTCCTAATTTAATAACAATTTCAACAATCACCAATTATTCAATTATAATTTATTAAATTCAACTAACAACGAATTAAAAATACCATGCATCTAGTCGTATCGTAAAAAAATATGTAAAATTTATCATTACAGGCTGTATCATTTTATTCAATTGTATCAAAGTTTGATGAGATATACAAAAAGTTGTATACCTTTACCGGTGCCAATGGATTCAGAGCTCCTCCGTGTTTCATAGCAATGTAGAGGGGAAAGTTGAGCAAAAAAATTTTTGACAACAGATGAAAGAGTTTTTCTCGATCTTGTTGTGACCAATGATGTTTAGAACTGCTTGACGATTCCGATGATCTTCTACCTCCCAATTCTTTCGTTGGTTCTCTATTTTTCTCACTGTTTCCCGGTTCTTCGCGTTTTCGTTTTTCCGATTGTTCTATGTCACCCAATTTCGACTGTTTTCTTCTCTCAGTTTCTTTCTCCTCCTCCTCACCCTCTCCGTCATCCTCCTCCTCCTCCTCCTCCTCCTCCTCTTCCTCCTCCTCCTCCTCGTCCGCTGTGCGTGACACTCCTTCCACATCAACCTCATCGTCGTCCGGTGGTTTTGACTTTTGACGTATGGCTCTTAGTTGCTGAAGGGTGCAGAGAACTACACTCTGCGTCAAACGCACAAAACGATCGAAATTCTTTGCCTCTCGGTAACAGCACATACATTGTCTGGAAAGCAATATTTTCATTCGTACAACCAAATTTTTCAATATAAATTGACGTTACATTTTATATTTAATTTTTTGCTTATCGAGCCTTTTATAATTCATGAATTTTCATGTTATTTTTAAATTATTTTCCCCTGTGCGGTAGATAGATTTGACACAATATTCATACTTGGTTGAATTTAATGATTAATACCATTGCGCTTGTACATAAAATTTGTTTTATTTGTATATAAATCACTAGATAAAGGCACTAAAAAATTTTGATTGAATTTTTTATATTTTTAGTTTGGTCCAAAATACTCGTATTACAATTGTATTTCAGGAAAAGTACTTGCGCGTGTAAATGTAATATTTAATTTTTTCTTTTTAAGCGTTTCTACGAATTCCACAATAGTTCTTTTATGGCATTTGAATCAATAATTAAATATTCTATCACAAATTTCAAGTGGACATAAAAAAATGTACTCTGTATGTTTTCCCATGGATGTTTGAGAATCTGTTCGCAAAAAACATACAAGAGTTGAAATCATAGTTAAATTGTTGCTGCATTTCTAAGATACAAAATTCCAGGAAGAATTTCTGCAAATTTGAGAGCAAAATTACCTCTGGACCCATTGATTAACATAATGAAGTATCGTGTCGACATCTATGGCACAAAGAGAGACATCGTCCAGCTCCTTCGTAGATCGTTCTTCATCTGTAAATTAAGTCATCACGTAAGAATGAGATGAGAAATGAGAAATCGTGGAGAAAGTCAAGATTTCGAGCGTACATGATAGGTACAGCATAGGACAAAAATATAAACTCGAAACGGGGGGGAGTAGAAAAAAGATTTGTCAAAATAACGTTGAAAATTGAATAGAGAAAAGCCTAGGGTACAGTTGTCGTGAGCCAGAGTGAATGAGGTTAAACAGAAAAATATTTGTATTTTATGAATTAGAGAGAAAACAATTAAAAGTAAAGGGAACAAGAAACTTACACGAGAGTAGAAGATCGTGAAAGTCAGCGCACACATCGCACATGATTTCCTGCCTCGTGTCCCTTTGATAATTTTTCATTCACCCCAGATTCATCACAATCTTTTTTACCACCGTCCACCCCCAAAACTGACAACAACGTTACTGTTAAACATGTTTTTTTTTTCTAACGTTTAACGATCGTCAACAGTGGATGATTACGAATCCATCAGTCACCATATTGGTTTTGTACCGTCCTCACTCTTTTCTTCACCTCTTTGTCTATCACTCACTCTATTCTCTCCTCTCTGGCGATCTCGAGTTTACCAACCAGATAGTGGTGGTGGTGGCGGTAGTGCTGCTGGTGGCTATGCAGGGAGACTAGAGAGAAGGAGTGGACACAGGAGGCGGATTATGTGCAGTGATCGAATTCGATCAGTCGACTTCATCGCGGTTTCTGCTCTGCTATTTTTTAAGGTCTGTGCTTTATTTGTTTGGCGCTAGCAACACCTCCGTGAAGTTAGCCCCCCCACTTTATTTTTTTAAACTTTCATTAACGCAAATCGTTTGAGAATCGTTTGATAGAGTTTGATAGAGAAGAATAATTATTTGAGAGCTAATATTGTTCACGTAAAAACGATTTTATTTTTTGGTGTGAACTTGGCCCCAATTTTTTTTATCTCCTGAAATAATGGACTTAGACGTTTCATTTTTTTTTAATCGTTTGAGAATCGTTTGAGAGGGTTTGAGAGCCAAAGAAAATCGTTTGAGAGTTAATATTTTAATTGATATTAAATAATTATTCAGTGCACGATTTACCCTAGGATCCGAGCACTTCCGGTGTGCGCAGTGCATGTGCGCAGTGTATGTGCGCAGTGCATCTTGTTCATAAATTAGGCTGCATTTTGTTTAAAAAAGTTATAACCAATTATTAGTCCGAACTGTAAACATAAATCGAAAATTTCAGCTTAATTGTGTTAATTGTGTAAAATTGTGAAACTTTTTGATATTTTTTGGAGAGCTACAAATGTCAACAACTGCACTGCTGTCAAAGAGAAAAGCTGGACTTATTGTATTTGGTTAAAAAAAATAGTGAAATATGAGTGAAAATACGTATAAAGTACGCCGTGACATTGGTAAAAATGTGAGCCAATTTGTAACGGGCAAAAACAAGAATAGCGTTAAAAATATTGTGAAAACTGCGGAAGATAACATAACCTCTTGAACGTCATGGCTACGAAAAATCGTCTGCTGATCACATTCTTTCAAGTTCTATCGCGAATATTTTCTTCAAACGTCCGGTGACTCTCTGTTTTTATCGTTGCTACGGAATCTTTAGAATTTAATTTACCGCAAGACAGTTTATATCAAACATTTATCATTATTTAATATATGAATTATTAAATAGAAATGTGAGCAACAGGTCATCTCCATAAAGTGTCGTGTAAATTAGACGATTTGCAGTTATAATTCTTTTCTAAAGGTTCGGTAACCTGACTCGATATTTTTCCAGTGGACTGGGATGTGCTTTTACTTTTATGTACAAAAAAATTAGTGAATTGTCAAATATTCGAGTTCGTGAAAAAAGAGATTCATTGAGTTTATTACACCTTGGTACATTGAGGCAATTATACAAATTTCTAAATAACGAATAATTTGTACAGAATGATAATATTCATAAACAAAATAATGATCATAGTAATAGTAATAACAATAAAATAAGAGAAATAATATAACGCCATGAAAATAATAGAAAGATAAAAGAGAGATTAATCGATACTCATTGCGAACGCCATTACGAAGTGTATGCCAGTAACAAGGTCATGAATAAAATATCAAAATAAAGTCTAATGTACATCATTTTTTCTAATTTGTGTCTCGTATTTTGTTCTTCAGTGTTCTCCTTGTACCTACAGCACTTGATTTCATATAATTAAACCCTTCTAATCGTTTATTAACAAATATTTCGCTTTGTATCGATTATTAAGGGCGAAATTTTGTATTTTTTCAATAAAAACATCGATTGAGAAGTTCAATGGAGAATATAGAAATAATAATATTATCTCTCGAGAAATCCCAAATTGTTGAATTCAAATTTTCAATTTTATTTTCAAAATTGCTCGATTTCTTTCCTAATGTAGGAAGAAATTGATTTGTTTTGGAAATTTAGTTTTTAATTTAGAAAAATTCCGAAGATTTCCAATGTTTTAATATCTCGAAGTTTATAATTCAGAAAAGAAATGTTATCTAAGTTCAATTTTAATACCATATATTGTAGATACGAGCACGCTTTTGTAATGAAAAGGACTGTGAATGAAATCAACCATTCATTTCTGGAGATAATAATATCAGGGAAAAATGATTTTGTACAATATTTGCGAATCCGAAACAGTGTAATTCTCCGAAATTCAAGTTATCAAAAAACAGTAACTCACATATTATCATTGTTCAACATTCTTTCAGATACTCTAATCAAAAAATGGATCACCCTGAACCTTAAAAATCAATGCAGTAAAAAGAAAATTGTGGTCATTAATAAGAATCGAAACTTTCCCGTAATTAAGAGCGGTGACTCAACTCTTTATTTGACCAGAGACATCGCCGCTATCATTGATCGATACGAAAAATCTGTTTTTGATCTCATGCACTACATTTTGGAGAATTCGCAGAGTGACCATTTTACAAATTTGGTCACTATTCTTGAAAAACAACCTTTCATCGACAAAATATGTCAAGTTAAATTTGGCAAAATACGTGGTATAAGCACGAGAAAAGGCACCGCTGTTTTTCTCAGTGATTTTTTGAACGAGGCTCGAGACACTATGCGAGAAACACAAATTAATTCGCTCAGTAAGCAACGATAATTTGTAATTTTTTTTTACTAATAATTAATGAATTAATGGATAAATCAATAAAAATTTCATAAGAAAAACATTCAAAAACTGCAGGAAAAAAAATCTGAATTTGAATTCGGAAAAACATTAAGTAATTATTGACCTAATAGTCATTTATGTTTTGAATATTTGATTGATTTTCAATAATAAAATACGAATAAAAATTCTAAGCTTCACTGTAGAAAATTAAAATTGTATTTCCCAGTTTTAGGGAAAATGCTTCAAATATTAATTGAAGTTATTTTTATCAAAGTGTTTTTTTCTGCAGACTGACCGATAATATAACTCGATAAATATCAGCGACCAAGGTACCTCTCGACCCGCATGACAACAACTTCGATAGCCTTGGAACTTGAGCGGTTATTATTTACGATTTGAAACAAAAAGGGTTTCGAGATTATGGCTTTAGTTGGAATATTGCACTTAATTTGGGTATTGACGGAGAGAGCCAATAAATTTTTTTAATGAATCTTATTGATTATATTGATAAAAAATGTCTAAATGTGAACAAGTTTTCGTTGCGTTATAGTTTTCTCTATTATGCAAAAATAATTTATTAAAACGTGAGAAACAAAAAATTTCCTTAGTATGCATAGGTCATAAATTATCTTCTTTAAAAAATTCAGCAAAAGTAATCATAGTTCTTGATGAAATGTCTAATTCGATTTGTCGAAGTTTTGGCACTTATGCAAAAATTATTTATCCAAAAATCGCGGATGAATTATTATTTTTTTGTCTAATCAAACTTGGAACTAAATTGGCGAGCCAGTGCGAACCATCAATGCTGAGAGAACCGATCGTAAATGATCTCGTTACAAAAATCAATCAATTCGACGATTATTTCTTCGTACTGTACACTGTAGCCGTGCCATTTAGCAAAGTATCATTTTGAACTGCGGTAAGCTCGCTCAATTTTTAGAAAAAGACCATTTTTTTGTGTTTCATATTCAAAATTTCTCCCTTAAAAAAACCGTTTAAAATTGTTTTACTAATTAAAATATGGTTTTGAAAATGTTTTTGTGTTTCTTTTTTTTAATACTTAAAAGTGCTTCTCAATGTAGCCACATAGTCAACAAAACTTTGAGGGAGCTTGACGTCAAGAGGGAACCGGAAGATGTGGGATCTTAAAGATTGCTTCTCTCCAGAGTCTCCAAGAACGTTCCAGCAAAAGGAATGAAATTACTAGGTCGTCGACCTCTCGAACAAATGTAAAAAAAAAAAATTGTTGAAAAAAAGGAAATCTTGTATGACTCTTTTAGACAACAGAATAATCGAACGTTTTACGGATACAAAAAACGCGATATTCCTTGGTGACTACGCTTACCGACGATACTTCGAACAATTACAACGAGGCACTTGAGGAGAGTAATTCCGCTGTATATTCAGATAAATTCATCTACAAAGATAAGATTATTTGGGGAAAAGGCTCAAAGAAGTTATTCAATACTGATTTAGCCCGGGTGGTGAGACTGGGGCTCACACATTTGGGAATTCCTTACGGTTGGCGATGGGGCGGTCCCGCCTCAAATCACTGCCCAATCTGGTGCGAAATATTCAGCGATCCCATTGAGGTTTGACGGATGCTCTCAACTTAATACCTAATTAAATAAGCAATTATGTGACTCGCGCAAACAAAGAACGAAATACGGAACATAATTGAGAGTATTTGTACGCTTGATTTTGAGCGAAATTTTTTGGTTTGCAAAAGTGTGTGCTCTATCGTTTGTTCTTTCCTTCCACGTGACGCTGCGTCAAAAATCACTTCCTTCTTGAAATTGACAGACTTCTCTGTATTATACGTATAAATTTATAGTTACGCGTGCATCCAAAAGATGAAAAATCATTGAAGATATTAATATATAAAACGAATTAATTGTGTAATGTACATAATGAAAACGACCGTTCACACAGGGATTACCTATGTAATTACAGTTTCTTCATTTTTCTTTTTTCTTATACTTATTATTTAACGACGACGATGTATACAAAAATCCTGGAACAGAATCCTTTGTAGAAGGAACAAGACTGACTACTTCCACTTGTAATAAGCGGTGCGATGCTGGCATGTCGCATCGTAAAAGTATCCAGTGCATAATAACGTTAAATATAATGAAATATTTTGCATAACTCGCATTGCTCACGTTTTCCTTTTTTCTAATTTTTTAAGTTCATTCTCGTTGTCGAATATCCAAAAATTATGGTCGTAGCGAACGTAGCACAAGATTTCCCCAGGGACAATATAATTTCGGACGAAAATTTTCATACAGCATTTTTTTTTCATTTCAGCAAAATATTGCTAAGTTTCATTTATTTTCTACGGCTGATAATTATGAAAAATATTTTTTTTTCGTTCCTTAATGTGGCAAATTCAAATGTTTAAGTGTAAAAATTTTTTTCTATAAAAGTTGGTTTTTTTTTTTTACATCGTATACAATATGTACATTATCTTACATATGGTCGTTAAAAAAATATAGTTACATTCCACACAAACTGATTCGTGAAAATCTTCGAGAGGTATTTCTCAATATTGTGATCAGATGTAAAATCTAACATGCGCGCAACACATACATCGCGGTTCGTAAAATCCGTGGTGAACAACTTTGCGGTATAATGTTAAATGATTAATTTACTTCACTATTGCGCATCAACAATGAGTGCCTTCTTCTATGTTACATGCATTAACAAAATTTGAGGTTTAGGCGATTAGTTGTTAGGAACGAGAGTGGATGTAGGGCCCTCGTAGGGAATCGATTGAAGAAATCCATTGGTTGTGTTCATCGCGCTCACCGGTTGAAGCTGCATTATACCACCGTTGTCCACATTTATCCCTCTCACCGTTCCACCCTGCTGAGCTGTTATATTCGCCAATGCTGAGGCGAGTATAAGGGTCAGCTGTTGACCTTGAGCACCTGAAAACGGTAGAAAAAAAATAGCATTAATCGACACGAATCAACATACTATTTGTCTGTTTTATCGCCGGGATCACGAGTGGCATTTTATTTTTAGTTTGATTCGTTCTAAAAAGAACTACAAATTTTCATTGAAAAAATTTCAATTTTTTCAAATGTTTCGCTTAATATTTTATCTGTGATAGTAATGGGCTGTATAGTCTGTTGCTGTGACTGAGCAGCCGGTATGTGGATGACTTGGCCACTGGCTAATTGACTCGCATCTATACTCGTAATTTTTATTTCACCTCCTTCTTCCGAGGGTCTGGTGAGAGCGGATAAGGTTTGAACGTCAATTTTCTGGCCGTCTTTCGTGGTAAAAACGGTTCCTCCGGTACCACCAGATCCAACGGGTCTTCCGAGGGAACCAATGCCTACGATCTAATAAAATCAAATTCGTCAGCGTTCAATAACCGTTCAAAACACTGGGTGAAGATATTGTTTATCTTTATTTCGTTTTATTTTTCCTAAAAGTTCATACCGGTTGTCAAGTACCATTGACATTCTGGAATAATATTATAGAATGAATACTAATTTAAAGGGACTAAGTTAAATTCAATTTTTAACCCCAGACCCCTGCAACGGGGTCGAAAACGACCCCAATTTTTTGAGTAAAAAATGTCTTTCTAGCGTTTCTCCGAAATTCGTTTCGTTTTATAGAGTTTTCATCATTAAATGTCCACCAAATGTGACTTTATCATATACTATTCTCTTCGTGGTTAAAAAAAAAACGGAATGGTGTACAATTAAACCTTATTATCGGATACGAGGAACATTTTATGTTAATGAGAAGATTGAAGTCATTTTCGACCCAGTTATAGAGTTAAAATGAAATTCTCCATTGTACCTGAACATTTCCGCCAGGACCAGCAACGCGCTCGTTGTCCAAGTTGTGCTCGACGTCGGTGTCGAAGCAACAACTTGTGCCTGAACTTGTTGCTGCTGCTGCTGTTGTTGTTGCTGCTGTTGTTGTTGTTGCTGCTGTTGTTGTTGTTGCTGTTGCTGTTGTATAACTAGTTGAACGACTTGTTGGACTTGTTGTTGTACCTGGGCATCAGTAACTTGCTGTTGTCGTTGAACGACCTGTTGCTGAAATTAATGCTATAAGCCACGACTTGCTGCACAACTTGTTGTTGTGTTTGTTGTTGGGCGACCTGTTGCGCAACGTGATATGCTACTTGTTGACCCTGCAAACCTTGCAACTGCGGTAGATTGACTATTTGTACCTGTTGTATTTGACCATTCGGAGTTATGATCTGAGCCATTTGCGAAATTTGCTGAAAGAATAAAGAGAATAGAGAAATTTCATCGTTTCGTTGTTTCTCCGAGGATACAAGAATATTTTCTAGACGAATAAAATTACAACCCTTACTTGCGTTATCTGTGGTATTATCTGCGTCGCACCCATATTGAAAACACTAGATAACGCTTGAATGGGAAAGTGTACCATTTGATAAACGGTCTGACCGTTTCCAGCGTTTACCGGTACCTGTACCAGTACGGTTTGCAGCACATTCTGCATCGAGAATTGCAACGGTCTCACCTGTACACTCTAACCTGAAACATTGAGGGTAGCCTTGGAATCTGCCCGTTCGTTTTCGATTTCAGGTGTAAAAAAAGGCAGTGGTTAATCGGTGAAAGCGGCGGCATTAGAAGTTTCGCAAACTTGAGGTAGTTATCGTGCAAAATTTACTTTGTTTAGAAACCAGATGAAATAATATGGCTTTAAAGATTAAAAAAAATGGCTTTAAGAATAAAAAAAAAAACTAGTATTTCAGCATATTTAGAAAGTGGAAAAATAAAAATAAAAGTCATAATTTGAGGTTGATTATGAATAATTTAAAGGTGTTTTTATGAACATTAATCTAAAAAATACAAGCCTAGCTAAATACTCCATTTAAGGTTCTATTTTTGTGCAAATGTAATCTAAATCCGTTAAAAGCGTAGTTTTTGAACGAGAACTACCTTAAAGCTTACCTTTAGAAACCGAACCTTTAGAAAAGAATTATAACTTTGAAAATCGTCTAATTTACACGACACTTTATGGAGATGACTTGTTGCTCACATTTCTATTTAATAATTCATATATTAAATAATGATAGATGTTTGATATAAACTGTCTTGCGGTAAATTAAATTCTAAAGATTTCGTAGCAACGATAAAAACAGAGAGTCACCGGACGTTTGAAGACAATATTCACGATAGAACTTGAAAGAATGTGATCAGCAGACGATTTTTCGTAGCCATGACGTTCAAGAGGTTATGTTATCTTCCGCAGTTTTTACAATATTTTTAACGCTATTCTTGTTTTTGCCCGTTACAAATTGGCTCACATTTTTACCAATGTCACTGCGTACTTTATACGTATTTTCACTCATATTTCACTATTTTTTTTAACCAAAAATACAATAAGTCCAGCTTTTCTCTTTGACAGTGCAGTTGTTGACATTTGTAGCTCTCCAAAAAATATCAAAAAGTTTCACAATTTTACACAATTAACACAATTAAGCTGAAATTTTCGATTTATGTTTACAGTTCGGACTAATAATTGGTTATAACTTTTTTAAACAAAATGCAGCCTAATTTATGAACAAGTACAGTATCGGCTAGAAGATTTATTCGAGATACCTTTTTCCATTCACCGTAAAATAATTATAAAGCATGGTCATATGTAAAATTTTAAAAAACGATGATTACAGGTCTGCTATGGGGCGCACACAATTTTAAAGGGTACCGTTGTGTTCGCGAGAAAAAATCACGTAAAATTTAAAAAAAAAGTTTTGTTCTACGATCATTTTGAAGGAAGTTATCGAATTTGTTAACTAAGTCGCTCGCGCGGAGTTGCGGAGCGAGAGGAGATACCCCTACCGCGCTGCCCGGCCGGGCGGCCGGCGCCGCGCGCTCGGCCGCGCGCCATCGACTGGAATACGTTGATAACTGTACTGACATAGGTCGGTCTTCTAAAGGTCGGTATTTTATTGAATCCCGTAGCTGTAAGCCTAAGGAAGGCTATCAAATTTGATTTTTGCAAAAATCTCAATTACAACAAAAGAAAATTGAAAAAACGTTAAAATATTCATATCTCGGTGTGTAATCAAGATATTCGGACATTTTTTTTTTAAATTGTTCGTTTTTTAAAAACGCATCGAATAGTGAAAAAAATTTTCAGCTATTTTCGTAACTTTGGTCAGATTTGCTATTTGTTTATAAGCAAAAAACGAAAATCGTCAAAAAACAGTATTTATTATCAACGAAAACGATTTCTTTTTCCCGTATACTTTGTGCATGATGACACGAAGCTCCTCAATTTTTTTTCACACTGTGGGCCTTCATCGACAAATTCTATTGAAGGTCAAAGTTTTTTCGAAGATCGCGAATTGTTGCAAAACTATAACTCGTAGATCGATAAATCTTGGACCATTCTCTTGGGGTTTCCCTTCCCTACATCATATATAGACTTCAAACCGATATCATAACAAACAATTGATTGCGGTTGCAAATAAAAAATTGTGAATTTTTTGGTTCATTTGCAATTAACCGCTTAAATAACAATGCTAGCGTATTTTTTTATAGGACCTTTTTCATAGAGGACATTATGATGAACAACTCTTATTTGAAACTTTTTTCGATAGGACGCGTTCCAAAAGTGTTAACTCAAAAAAACCGATTTTTTTTCAATAATTTTTTATTGCTAAAATGCAGGATGGATTTTTACGAAAACTCAGGGCTATATTCCTATGGGTCCAAACAACCTACAAAAAAATTGGCTAACCTCTGCACCTCTTGAATAAAACTTTGTGAAATATGGCCTAAGGTGACTGGACTATAAAGGAACGAGAGCCGAGTGAAAAGAAAGAAAAAGGAGAAGAACTTTGTCAACCGTCGAGAAAAGAACTATCACTTGTCAAATAAAAGTATATAATTTCTAACATAAATTCCTTTGTTAAATTATTTTAGAGAAAGTTCGCAAGGCGAGCTTCAGCTCCTTACCAATCGAATCCACTAACAATTTCTTGAATATTATGCCAATTTTCCGCTTGGAGTGTTACAGAAAAGTGATGGTTTTCCCTCTGGTGGTCTCCAGAAGAACCTCGAGTGTTTCAACAAGCACCCACTCTGTGTTTCTGTTTGTTACACTGTGTAGCACTGTGTTACGCTTGTTGGAAAGCTCCCATATATTAGTGAAATAAAATAATGCCGGAATTCCCCGTTAAATGATAGCAAATGTGTAACTTGATGTTCATCTTTCGAAAGTCCGCAAGTCCCAAGGATACGGACACAGCACATACCACCATATTTTATCGCTATATACCGTCAAACAGAATATGCGACTATTGTCGAAATGGAAAACGCGACGATACTCGAAAGTTTAAAATTGGATTATGCAGTTTTGATGGAAAAGTTTTTGTGCGAATCGAAGCCTTACGTCGATGGTCGACGGGATGCGCTCAGTGATTTGAAAAGTTATTATTCAAGTGTTATTAATTCAGCCCGAACCTCCGATTATATAAGTAATCTCGAGGGTTTATTGAGAGTATTAGAAAAGCGTAATGAACTTTCGTACGAAAATATCAGGCCACTAATACACATAGAAGCTTGTTACGTGAAAAGTCCTGAACTTGGGACGTTATTGAGGAGTTATGAGGACAATATGCGCGAGTCTCCTGTTGTGCCACTTTTCAATGTGTATGATTTACATAGTGGTAAGTACCACATTGAAAACAGAAACATTAAAAATTTACGCAAGAAACTCTTGCTTTAACTAAACGCATATTTTTTCATGTAAGACGATGTCTGACGCGCGGCGCCCGTACTGCGGCGTCGGCGACTTAAACATTTTCATAGCTAAAACACGACGACGGACCTCAAAATATGCCACCATTGTGCTTTTACTCACTTTTTTTGCTTCATGACATTATTAATAACAATGCTCGATGCACGGTCGTCAGAACGATCCTATGAGAATCAACCGGGCTATTCTTCGCGTACCCAAAGTAACGCACAATCATCCGGTGGCTCTCTTGTACAAGATCCAATGACTCTCTATACCACCACAGAACCGTTGTTTCGTCTTACAATACCAGCTTCCATACAAATAACCTCTCTACCAAATCCGAATTACGAGGATCCTCAAATCGCAACGATCGGTAAGCGCCATTTTTTTCCTTTTTACCGCCTGTTTTTTGCAACTCAATAAGCAGCTTTTTCTACTTTAAGGAAGTTGTATCGATATTTATATGACATCATACGAAAAATACATTATATTTGATTATTCCAAGTTAATGTATTGAAATTTGGCGTGAATTTTCTTGAACACCATTTAATTATGTGTGAAAAATTTGGAGAGGTTTCACCGTCTAGTAATCGCGATATTCATTGTTGAAAATGACAAGTTTAACATGAGCTCTTATGGAAGCTTTCAAAAAATTGCGAAATTCAGCAATAAATATCTCAATTTTGAGACGATGAATCATCGGCATATTCCGCCAGAAGTTTAATACCATATTAAGCTTTCTATTTACAAAATTTTATTGTGTAAAGTTGGAAAATAATTTTTACATGAGAAACGCTATAACCTCCTTAAGGGCTAAAACCACTGTAACGGCCTCAAAAAATGGCTTTTTTCAACAATTTTTTTCGGGTGTAAGGAAAGGTGATAGAATAATAATATTCGGGGAAGTTATTAAGCATGTATTTAACTGTACAACAAAAAATTATGATAGAAAAATATTTAAAAATGGCGACACCAGAGCCATTCCCGCGAAGCTTGTTGAATTTGAGGCGTTCTGCGGCACATAGTGTAACTCGTGCAATTGTAGATCTGGAATAAAAAAAAAAAACACTTAATCTAGACACTCATATCTAGTGAAGTACGTAGGAGATTTTGGAAATATTCATTTTTGTATTATTGGCGAGTGTTTGAATGAAGAGGTTCAATTTTCGACAGAAAAAAGCGGTAGTTATTTGTTGATAAAAAATGTTTAAATGAACTTATCGAAAATTCCGTACGTATCTCACTTCGAAATGTTATTTTTAAGACATTGTCAAAAATTCAAATGAAAAGAATGAAAATTGTTGGAGTTATGCTGCGTGCCGTTTTGAAAAATCGTGTTTCGGTTCAGCAATAACGATACAATGATTAATTGACCCAATCTGTTTTTGTGAACGCTACCTTTATATTTGATATTGTTTTAGCTTTAAATAATTCTTCAATTATTTCAGCTAATTTTCCATTGATGAAATCATTTTCTTCCTTATCATTCGGCTGTTTAAATTGTCATCAGTCAAGACTTGTTCCTTTAATGAGGCAAATCATCACTCATAATACAACAAATAATGTTGATTTGTACCTTTGATCCATGTGAAATAGAAAGTCGTAAATTAAAAATTCATGCAATATGAATAATCTTGTTTTTATTTAATCTATTTCCTTGCATATCTGATATTTCGTTATGAAGAAATAGCTGTGAAAATAACAAATTTGTCTTTCCTCCTTCGGATTTTTGTGTTTTGATAATAAAAAATGAATATATTTCATTAGTCGAATGCCATCGACGATATGCCGATTTGTCATAAAAAATGAAAGATTAACAAATAATCTTACGGGAAGCTTGGAAGAGCTCCAAAATGTCCTTCTTATTTTTAATGCGACACCATAAAATACATTTAAATAATTCTCTATTATAAATGGATCGACATAGTATTCCTTGAAGTGAGTGAAAATCTTGGACGACACTGGCGTGATGTAGCACGTTTCCTTGGCGTGACGGAGCACGACATTGATGAGATTGATTATCAACCCCAATTGCCTTTAAAGGAAAAAGCTCTCAAGGTTGGTATTAAATTTTCATGTATCGCGACGTAACCGCGAGCTCACAAAATCCATCCATTTGACATAGTCGATAACAAACAAAATTTCAGGCTCTCACGAAATTCCAATCAAAGTCTGATCCTCCACAATGGAAACCAAAACTCCAGCGGGCTTTGGAAAAGGCGAGGAGAAGAGATCTGATGGAAATGGTTGAAGAATTATGGTCACGAAAATATCGGGCAACGTAGCTGACTCGATCATGATCATCGAATGATTATTATTATTATATTAATACCGTAATTAATGTTGAATTACATTTTTTTGATCTATATCGGTAAAATTCTGTGCGAGTACGTAAACGGTGTAAGAACCTTTTTCGAGCGAAAACTGCCCAAACATCCGATACGTAAAAACAAACATTCGAAGCGAATAAGATACCAAACTATTTCATATATCGTATACGTTTATTTATGAAAATGCGGGAAAACGTACAAATTATCATGTAACGGACTTAACGATATGCTCGTACAGTAGAAACAACATACGTAGAACGAAGTTAATAGAGTAATCCGCACGTATCTTTCGTGAAACTATAAGTATTTTATCTTATACACGTTGCTATTTTTTATTTTATTTAATTCTCACTCCCTTATCACCTCTCTCTCTCTCTCTCTCATTCCCTTATTTTGACACTCTATATTCGTACATAATAGGTGAATTTCGTTTGTAATGCACATCGATCTATCTGGATGAAAAAGAAAACAAATAACTATGTAGCGTAGTAACAACCACAACACTCGGAGAAACATACAGAGTTGACGCAAAGTGTAAAAAAAAAACAAAAAAAAGGTAAGTTTCCTTTTTTCTCTGTTGTTTCAGATTTCGTCGCGCTAAAAGTCGTCTCGCATACAATATGTATTATATTTTAACGCTTTGCCACATAATTGTCAGCAGTTACTCGAAAGTTTTTTCCTGTTTGCCTATGACTCCGCAAATGCGTTTAATTTTCGCCGCAATCGTCGAATGAAAAAATGAAAGAAAAGCAAAAAAAATCGATCTTCAGTGATGGAGAATAGTATTAAATAAGATCAGATGAATGTGTACGACAAAGTTAAACTTGGTAAATGTTTTTCGTACTACTTCCTGATTTCACCATGGTGTCATTGTGTGCCTGATAGCCTATTGAAACCTTGGATGCAATCCTCAAACGTTCCTTCAACTTGCGTCTGAAAAAATAACACCAATCATTACCAATTGATAATTAATTAACTATAAATCAGAGGGGAAAAAAACTAACAATTTTTTATGTAATCCGAATGAAATTGGATCCGAACGAAAGCCGATATATTTACTTTTATAACTCTTTTCTGTTGTACAAAGTATTCGATAAAAACCCGCCAGATCTATCTTACGGATGCCATGAATCGAAGGTCCTTGCTGTTGTTTTACAAAAAATCTATAAGAATTCAGTCTCCTTTAAGGCGGTCGTCTAGTGTGTCAGGTCAAAAAAATCGATTTTTTTTCATAAATCACATATAAAAAATGTGTAGAAGACGTGGATAAAAGGATTTTTCGAAATTCGAAGCCGCTAAAAAGTTACAGCCGTAAACCGGAGCAGGTATACGGAGCGCGCGATTATATACAATAACTTTCAAACGCGTTTTTCTCAAAACACGATTTTTTCAAACTGTTGCCATGATATCTCAAAAACTAGTTAATTGATTCTGTTCAAATTTATACAGCATTTTTAATATAACTACAAGTTGAACTAAAATAATTAAGATTGCTTCGTTAGTTTTTTTTTACCAGCTAAATAGACCACAAAAAAAGTGCAAAAAATTGAATTTTTTTTCTAAAGCGTAAAAAAATTATTTTTTGGAATTGACTTTATTTTAGTTCCATGTAGAGCCTCAAATCGCACAATTGGAATGGCGTTTGGTTTTTTTATTTCAGATAAGCAGAACGGCCGGAATCATGGCAACAGTGGAACACCTCTTTTTTTTATATGTGTTCCTGTTGGGCGGTGTATCTCCGATTATATTCAATATATTGACTTCAAAAAATTCACAAAGTTTGTTTAAATGTTAATAAAAATGATATACAATTTATAAATTATTTTATTTTAATGGTTTGTCAAAAAAAAAAATTCCCCAAAAAAGCATTAAAACCTTCACACTAGACGACCGCGTTAAGATCTGACAAATATTGATTTCTAATAATCGTATGAATGATGCGATTGTCAAATTTTTCAAATGAGAGTTTTTTTATTTCCGTTATATGAAAGAAATTGGTTGACTTTTCTCAATACTTTGGAATTGGTTCAGAATGATTTTCTCTCTTTTATTACATTTCTCCGATGGAAATTTTCTTAAGACATGTAACATTGCAAAATTTCAAAATGAAATTTTGCAATGTTACAGAGGGGAAAAAAGTTAGAAGAGCCAGAATTGCGAAATTATGAATCGGGTACTGAGAAAAATGATAAAATTCAATTGATGGATTAAAGGTTTTACAGGAACTTACCCAATTTCCATAACGCTTTGCGATTTATTACTATCAGCCGTCCAGATACCTAATTTATCACCCTTGCCTCTAACATTGACTACAGCTCCGCAAACATCATCGGAATAACCGTTAAACGCTTCGCCGATCATGCACAATAATATTTCGAGCCAAAAGTGATCAAGATCGGTGGCTCTTTGCTTCTTTTCCAGCTGCAGTAGCCATCTACCTCCGCGCTTGTTTGCATCGTCCTCCCACATTGGTTGTATACCTTGCTTGAACATACTGTAGTCGCTCCCGGGTTTTAACTCTGATGCTGGTTTTATGTGGTTGTATAAACTAAGTTGTTTAAATAAACAATCACAAAAATCGATTAATTCGTTTGTCGAAATGTTCTGTATAAAGAGAAGCAATAGAAAAACGTAGCGATACAATTACTGATGTGGTAAGAAAGTTCAATTACTATTCACAATGTCTCTAATGGAAAACAAATTTTTACGTGTATAAAAAAATGATCAGAATATTAAAATTTAATTGGCATTTAATAATATCATTCACCGACGAATAAAGTTTTTAACAAATAAAGAGGATAGTGTTGGAGATAATTGGTGGTACAGTGACAAAAATGACTAGCGATAATCCTCGGACTCTCACAAAAAAAAATAGGATAAATATTTAGAAAACGGTACTCACTTCCGAATTTAGTTATTTTAAAATATGTTATTCTGGACATCTTTGCGAGTAAATTAATGTATATTTATAGGCGGTGGTCTTTAATAGTTTCGGAGATCCAGGCATTTGTACCTGGTGTGTGTGTGTGTGTCTTCCGAGTGATTCCATGACTATATTGAAAATCAATCAAGTAATTCGGAGATAGTTGTGCACTTCTGTGATTGTCATTAAAGATGTGTGGAAATAGTATTCTGATAAAGTATAAATAGTAAATTCTAAGTGTGGGAGGAGGGTGCTTCGCGCTCCCTCCATTTTTTAGGGAACATAGCACCTAGGTTTCAACTCTTATTTTTTTGTTTTGTTTTTTTTTTTATATATAAATCAAATATAAATTTATATAAATATAAGTCGAATACACACACACACAAAATCAGGTATAAACGCCTGTATCTCCGAAACTATTAGAGACTACCTCCTATAAAGAGACTTCAAGAGACTCGGTAAAGTCTCGGGACAAGTACATTGACGGCTCTGTCGTCTGCTGGCCCGAGGCTCTCGCCGAGACTATACTTTCTCTGAATAAAATGATTCGCGGTGGTGGGGGGTAAAATTGGAATGTCATTTTGATCAATTACGAAGCTCAGGAGCCATTTGATGCCTTGAAAATTGAACTGGAGACTAATTAAGAAATATTCTTTCGATTGAGCCCAAAATCAGCATGATCGGTGGCGTAATTGCTGAGAAAAAACTTTGTACGGGCTCAAGATTATGCAAAAGTTACTAACGCATTCAAGAATTTGACGTGTCTGTATATAACACCATCAAAGGCCTCTTGGTCTTTTTCGAGCTTTTGATTGGTTGATTTCTGACTATATGGATACCAGTGAATTTCAGACCGTGGTTTTGACAGTGCGAAGCGTGCGAAGTCCGGTGCGGGACATGTGAATCGCGTGTTTGGATAATTTGTAATTTAAAAAAGTCATTTCGAAGTTCAGTGGAAAAAAGTGTCAAGCATTGAATTTATACGATAAAGTTATACGTGTGCCAAAAATATTTATAAGTATTTTGATACCCAGCGGCGAGAAAAATAGGTTCACTAACCTATATCTTCGATTTTTTTTATAAATCTCAAATTTTATTTCTCAATAAGGAAAGAACACGCAAATATTGTATGTTGATGAATTAAAATGAACGATCGAAATCTTTGATCAAATGGGTCCATACCACGTTTTATCATTTTATCAGACATTATGTGTGCTGTGTATTTTTACTTCTTCACTTTGATTGCAGCAACATGAATTGAAAAATTTGTTACAAAAAATATTTGGTTGCTCATTTATGGATGGCATGTGTCTGTGACATAATAGATATATCCGAACTTCAAAAATTTTGTTGGGCCCAATGTATGCTAAGTTATTCACTTTTCCGCTTCGGTTATGGCGTAATGAATTCAAAAAGTTGTTTCAAAAAGTCTTTGGAAGCTTTTTTTCTGATGGTATCAAAATTCGTATCACATTGGGATGCAACGGATACCTACAAACTTCGACAATTTTTTGAAGCAACGTGTGCTAAGTATTTCCACTTTTTGTCTCTGTGACATTATGAATTGAAAAATTTGTTACAAAAAGTCTTCAGCTGCTCATTTTTGGATGGAATCAAAATTTCTGTCTTCGAAACACAATGGATACATACAAAATTTCTGAACTTTGTTGGGCCTCATGTGCGCTATGTTTTTTCCCTTTTCCACATTAGTTATGGGACAATAAATTTAAAAAATTGTTTCAGAAAGTCTTCGGGTGTTCTTTTCCTGATAGTATCAAAATTTGTATCATTGGAATGCAGTAGATACCTACAAACTTTGAAAATTTTGTGAAGCGACATGTGTACTAAGTATTTCACAGTCACTCTGGTTTTGATGGTATCAAAATTTGCACGAAGGTAATGCAACTGATACAACTAAATGGCAGGGTGTCAAGTCGTCACGGGCCTACTGTCTACTGTGTCGACTGGATCGCGCAACTCGCCATTGTGTAACTCTCCAACCGTAGCAAGTCTGCCCTGTGGAAAGTCCCCAACCGTGTAAACTGGATCTAGCGCGAGCTCTAACCCGTAGTATTTTGATATTTCCCCGACGCTCGCGTATCCCCACTTTCACCGCCTTTCTTAGGTACACGCCGGGCAAGTCCCCACCGTGTCCACCGGACCGCCCGACATGCCATCGTTGAAACTCTCCAACTGTAGCAACTCTACCCTGTGCCCAAGTGCTCAACTGTGTTATCTGGCCCCGGCGAGCCACCCCTCATACGTAGCAGCTCGACATTTCCCCGACGCTCGCGTACCCCCACTTTTTAGCGCCAGTCTCAGATACACACCGGAAAAGTGGCCACCGTGTCAACTGGATCCTGTTTTTTTCTTTTTATTTTTTAATTTAATTTAAAGAATTAGTTTTTCATGAAATCCTAGCATATAAACTTCGATATACAAAAGTTTACTTTTTAATATCTCGATTTTTACCCGAAATTGTAAAAAAATATCTGAATGTCATTGGAGGCATCTCTAAAATCTTTTTAGAAGATTCAAATTTTGGGAGTATTACTTTCCCATGAAAAGCTAACATAACATGCGACACAAAGAGAATTATTTTTTTATATCAAGATGTTTACAAGAAATTAAAAAAATAAATTTAGAAAAGCTGCTGGGGCGACCTCTAATTTTTTTTCTTCGAAGCTCAAATTTTGAGGGAATCAACTCTGTACTGAGTGCTAACTATTTTTGTTGCGACACCGAAAAATCGATATTTTTATATCATAATTTTTCACTAAAATTGAAAAAAAAAAATTTAAGTTGTTGGCGCGACCTCTAAAAAATTGTTTAGAAGGTTCAATCTTTGGCAGAATTACTTTTTCATAAAGTATTAACTTGCGACTTTGAGAAAAAAAAGTCGATTTTTTTTGAATCACCTTAATATACATATACTCCAGAAATCTCCCCTCACAAAAATCCCTGCGAAAATCAAATCCTATCAAAAAGTAAGAAGAGTGACCCTCTCAAAACAATTATCAAATAAAGTCAAATTACACAAAACAAAAATGAGTTAACCCTCGCAAAAAGCTAAGGTTGAATTTCGCAAAAAGTTATAAACAAATTGAACTTTATTAAAATATATGTGGTCAAGTATAGAAGGGCATTATTGTATTTTATAAAATCTACAAATAATGTTGAATGTTGACAGAAAAAAGAATTAAGTTCGGAAGTACAGTTGTTCTACCAACCAGAACAAGAATAAAAACTCTATGAAAAATGTTAAATCCAAAAAAAGATTACAAACGAAAAAAAAATTAGATTGAAATAAAAATTTCGGCTGAAGTACTTGGAGAGTTTTTTTAACTTAATTCACATAATGTATCGGTCATGGTTACGAACTCGTCAAGTACGTCAGCCGAAATTTTTTTTTCAAACTAATTTTTTTTCGTTTGTAATCTTTTTTTGGATTGAACTTTTTTTCATACAGAGTTTTTATTCTTGTTCTGGTTGGTAGAACAGCTGTACTTCCGAATTTAATTCTTTTTTCTATCAACATTCAACATTATTTGTAGATTTTATAAAATATAATAATGCCCTTCCGTACTTGACCACATATATTTTAATAAAGCTCAATTTATTTTATAACTTTTTGCAAAATTCAACCTTAGCTTTTTGTGAGGGTTAACTCATTTTTGTTTTGCGTGATTTGACTCTATTTGATAATTTTTTTGAGAGGGTCATTCTTTTTACTTTTTGACAGGATTTGATTTTTTCAGGGTTTTTTGTGAGGGGAGATTTCTGGAGTATATGTACATTTGTGAAAAAATATGGAAACGGGGGTCAACAAATGTACTTGTCAAGGTTTTTTTCCCTGAGGGGGATTTTTATACTTGACATAAATATACACTAAATTACTCGGGAATATGTCGAAAATAACGTATTTAAAAATTACTAAAATCGGCAGTATCATTTTCTAAATATTTACCAAAAATAGTTATAAAAAAAGAATGTTTGCATCGGATGGTACTCAAACGTAAATTAAATTCGCACGTATTTTATATTTTTCTTATTTTATTTTGCACCTCCAAAAGTCTTCTGCAGTGTCAAAACTGATGATTTCGCGCTGACTCTCTTTCCAACTCTTGTTCCTATCGGTCTCGTAGTACCACAGGGTCCATGTATTTTGGAGAGGATGCTTGATGAGTAATTCCGGTGGATATTCTTCCAGACTAGTAGCATCCTGCTCAGTCTTCTCTACCTCCTGTTGAATAAAATATACTTCATTATATCCCTAGCAAACTTTATAATAATTAACATTATTTACTGATTATTCCTTTCAAATGTAGAGGCATATGTAAATGTGTTTGAGTTTAATAATAATGAAACTTAATCACGTTTGTATAGAAAATTTGTCATTGGACTTTTTTTTTTTTTTTAAATCACACATTGATGTTTTTATTACGATTGCAGAACAAAAATTTGCCATTTGCATCGATATACCGTATTGAAAATGAAAATAAGAATGAACCAACTTAATGAGTATAATTGAGGGAAAATAAATTCGCGATAGTACAAATAATAATTGACACTCAGCTCCATACAGGGTTATCTGCGTGAAAATTAATGTTTCAAATTATTAAGGGTATGGATCAGCCCCTTCATCCGTTTTGTATTTTCAAGTGAAATTTTTCCACACCGTCCGTCCGATTCGAATAAAAAAAGTATCAGCCCATGCAGAAAAATGACAAAAATGGGCTGAAACTTTTTTATTCCGATCGGACGAATGGTGTGGAAATATTTTCACTTCGAAATTTGTAGCTCTCTTTTGCACTCATACGACTGATCCATACCCTTAAGGAAGATAGACATTTTGGAGATGGTAATGTTTCTCGATGCCTGAAATTTGTGAAAAAAAAATCAAAAAAGAAAGAAAGGTTATATTCCAATATCGTAAAAAGTTTGACCGATTTACAGAGCCATAACCTACAAAATTCATAGCGGTAATTTCTGCTAGCATAGTGACCCCGAAATGGCAAAACGTGAATAACGTCCTTTTCACTAAAATTTATAAACGAAGATTTTTCAAAGTTGATAGCCGGAGGAAAAATCAGTGAATTCGAAGGTGCCGCAATAGCTAAAAACTTAAGAGTTACGTGCCCTAGGGCCGGTTGTTCCACCTCCAGGTAAATTTTATCTGATAGTTAAAGGTCTGCTACTCAATGCTACAACCGTCAGGTAAAATTTACCAGAAGGTGGAACAACCGGCCCCTAATGTACAAAGACAGTGGACTAAAGTCCTACAGAGGAAAAAGGGGAGGTGGGGAGTTGCGATCCGAAGCGACCATGCTGGTACCCCTAAGGTTACGAATTCAACCGTTTGTAATAACCATGATAAAGTAAGTAATCGCAAGTGCAAATATTTAAATGTTTTATATCATAGAAATAATGATAATCAAGATCGCACCTCAATTTCGTCCGTGTTATGTGTATCCATGTCACACACAGTAAGGTGGTAAGGAACAACAAGCACGACACTTTTTTTTTACTGGACTGGGGACTGGGGACGACAGCCCATACCACTCGCACTGCTTCCAGAAACGGCCTCTACGGCCTATGGCCGAACCACAAGGACATTTATTGGCAATAGAGTTCTGTATACTTAACACATACAGTTTATAGTTCCATTTTTTTATAGTTACTATATCTTGGGAATTGTTTATGCCATTTATTGACACTATTATTATAATTTTCGAAATAATAGTTTGTTGATAATAAATAAAAATGTATCGGGCGTATAGTTGACAGAACACAATGTGAATTTTTTTCTTTTTTTCACAATCAACTAGAAATCATTTGGGAAACATATGTGCAATGTTAGAATAATTTCTGAAGCGATTATTTCATCGTAAATAGTATTTTGACCAAATGTAAATAGTATTTGATCAAGTGCAAGTAGTATTTCCATGTATTATTAAGGTTTCCACCACCCTAGGTTTGATCCACCTTAGGTTTGCATTGTATATGGTTTTAAACCATATATGACCAAGTGTAAATAGTATTTGACAAAGTATTTGGCAAAGGCCTATTGGCTGCCGCGAGAAATAGAACCGCCAGCTCAGCCCAAACCAGAGACCCACGGACGAAAGGTTTTGCTGTGTTGCTGGTGCGATGCCCGCGGAATGATATATTACGAACTACTCCCTGGACAACAGATGGTGACCGCTAACGTATATGTCGAACAGCTTCGCAAATTGGCTGCTGCAATGCGAGCAAAGAGAAGAGTGACAATGGTGCACTTATTGCACGACAACGCTCAACCCCACGTTGCTTCAATCACCCGCCAGCTACTGGAAGAGTTTGGTTGGACCACGGTTCCACACCCGCCGTATTCCCCGGATTTGGAACCGTCGGATTATCACCTGTTCCGAGGCCTTAAAACTTTCCTGCGTTATCAACGCTTCAGAGACTTCGACCACGTCGAAAACGCAATCTCGGAATTTTTCGAGTAGCAACCCGCTAAGTTTTGGGAGCACGGCATTCAGTACTTGCCCATTAAATGGACGCAAGTCATAGACACGGCTGGTGATTATATTGTAGATTGACATGTTTAAATAAAGAATAAAATTATAAATATATCTGTATATCTAAAGTGAGTCAGAACTTAGTATATTTACTGTCTTAATCACTCTAGGTTTGAATACGTATACCTATATATTCAAGTGCAAATAGAATATGACCAAGTGCAAATAGTATTTCCATGTATTTAAGGTCTCTACCACCCTAGATTTGATTTATATATGGTTTTAAACCACCCTACAGGCCGGTTGTTCTACCTCCAGATAAATTTTAGCTGATGGTTTTACCATTGGATAGCAGACCTTTAACTGTCACATAAAATTTACCGAGAGGTGGAAAAACCGGGCTTACGGTGGGAAAGGTCTTATATAGATGAAAATACTATTTGCACTTGGCCATATCAAGAGCCGCGGTAGCGGCTTGACGCCAAGTATTTAAAAAAAAGCCAACGCGAGCCTTGCACTCTTATATACTCGAATATGACGGTTTTCGGACTTATTTTTTTTTTCAAACCGCTCACATGGAAGAACGGGTTGAGTAAAAAAATTGACTGAAGAGGACCCATTTTTTATTTATTTTTCCTTTCCCATTGGCCTTTGTTATAAGTCGATCCGTCCACCTAATCCCGAGATATGATAATTTTGTGCATTAAAATAGAATGATTTGGGGTATTTCGTTTTTCGGAGTCAGAAAGGCGTACGTCGCGTTTGTTTACGTTTGGACATACGTCCTTTGCGAGACTGGTAAACATTTGTCCATCCTGTAGTCGCCCAATCCGCTGAACGAGGCTACCCCCTCTTATCGCGTGCCACTGACTGACAAGGGGACATTCCCTACTCGTCATCACCGATTTTGCTCAAATTTATAGGACATGCAGGGCTTGGCTAGAAATGAACGTACCCGAATAAGTGGGAACTCCAGATGGCCAAGCGTTTAGAAAATAAAAATGTTGACGCGACTCTCGCATCGTATAAGCTATTTACGTTAATATGCTTGCCAAGCAGCGGTTGGCGTATCGGTAAAAGCTCGGACTGGTAATTCGATGGTCGTAGGTTCCACTCCCCGTGTGGAGGTTTTTTTTCTATCTTTTTCTCAATTTTTATATTACTCATTTTCCAATTAAGCAAAGAGGTGAATAATTTATTTTATTTATTTATTTATACGCAAAAGGCATATAGGACGTCATTTTTTAATGAGCGCATAATCGTAGAAAATTTGGAGTTGCGAACTTTCCCGACGTGTTCAAACAGGAATTCTTTTTTCTCCTTTATTGGCTATTTCCCCTCCTTGGGGAATGTGCCATAAACATGTTCTTCTGCTGATTGACTCGTGAGAAGGGCAAACAAATCCGCAATTATACGACGAACTCTTCCAAGAAGAAGAAGGATTGCCAACGTGTAGCATCAAAGTAATTCCCCCTAAATGTACTCCACTGGTGCAACCCTGCGATGTATATTTTTATCGTCAGGTTAAAAACTTTATTAAAAAAATACAAAATTGCTCTTATCTCATCGAGCAAGAAAAAGAAATAACTTTCCGAGAAGACTGCATAAAAATACATTCGATTGTTCATCATTAATTATCCGCGCCAGTATTCGGTAACATGTTACGTTACGCGTGGTTCGCTTCTAAACTTTGCGATGAGAGAGAATGCTTTATGAATGTCAGTCAAGTATGTTTTTCTATGGAGACGTTGAAACAACGATGTGGTTGTAAAAATGCGGCGTTTATAACGTGTGCAAGATACAGAAATTATTATTGTTTCCCCTGTTTCTACGATAAATATCATCCCGACACATGTAAGTCATCGAATGTCAACGAATAAAGTTTTGAATTTTCATGTGCAAAGTCTTTTCGTATATGCTTTAATTATAATCTCTTTTTGAAAAATCCGAAATCCCAATTTTTTACCTTTTCTATGCCTTTTGCGTATAAATAAATAAATAAAAGAAATTATTCACCTCTTTGCTTAAACGGAAAATGAATAATATAAAAATTGAGAAAAAGATAGAAAAAGAAAAAAAAGTCTCCACACGAAGGTGAGTCCAACCCACGACCATCGAATTACTAGTCCGAGTTCTTACCACTACGCTAACCGCTATTTGGTAAACATATTAACGTAAATGGCTTATACGGTGCGAGAGTCGCGTTAACATTTTTATTTTCTAAACGCTTGGCCATCTGGAGTTCCCACTTCGGATAATTTCATTTCTAGCCAAGCCCTGCATGTCCTATAAACTTGAGTGAAATCGGTGATGACGAGTAGGGAATGCCCCCTTGTGAGACAGCACGCAAAGCACTAAATAGATATATATATAGATATATCCCCTCTTATCGCGCATCACCGAGTGAAAGAGCAGGCTTGCCAGATTGGGCGATAAATCGCCCAATTTGTTCTTTTAACCAGGGAGACTAGAGAGAAGGAGTGGATACAGCATAGGAAAATAAGTGGTTGGGGCAGAGACTACTAGTCTCTGGAGTGTGATTACGTGCACGATCGAATTTGATGTCGACAAGCGACAACACGATGTTACATGCAAAGCGTCCTATCTTCGTAGGTGGTGGTTACCTATGGTCTAGGGTAATGTCAAGTCTGCGCCGATGAAAAACCCTCGGCGAAGGAGACTAGAGAGAAGGAGTGAACACACCGTACTTAAGAAGTGTTCCCAAAAATTGGTAGAAAATGAGAGGCGCTGCCATGGAGACTAGAGGTTAAGGAGCCTGAACGCAATGTTGGAGGAATGGTCTCTAAATGTGATGAACGATCCGATAATTGCACCGCCTGGCGGCGCTACCGCTGCGGGATCCGTCAGCGCGTCAGCGCCGTGATTTTTTGAATTGTCAATCTGCAAATCGTCGTAAATTTCTTTCTTATTAGCGCAGCTTATAATACTGAAGTCATGTTGATCCCCACTCATGCATCTGATAGATCACCTTAAGGCGGAAATACTAAAATGCCTTTTTCACCCAAACCCACGCTGTCACCAGTCTTTGTCTTCCGCAAGATTGTCGGTTTGGTTTTTTAAGTTTGAGAACAACACATCGCAAACTTTGGGTCGAAGATCTTCCTATATTTTGATTGGGATCACCTCTGCTTGGCTCAACATCCACTCGAGCTCTGTAACGATGTTTTTGACAACGCTTTACCGAAAATCCTTCGTGATACAAGGTATTTTACCGATTTTACGTCACTGTACTAACACTGCCAAGCTGATCCTCAAGGACGTATCCTATTCGTAACCAGGCGCTGGTATCGCTTGCGGATACATCTCGAACTACGAGATCTTTCATCACTTTCAGGGGCCAGTTTTCGACGATTCCGCCATATGCGTTCGAGCTCCTTTACTCTAGTCTCCATGGGCGCTGCGATTGCAAAGTACAAGGTCAGTTTCACGTCGCTGAGAATTATTATTACTATATGTATTAGTACTTTCGGTCACGAACGCTGCAGTGGCAAAACCAGAAACTATAGCATCAACGTGTTTTGGGCACACTGGAACTACAAATTGGTCTATGCTGTGTTCACTCCTTCTCTCTAGTCTCCCTGCCCTCGGCCTAAATGTCTAGTGACTGACCATGAACCATAAAAGTTAGAGAAGGAAAAATCGCAGAAGTCGATTGTTGAATTCGATCGGTGCACGTAATCGGCGTCCTCAAAATCCCGGCCTGAATTAGTTCTCCGCTCTGCCACCAGTATCGCATGGGCCGGAAAGATCGTAACGGTAGGGTATAAATTGGTCGAAAAACTAGACGAAAGTAACTAGGAACAAAACGCAGCCAAAACGCGAGCGAACGCTTATAGATGCTGAAGTCAGATGTCGCAACGAATACTTTCGTCGATAATTCGATAATTACAGATTTGGCGACAGAGGTTCTCAACTAAATTGAGATGCTCGAATACGAGAATTGTTTGTAATAAAATAAATGACGTTATTCCTTCAAAAATCACATCGAAGGTAAATGAAGTAATAATAATAATAATAACAACAATAATAATGAACCATAATTATTCAAAATCAGTGAAAATCAAGTAAGTGAGGTTATTCCTTCAAAAATCATTTTGGAGAGAAGTATATAAATATACAAAATAAGGTAAATGAGATAATAATTAGTAATATTAAATTATAATTTTTCAAATTCAATAATAATTGTATGTCGTGAATGTTTTTAATTATTATACGTATTATATTATATACGTATTATATTATTATTATACGTATTATTAAATTATTATACGTATTATATTATTATTGTTCCTGCATTATACCCTTTCTCATAATTGCCTTTATCATGAGCATTTCATTATTTGTTACTGTGTAATATGTTTTTTTTTCTACAAAATATGAATAAATAATTAAAAATAAACACGATAAAGAAAATTGCGTAAAATTGTTATCGATTTTCTATCGAGTAACATTAAGTATAAAGTTCTTTGTCGACAAAACTGTATCACTTATTTAGATTTTCCTCTTTTTTATAGAATTTTAATTCCCAGTAATCGAATTAACAAAGAGATAACATGTTTTTCAAATATTTAAATAAACTACATAATATATACTATATGCTGTAATGCTTATGTCAGATCAAAATGTTTCCAAATATGGCAGCGTCTGTGTTGTCAGGGTGCTGTCCTTCTTAAAAGACAATACAGCCTCTTCAATGGTACTGCCTTGCGTGTATAATCAATGTTTTTATTGTTATGAAAAATATAAAAATTTTATTTCAATTAAAATTGCACTGAATGAAATTTATTTCGTATTAAATATAGAATTATGAATTTTTAGACCTGTCGTACTGAATGTTTGTCGTCCGAAAATATACAACGACGAATAATTTTCAAGCGTATGGAGTTTTATCACTGAGTAAAATGATGACGGTGCCAGCTCCTCCTTCTTCGTCCAATCGCTTCCACTTTTGGTTACGATTACGGAAAGGTTACCGTATCCAGGAATCCGTTATGCAAATATGTTATTGTAGGAATGTGCGACTTGACAAGATTTCCAAATCAAATAGAACCTTGGACCAGTCACATTTACGGCAGGTTAGTAAAAAATAATGATTCTTACACTAAAAATTCTAAAAAGTAAAGAGTAATTTTTTTCTTATTAATCATTGTGACGAATACTTTTTAGACTTTACGACGACAGTGTAAAAGTTCGACGCACCTGCGAAAGAATGTTGTCGAATCTTATAGCATAAGAAATGATACGAGTCAAGGGCCAAGTTTCAGAATTGGCATTGATTCTTGTGGATTCCGACGAGCAAATCTGCGCTGTGACCATATAATTTTTCAAAAATTTGTCGAACAACGGAGATGCACTGTACAATTCCATGCTGGATATTCTCTCGCGACTCACCGATTCTGAATTGAATCTCGAGGAGAATGATCTCCAAGATATTCTCAAGCAAGTTTTTTTCTTCGTTTCAATAAAATTATTGTTTTTCTTGCAACGATTATTTGTAACTGTAATTTTTTTCAACAGATACATTTTAGGACTTATGCAGAGCCAATGGCAAATTGATACGATTATCGAAAAATCGTGTTCGCGTTTTATTCTCGCAACAGCCGAACGCCAGTGGCGAGATCTTTCCTACTGTCTTTGGCTCCTTCAGTTCAGTGTAAAAGTAAGAAATCGATTACAAACAAATTATACTGAAATCATACATTAAGTTATTATTAATTATTAATGATAATTCCTGCTTTTTTCATCAACGAAAAGGCATACGAAAGAAAGTCGAGGCTAAAGCTGCTTGCGTCGAACTCGAAGAGACAATTGAATAATTATTAAAAACAACCGAAGCACCGCACACAAACCTTTGGACGATCGTCAAGTGATGCCTCTGCCGCCAGTATCAAAATTACGAAAACCATCACGTAGACAAAAAACTCGAAGACATAGTAGCAGCGACGAAGAAGACGAAGAAGAAAGTATCAATGATAATGAAGATGAAAGTGATCCGGAAAACGATGCAGCGAATAGTAATTAATTCAAATTTATAGATGTACATTCTGAATCGAAAAAAAAACATGAAAGCAACGATTTTATTGTTTTCTTGGGAACAAGGACTACCAGCGAGAAGATCGAAAAGTGGTAATGAAAATTTCTTCAGAGTTGCAGCCTCAAGCTCCGAGTTTGAGGATGAAGAGGATTGGACGAAGGACGAGCTCACTGTCGTCATTTTACTCAGTGGTAAAACTCCATACGCTTGAAAATTGTTCGTCGTTGTATATTTTCGGACGACGATGAACATTCAGTACAACAGGTCTAAAAATTCATAATTCCACATTTAATACAAAATAAATTTCATTCAGTGCAATTTTAATTGAAATAAAATTGTCATTTTTTTCATAACAATAAAAACATTGATTACACACGCAAAGCAGTGCCATTGAAGAGGCTGCACTATCTTTGAAGGACAGCACCCTGATAACACAGACGCTGCTATATTTGTAAACATTTTGATCTGACAAAAGCATTACAGTGGGAGCTTTCCAGCTACGACACAGAGCGACACAGTGTGGCACAGTGTTCGACACAGTGCATTCCTACTACGACACAGTGCGACACAGCCAGACACAGCGAGTAGCAGAGTTTTAGCGTGTTGCTTCACGCATGACTACCAATTTCTCGGGGAAATTTCATTTTCTCAAGTTGACTCATCTTTCTACACACTTCTCTTCTGTAACCTCTGTCTATTTCGGTCTATTCATTCCTCATATTTGACACGTAGAGGAATTACTGCTACTCAAGATTGGTGTCTCCATAAGTAGAACGATGCTTACATCTAAGTCGTCCTACAAAATATTTATGTCAAGTTTACAACAAACCTTTTTATAAATTATAACACGGCTTATCCAATAAAAATAAAAATATGAAAAAATAATCATCTCACAATGATGGAAATGTTGTCGATTACATTAAGGTTAGGAACTCGTTGTTAGGAACCTAGTGAAATTGCGAGCTGCCTGACATCTGATGGTTGTGTCAGAAACTAAAAAAGCGTTCCAACAAGCACCTCTCGCAGTGTCGACACAGTGTCACACTGTGTCGACTTGTTGGAAAGCTACGAGTATATAGTATATATTATGTAGTTTATTTAAATATTTGAAAAAACGTGTTATCTTTGTTAATTCGATTACTGAAAATTGAAATTCTATAAAAAAGAGGAAAACTGAATTAAATGATACAGTTCTGCCACCAAAGAACTTTAGGGGTTTACATACGTCCAGCAGCGCCTAAAACGCGCTAAAAGAAAAACTGTTTTTAGAAGAGATAGCAATAGAAATTAATAAAAATAATTTTTACACATTGTTTATTAGTATTTAAACTTTATAAAAAAATTTATTTCATTTTTTTTTCAAAAATTACAACATAAAAAATCACGTTTCCCAAAGCACTATGAAAAAAAAGTTGCTTCACGGTCTGCATAATTTCTTCTTGAAATGCTGATGGATCTGCAAAACGTAAAAAAATTCTTGTAAAATAAAGTTGTAGTTATAGTCTGTCGAGCCGGATTTTTGAAATTCGAAAAATTTTGGCAATTTACGGCAGTTTAAGGCGTCTTCTCACTTTGGAAATTTAAAAAAATCGATTTTTTTTTTTTTTTAAATTTTGAAAGTACATATCTTCAAAAATGTCATCTCGAAATTTCATAAAGATCGGACGAGTCTAACTACATTTTTTGGCGACCGTTAGGTGACTACCTGAGAGTACCCGGCGATCCCTTTCACGCCGCTCGGACGGTCCCTGTATATCTGACTCTATACAATTGAATAGCCGTGTTCTTTTGTTAATGTAGTACCCCTTGCTTAGGTATATTCTGTTTTCGGGTCTATACTCATGTAATAAGACCTTAACACGTGCATTTTTCAAAAGAAAATCACTCGGCAACGATGCTAAACTGTTATTTCATCAGTCTAATTTGAAACTTCGTAACGGCAACATCTCTGCGCTCAGGATTGTTATAATGGATAAAAAGACTTCGCAACAAAGTGCCACGTGGCGACGTCCAAGTTCGAAATCTAAAAAAAGAAAATTTCGTGGAGTGCTTCCACACCAGTCTGAAGCAGATACGAGTCATGCTAGTGCGAGTGCAGCAAAATTAAAAAAATCGGACGATACAAGTTTCGATGTACACATCGATCCAACGGCTGGATATAGTATTATTCAGTTTTTTCTTGTTTTTTCTACATTACAACAATATGTGAAGTGTAAAGTTTGTAACAAAGATGTTTCAAGAAACATCATCAAGAAAAACCGTGGAAATTGCTTGCCAAACAGCGGCATGCATTTATAACGAAGGGCTACAACCTGTTTTAAAAATTTTGGAGGTGATGGGTGTCAAACTAGGCCCTATCGCCGTTCAATACGCCGAGAAACGCGACAGTGATCGCGTACGCGTAGGGAACCGCCGCAGCTCTAACGCTTCAAAAGAGACTAGGTCGAGACGAAGGGAAGCTACTTTGGACGAACACACCTTCTACGAAGAATCGGAAGGTCCATTGTATGGAGCAGGCATCGCTGATTAACCCGAGGTAAGGTTTTTTCATGATTTTTCTGCAACCAAAACTTTAAACGCAGTTATCTCAAAACAAGGTTTTTCGGTGCTTTGTTGATGAAATTTCGGAAACTATCCGGCCGATTGTCATGAAATTTGAATGACATATGCTTCATAGTTATGGCTATAGCGCATATCATCAGATTTTTTAAATTTTGATTTTAAGAATTTTTTTTTTACAAAAAACTGCAAAAAAATCGTGGTTTTTTTTTACTTTTTCGAAAAACGTGCGCCATTTTGTTATTTTCGCGAATATCAAAAATCTGATGATATGCGCTATAGCCACTGACATACTGAATCTAAAACAGTTTTATTTTTTTGTTTCAGACGACCCGTCTCGGAGATACCATCAACAAGCCACGACCATAACATTTTTACACGGGTTTTTCAATGCTACTGATGTATTATAATAATTGTTTAAAAAAATAAAATAAAAATTTTTTCATGTACTTGAAAGATGTGTTTATTACATAGGATCCGTTTTATCCCATAATTTTAAGCAAAAATCCTCGAAAAAAAATCGCAAAAACAGCCTATTTTTGAGGCGTTTAAAGTGAGAAGATGCCTTAAAAAAAAGTGTGCATTTTGTGTCATAAATGTCACACTTCAATTATGTTTATAAAATTTTTTAATCACAACATCAAAAATCCGAGTCGACAGACTATAGAGAAAACAATTTCGAATATTTAAAAAAAAAGCATCAAAAAATATTAAAAACTGTATGAGTTATCATGCAGACCGTGCCAGAAAAAGTAGTTTTGAGAAAAATGCATTTAAAGTTTCGTGACTGCCCAACGTGACTGCGTTGGGCAGTCACGTTTTCTATAATAACTTTCGATCTATGGGGAATTTGTACAATCGACTTACACAGAAATACGCCTAAAACTATAGAGAATAATAATCTGTAAAAAAAAAATCGATTTTTTGAAAATTCTGGACGCATGTAAGGCCTTAAAATAGCAAAAATCCCCTCCCGGGGAAAAAAAACCCGGACAAGTACATTGGTGGTCCCTCGTTTCTCTATGATATCACAAAAAATCCAAAACCCCACTTCAATTTTTTGGTAATTATTTACAAGTGGGGCTCCACCTTAAAACAGCTCCAAAATTTTTTTCATGAATTGAAGACTATTCCGTAGTATGAAAATATGTTTTTTATGGCGGCGGAGGACTTTTTTTATCATAAAAAATATAAAAAATCAGCAATATAAAGTGATACATATATTAGGCAATGTAAAGTCAGATTGCTGGAAAGCATATAATTATCTGACTGAAGGAGGTAAATTATACAACTATTTACATTTCATTCAACACTTGTATACATACCTATATATAAACCCAAACAAACAATAAAGTATTATGTCGAATCACGACTCCAGAATGTTTCGGTTCTAGAATGTTTACATTTTCCAATTCAAAACTTTTGATAATATTTCTGAAGTCAAATAGTTGTACGAAAGCCATGGCGTGTGAAGGCTGTAAAGTTACGATTCGCTCTGCTTCCACAATATTTGCAACACGTGAATCTAGTGATTTCACGCACACATTCTGAGATGTTGAAAACACATCCTGGTATTTTAACACGCCCAACGTTTTCACGGACATATTTTGCGATGTTAAGGTAGTACCCAGATAAAATCACTTGAGACAGATTTTTCTGAAATTTTAACAGGTTATCAATTACAATAGGATCTATATCTCGTCCAAATTTTAGAGTGATCGACTCATACAATCCAGAAATAAATCCCATTAAAACTCGGTTGTTTTACATGTATCGCATATGCCATGTCGCTGTTAATGCCACATTCTCACTAATTAAGCTTTTATCTCGAGACAGATTTTTATGAAAAACGAATATGTAATAGAACAAAATATCAGGAATTTTTGCGGCTAGATTCCAAAACTATCGTCTCAAACGTTTCCGAGATATTAATGTTCAAAGTTCGAAATTCATGATAAAATTGTACAAGTATGAGACATGGAGGGGATAACATGGCAATGCTGTTAACTCGGCACACGGATAGCCGACTCGTTTGCCGTGTGTGCGCACTCTTCTGCGCATTTTCTGAGCAGCTGATGGATCGCGGTGTTGTCGCGATCTACCATTCGTCCAAATACACTAGTGTCCCCTCATCTGTATATAGATTTCATTGTGTGGTCTGCCTGTACCCATCCAAAAGTTTACGCTTCTTGGAAAAATGTAATCGACTGATATCCTGACGGATCAGCGAGTCCCTTAAAAAAGTCTCCAAAAAAGTCCCAATTGGGACTCGGGACTTAAGTGGACAAGTGAGACCCAAATTGAGTCCCAAATGGGACTTTTTTCCCCTCTCTCGGTTTGAACCGGATGTGACGTCATGAGTCCTAAACTGGGACTCGGAGTCCCAAATAGGGACTTTTTTTAGGGGTGAGATTTAAAAAAAAGTCCCTATTTGGGACTCCGAGCCCCACTGCGGGACTTTTTCGAGTGAGGCAAGCGGAAAAAGCGAGTCCCTATTTGGGACTTCGAGCCTCAATTTGAGACTTTTTTTAGGGGTGGGAGGTAATGAAAAAAGTCCCTGTTTGGGACTCAGAGCTCTAATTTGAGACTTTTTTTTGCCAAGGCAACCGGAAAATGTGAATCCCTATTTGGGACTCCGAGCCCCAATTTGAGACTTTTTCAAGCGAGACAACCGGAAAATGCGAGGTCCTATTTAGGACTCCAAGCCCCAATTTGGGACTTTTTCGAGTGAGACAACCGGAAAATGCGAGTCCCTATTTGGGACTCCAAGCCCGAATTTGGGACTTTTTTATTCAAGGCAACTGGAATGAGCGAGTCCCTGCTTGGGACTCTGAGTCCCAATTTGGGACTTTTTTGTTCAAGGCAACCGGAATGAGTGAGTCCCTGTTTGGGACTCTGATCCCGAATTTGGGACTTTTCAATCGTAGCGGAATAGGATAAAACATTCTGTATTATTTGTCTCCACGATTCTACTTTGGCTTTCTTCTTATGGTGATTTACCGGCCGGAAAAGGAAATCCAAGTTGAGTCGTTTCGACCAACACTACGGTTTTTCTCTGGAATCTCGCTAGTTTCCAGAGAATAACCATTTTGATAATGCGCGATAACAATATGGGTAGGATGACAATTTATTTTTTGTTTCATCATTCATAAAAAATGTCATCCAAGTTACAATAAAGTCTTAAAACTAAAACGCTTCTGGCGCAGCGGTACGCTACAAAAACTCACGTTGAATCGATAAAAATTACAGAAGCGGAATGAAATTTGAGAAATAACAAATGTCCAAAGAAGAGAGAAGAAAACATTTTCTTGAGATTACACACAATGTCGGAATGCTGCGAGTATTGCTATCCAACTTTGCCGTTTCACTCGTTCGTCGAGTCTCACTAAGCGAACTTTGTGGAAAACGCTGAACAGGAAAAGGAAAGGAATTACAAAAAAATATCTATACTGCAAAGTGTGCAAAGATGTATTGGGATGCAAGGAAAAACCTGCCCGCGACTGCCAGTGTGGAAAATGTGGACCAGGAAAAGAGAAGAAAAACATGTCTCAGTTTATAATACTCAACCTAAGGGCACAATTAAAAAGACTACTTGCCAATCCTGCAATGAAAAACCATTTGAAATATCGTGTTCAGCGAAAAAAAATAAATCCCGAAGGAATTGAAGATATTTACGATGGTAAAGAATATATATCAATGCTTCAGAATGATCAATTTTTGGATCATAAGTGGAACTTTACGTTTACTATCAATACCGATGGCTGCTCAGTAGGAAAATCAACAAGATCAAGTGCTTGGCCGGTATTACTCACGATCAATGAACTACCGCCGCACTTGCGTAAAAAATATATGATTTTGTGTGGAATTTGGGTTGATAAAGGACATCCTAACTTAAACGCGTTCATGGAACCGATAGGTCAACAATTAGAATCGTTATACAAAGATGGTGTCGAATGGAATCTACATGATAATCGAAACCGTACCGTTGTGAAGCGTTTTAAGACCATCGTGTGTTCGGTAGATGCTGTCGCAAGGTATGAAATTATGAATATGAGCCGCTTTAATGCCGAGCATGGATGTACCTTTTGCTACGCGAAAGCTACGATGACCGCAACCAAGAAAAGAATTTACAAGAACGCATCTATAAGGCTACGTACCGATGATGAAATACGAAGGCACATATGACATAGGCAACCCAAAGCAAAAAAAGAGTCAAAGGAATAGTAGGCAATTTGATTTTAAGAATGCTGCTAGGATTCCACTTAAGAAATGGTATATCAGTGGATTACATGCACAATGTGTGCCTGGGTGTGACTAAAAAGTTTACAAAATTAATACTAGATAATACGTCCGGCTCTTGGTACCGCGGAGGCCCCACGTCATTATGAACAATAAACAGTCGTTTGATGAGAATACGACCGCCAGGGATTGTATCACGTTTGCCAAGGCAAATACAAGAAAGAGAAGTTTGGAAAGCTTCGGAATGGAGGAATTGGCTCCTGTATTACAGTGTACCTTGTTTGAAAGATGTAATACGTGATAGCGAGTTTCAGCTTCTGTCTTTGCTTTCGGAAGCCATACACATATTGTGCAGAAATGATATAATGATGGACGAGCTTGCCAGAGCGCGTTTGGTGCTACAACAGTACCGGTTGAATTTCGAAAAAATATTCGGGAATGACCACATGAATTTTAATCTTCATCTCACCGCTCACTTGGTCGATTGTGTTGAAAATTTAGGGCCTCTATGGGCAACCAATACTTTCTCGTTTGAGGCGTATAATAAACGGATAATCGAGTCAATGAAGAGTCCGCACGAAAGACAGACTCGAATAATGACGCATTATTTGTTGCTAGACTTCATGAGAAAATTTATTGAAGTAAACATGAAAGTCAAGGAGAAAATAATTAATGGAAAAAAAATCCAAAATGTTACCGCTGCAATGCGGGGAATGAATAGAATTGTACGGCGTAGAAATAGCCTACGAAAAAGTACCGTTACGTTTGGAGCAGAAATTAATAGAAGATTTGGAATTATCATGTAGACATACAATGACAGTGTACCCCAGAGCTCTTATAAAAGGTATTGAATATCGGAGCAAAAGTAGGGAAACTGTAACCAGGCAACATTGTGACAAATTTGTGTATATGAAAAATGGACGTTTTGCCGAAATCTTAGAAATGGTTAGTTTCCAAGATGCACAGGGAAACAGAATAAACGGGAGTTTTGTTTACTATTTTACCGATGATAACAATCGTTATCTACCTTTTCACATTCGGCAAGTTCGACTTGCACGCAACAAAGCATTTGTTGAAGCAAAGGACATTATATGTCCGGCTATACTTATTACGACAAACAACGACATAACTTACGGCATACGATTGACCAATACATGGGAAACGGATTAATGATGTCCGGCCGCCGACCACTTCCAACTATCGACAACATTAAGCAGTTATTTCTGTCATTATATTGAATACAGATATTATGTATCATTGTGCTTCTTCATGTCCCAATATTTTACTCCCTTTTTTTAAGTCACGGATTTAACCACTGCGATTTGTTCACGGCCATTTACTACCGCACAACTTTTTTCTGTCGTTATCCCGTTCGAATTGAATGACTTTTTCTTATCAGATATTTGACTTCCGTCCGACCACGTTTTCTCGCTATCATTCGTGCCATCTATCGTAGCACCATCTTGCAACGCGATCTCACGGGCGCAGATTCAAATTTATGTAATTTCTTTAACACGCTCGTTAGTTTGTACCTAAGTTCTTGTATGAATGTGGTGTAATAAAAGCTCTCATAGACAAAACATTTGCTTGTTACGGCGTCTCGCTGCGCTTATCCAACATTGTAATTCATATTAAATGTTGTGAATGTCATTTGTTGAAATATTCGCCCAACTTACGCATATACCTAGCCATCGTCTGTCAACTGCCGCTGCCATGACGGACGTTTGCAGAAATATTTAATAGATACTCCTGCGTACGATTTGAGCTTTCGAATTTTATCACTACGTTTTATATGTATGGATGCAGTTAAATGACATTTTTTATAAATTGAACTATGTACCAGTAGATTGTTGAAAATTTTTATAAATTGGAGTATGTACCGCTCAACTCTTGAGGGTGTACTGTTGCCGGCGGACCACCGCTACAATGAAACAATGTTTAGAATGTATTTCATAGCTACTGCCTACCACTGAGCCGGAAGCTTTTTAATTTAAAGACTTCATTGTAACGTGGACAGCATTTTTTATGAATGGTGAAACAAAAAATAAATTGTCGGCGGACCAGTTAAATGACATTTTTTATAAATTGAACTATATACCAGTAGATTGTTAAAATTTTTTATAAATTGGAGTATGTACCGCTCAACTGTTGATGGTGTACTGTTGCCGGCGGACCACCGCTATAATGAAACAATGTTTAGAGTGTATTTCATAGCTACTGCCTACCACTGCACCGGAAGCTTTTTAATTTTAAGATTTTATTGTAACGTGAACAGAATTTTTTATGAATGGTAAAACAAAAAATAAATTATGATTCTACCCATATTGTTATAGTGCATTATCAAAGTGGTTATTCTCTGGAAACAAACGAGATTCCAGAGAAAAACCGTAGAATTTGTCGAAACGACTCAACTTGGATTTCCATTTTTGGCCGGTAAACCGCCATAAAAAGAAAGCCGCAGTAGAGTCATGGAGACAAATAATACGCAATTTTTTATCCTATCTCGTTACGATTGAAAAGTCCCAAATTGGGGCTCAGAGTCCCAAACAGGGACTCATCCATTCCGGTTGCCTTGATGGAAAAAGTCCCAAATTGGGGCTCAGAGTCCCAAACAGGGACTCACTCATTCCGGTTGCCTTGAACAAAAAAGTTCCAAATTGGGACTCAGAGTCCCAAGCAAGGACTCGCTCATTCCAGTTGCCTTGAACAAAAAGTCCCAAATTGGGGCTCGGAGTCCCAAATAGGGACTCGCATTTTCCGGTTGTCTCGCTCGAAAAAGTCCCAAATTGGGGCCTGGAGTCCCAAATAGGGGCTCGCATTTTCCGGTTGTCTCGCTCGAAAAAGTCTCAAATTGGGGCTCGGAGTCCCACATAGGGACTCGCATTTTCCGGTTGCCTTGCCAAAAAAAGTCTCAAATTGGGGCTCTGAGTCCCAAACAGGGACTTTTTTCATTATCTTCCACCCCTAAAAAAAGTCTCAAATTGGAGCTCGAAGTCCCAAATAGGGACTCGCTTTTTCCGCTTGCCTCGCTCGAAAAAGTCCCAAATTAGGGCTCGGAGTCCTAAATAGGAACTTTTTTTTTTTAAATCGCACCCCGAAAAAAGTCGCTATTTGGGACTCCGAGTCCCAGTTTAAGACTCATGACGTCACATCCGGTTCAAACCGAGAGAGAGGAAAAAAGTCCCATTTGGGACTCAATATGGGTCTCACTTGTCCACTTAAGTCCCGAGTCCCAATTAGGACTTTTTTTGACTTTTTTTGGGACTCGCTGATCCGTCAGGGTAATATATCTAATAAGCAATCAATTATTTCAGTATATCCCTACAAGGATATATATATATATATATATATATATATATATATATATATACCATATTATATAATGCGATATTAAAACAGCTCATTTTACCGAATTAAAAATATGAGAAATTGGACTAACTTTTGCTTACGTCAGAACCTGGGTACTACCTTAAAAACCCACACTACCATGTTTACATGTCCAATGATTTTACGTACACATTCTGAGATGTTAAAAACACACCCTACTATTTTTACAACAATGTCCAACAATGTTATTATTCCATGTTCCTGCTTTTATTTCTTCTTACAATGCTACTGTGTGTGTGTGTGTGTCATATCTTGGTACCGACTCGATACCTCCTGCTAAACGTAATATCTGTACTACTTAGTATTGCCACTTTTTTATTTTTTTATGGGGTTGAAAGTCTTTCGCCACCATAATATTACATGGGATATCATTTTTTAATGATAACAAATGCTAGAAAAAATTTTGGAGCTGTTTTGAGGTGGAGCCCCACTTGTAAATAATTACCTTTTTTTTTTTTTTGATGTTTACTAAATTTATTGATATCCCGGAGGGAAACCAACCATATAGATTACGAAATATCCGGCCAAAAAACCCAACTTCAGAATAAATGTTACTTTGAATTTATTTCCACAGAACAAAACAGGAATCAAAACATTAAAAAATCAGCGTAATCAAGATGAGAAAAATACCACTTATAATTGGTGTGTAAGAAGTATCAATAGTCTAGCAAAAAATAAAAAAAGGTCACCATCTAAGTTACGTGCAGCAGTAAAATTTATGATATCAGTACTAGGACAAGTATTTCTTTGGTGACTGAGAAGATATCAACATGGACGTACCGGCAACGTACGGCATGCAGTTGGTGCATTGCTTCTGGGATCTCCTAAGTCGAGTAGCTACTTTTGTTTTAGCTATGGCGCGACCAATGTTGCTAAATAGTATTTACTTATATGACCTAATGAAACAACATTGCCTGCGCCGTGGCTAAAACAACGAAAAACATTCAGAGACCAGTCGAAAACTGGACACACAAACGCAGGAACAGGAAGTTTCGCATAAGATTCCGTGCTTTTGTAATGTTAAAAAAAGACTTTAATTTATGTCCGTACATGATAGCACAGTTTTGTTTGATTGGTAATAATTTGATGAACGTTCACCACCGTACATTCAGCGTATTCGCACAGAGTACTTGTCCGGCCCATAACTTTTTATTAAAATTGCTCATTCAAGTAAAAATCAAATAGAAAGTTATGGGCCGGACAAGTACTCTGTGCGTATATAATAAAAGTAATATAATAATGCAAGTATTAAAAAGATAGTTTTTAAACAGCAAAGGCAAGACGTGCAGTGTATCTTTACTCGAGATTAGGCGATTTCCCCTCATTTTTTAACTTTACATCGTCGCCATTGGAAGAACGTTCGACTTATCAAAAAAATGAAACTTCCACAATCTAATGTGGTCAATGCCCTTCCGACGGTAAAATTTTTTTTTTGTTGCGACCCGCGGAAATACGCGAACTGGGAACGATGCCGAACGGTGTTGCGAATTTATTTCGGAAATTTTCTTCCACAATATATATTGTTACGGTACGCTTTTTACGTCCCCCGCTACGCGTGAATTCGAGCAACTAAGAGTTTAGGAGCAGGCATGAAAATAAACGAGAGTATGAGAATTTGTGTCAAAAAAGTAAATAATTGTGTTTATTCAGTGTATTGTTAATGTACAAAAAAAATATGACGCCAATCATTGGTGTTTTTGAGATTCTCTCCCTATTTTCAATAAATTTTTCCAATTTTGAGGTTTCGTTCTCTTATATCAAGAAACTTGTCCAGTTTATAAATTTCGCTCTCCTATGTAAAGTAACTTGTCCAGTTTAATAATTTCGCTCTGTTATATAAAGAAACTTGTCCAGTTTGATAATTTCTTTTGTTTCAATAAATTCGTCTTGATTATGAATCTCTTTTGATGCTTACGATTCTTTTTTCCGAATTTCAATCAATCTGATCCAATTTGTGATTCTATATAATTCTAAATTAATTTTTGTGGCTCGATACAATTAAACTAAGATTGACTTATTTATTTTATTGTTCGGAAAATTGAAATGACTGAAAAAGTTCTCGCTTCAAAAAAAAATGTAGATCGTTTTTAATTTGCTTACATGAAATGAATTTATTTTTCTCCAACAAAGAAAAGACAAAAATGGGTTAAAGATAAGGTTCCTATGCCAAGAATCTGCAGACCATACGGAATCGCACAGTCCCCTCCCTCTTTAGCATAGGAAAGGAAGGATCAAAATTGAGAATCTGCAGACCCTACGGAATCGCAGAGTCCCCTCCCTCTCAATAATGAATGAAAAGGTTATCACGCTAGAAATCTTTGACCTGTACGGAATCGCACAGGTCCCTCTCTTCTCTGCGTGATCGGAGAGGAATTTCACCCTTGAATCTTTGGATTGCACGGAATCGCACAATCCCCTCCCTCTCGGCGTGAAATTTGGAATATTATAGGTTAGGTAGTTCGTTGGAGCTTGTTTTCCAGAGTCACTACCTCTGTACTTGAAGCGAGAGCTGATTCAAGAATGAGCTTCCGTTGCTGCTCCGCACGGCCCTTTTATACTCGTTTAGACAAAGAAATAATAATCATAATTTGTTCTAAAAATAACTCGAATTTGGATTGGCCGAGAAAATAATCTCGAACCAGAGTTTGGTCTCTAAATTCTCGTATTGGTCAGCCGATTCCCCTCCGCAACATGACTGGACGGGCTTACGGCTGATTTCCATCGCTCATGTAAGAAATCATAATTTTATAACGGAAATAAATGTTTTTGTTGTGAAAGGTTCGTTTTTATCCTTTTTTTACCTAAATAAATCAAATTCTCTTTTTAAACATAATAAATTATTAATTTGTGAACAATTCTGAGCATCATTTCTCCTAGATCCAAACTCTGCCTCGTTATTTGCCATTTCCGTTGGAACCAACGTGCAAATGGACTTTGCATGATTTTACCACCTGGACTCTTGTGAATTTTGTTTTATTATTCAAATTTAACCCTTTTCGTTGTTTTTCATATAAAAATGAGTCTAACTAATGCTTCAGAACATAAAATAAGTGATTTTTAATGAAAGAACGAACTAGAACTGATTCTATGTGTAGCCTGAGAGTTTTGTCGAGGAGTGTCGCCTCGAGCGGCTGAGCGCAGGCTCGACTGTGCTGGCGCGCATTTCAAATTGTAAGAGAAATGAGAAAACAAAAAGGGGTGTGACGTTTCAATATATGTCTACTTTCCGATCCCCCTCCATGTGAGCAGCATCTCTCCCTACCCGCAATGCAGTACAATAAGTCGTAGCATTAAATAGACACATATGCTATTCAAACCCGGGCTAGGGGGGTCGCAGGGGGCGAAGCCCCCCGCGGGGGTCCGGAGGCGAAGCCCCCCGAGGGAAGCAATTATAACTTTTTAATTTTTTAAACTAAACACACATACACACAACACAAAAGCACAGATCCACAACACAGGCACACAAACGCGGAAAACGCCACGTTGGCATAAAAAACACACAAATGCATAGGCACAAATACAGACACAGATACATACACTCAAATACAGACCCACTCAATTAGACACAAATACAGACGCACTCACACATGTACACAGATACAGCCTCACAGCTACAGACACACTCACACACGTACACAGGTACAGGCTCACAGCTACAGACACACTCGTAGACGGATACAGAAACGGCCACACAGCTACAGACGCACGAGAGAGAGAGAGAGAGAGAGAGAGAGAGAGAGAGAGAGAGAGAGAGAGAGAGAGAGAGAGTCCGAGAGACAGAGAGACAGAGATGAGACAGAGAGATAGAGAGTCAGAGAGACAGAGAGACAGAGAGACAGGAGAGAGAGAGAGAGCGAGAGAGAGAGCTAGAGTTTAGGGTTGTTTGGGGTTGTTTAGGGTTGTTTGGGTTCGAACCCAAACAAACCCAAACAACCTTAAACAAACCCAAACAACCCTAAACAAACCCAAACAATTCTAAACTCTCTCTCTCCCCCCTCCCTCTCTCTCCCTCTCCCTCTCTCTCCCCCTCTCTCCCCCTCTCACTCCCTCTTATATATATATTATGGGAATTGATTTCGGAATGCGTACATGCGATGCTACATTGCAATAACCTACTGATGTTTTTTTTCTCATAACGAAACAAATGTTTCGCGGTGGTGAAGTGGCAATACCATGGCATTTTGATGAATTATCAGTGAAAACTAAATGTAGTTTAACCTTGATATCGCTTTGCGTGAAAACAAATAAAATTGATCCAGAATTTTTTTTTGTAAAAAAAAACCGGTTTCGCAGAAAGAAAATTCAACACGATGCATCATTCAAAAATAACAATAACAGGGTTTTTTGGAAAAAGGTGAACAGAATTTCTAAAATGAATTATTTTTCAGACAATTTTGCATTCCCAGACGATTATGGAGATTTTTTATTCCATTTTACTAATCAGTGTTCGCTGAAATAGTACATGCTTTTACCATTTTACTGTTTGTTCTACTCAGTTTCATTATTCACAACTTCATCATTTTACTATTTTCACTATTTCTGGAGCAAAGTACTGTCGTCTTTCTCAAAAAAGGAGTGATATCCCTAGAAAAAACTGTTAAAAAGTAAAAAAGAACGCCAAGTATTAAAATGTCGCGACCTTATTTATAAAAGTCTACTCTATACTGTTATTATTGCGTTAAAATAAAAACTATGCTTTTATTCACGATTTTTATTTCTTTTTTGTTACATACAAGAATTTCCTTCACCTCGGAAAAAAACTACGCAAATAATGTTGTCCTTTATTTCCAAAAAGAAATGAAATCATTTTCATCAAGTCAAGTACAGCGAATGATTTACAAATTTCCACAGGAAATTATGTACCCTTTAACGGTGCCCGATAAAGGGTTTCGTCGCTTCAAGGGCTTCCGAAGAAAGGCCTAAAAATGTCAAGAAATTAGTATTATAATATGCTGAATGAATGAAACAAAAATTATATAGAAAAGCGCACGAATACACGTTCCTACACGTACGTACCACAAAAATTCACTGCAGAAACTATACAAAAACTTGGCGTGCATGGCGCCAAGTTTTTGTGTAGTCTTTGCAGTGAAATTGTGCAGTACGTACGTGTGCACTTGTACGCGTACGTTCGCTTTTTTATGTCATTTCTGTTTGTATAATTTCCTGTGGAGTTGTGTTGTACGTTCATTGTCTTGAGCTAGCATAATATCATAATAGTAATTTCTTGATATTTGTAGGATTTTCTTCGAAAGCTCTTGAAGCGACACAACCCTTTAGCAGACACCATTCAGAGTGTACATGATTGCCTGAGGAGCTTCTGAATCCATTCACTGTTCTTGGCTATGTTTAAATGATTTGATTTTTTTTTAATGAGGGACAAAAATTATTGAGTAGTTTTTTTTCGCAGTAAAGTAACTTTTTGTATATAATAAAAAAGAAATGAATGTTGTGAATCAAAATATAGTTTTTATTTTAACGCAATAACAAGAATGTAAAGCAGTAATTTTATAACTAAGGTCACGATTTTTTAATACTTGGCGTTCTGTTTTTACTTTTTTAGAGTATTTTCTCACGGATTTCTCTTCTTTTTGAAAAGGGAGATATTTATCAACATTTGAATAATAGAGGAATTTTTTGTCCTAGTTGAAGGCAAGAACGTTTGAATGGGTTTTTTTCGAAGTTCACTTCGAAGTTGATTCACTTTTTTAATAGTTGGCGTTCTTTCTTTACTTTTTTAGAGTTTTTTTTCCACGGTAATAATATACTGTAATGAAAGAAAAAGATCAAATTATTTAAAAGAATCGATTATTATTATTATTTTCATTGTTATAATGATCAAATATTATTTAAATACATAGTTAACTATTTAAAATAATTAATTCCCGTTAAATAATTGAAACAGAAAAAAGTTCCCAGAACGGCCGATTAAAATCTTAAATGTTTGATTTCTCGGGATTGGCTGGACAGATTTTCTCGAACCAAGAACCATTGGAAAGATAAAAAATCGTAGAAAAATCCATTCTAATATGAAATTTATTCCTCAACCCATTTTTCCGTAAAAAACGATTTAAAGTTTATGTGACGTCATAAAACGCCTATTTTACTGTATAGAAGAGTACGGCAGGGCTCGCGCTACGCTTTCTTTTTAATACTTGGCGTCGAGCCACTGCCACGTCTCTTGATCATTCTAACATAATAAAAGTAGAATATATAACAATTTGAAACTCAAAATGTTAAAATAAAATGAAATGAAACCTCGGGAATCCTCAAAGAAATTAGGGAGATCGTTCATCTCTTTCTACTTGAAAAAAAAAACATTTAAATAATAATTTGCAAATCCTAATGTATTTTTTGGAAGAAAATCTGTATAAACGAACGAAATGGGAATGAAATAAAATTCGATGACGGGAAAGAAATTCTGCTTACGTTTTTTCTTTTACTCATTCAACAACGATAATAATCGTCAAATTCGTAAAACCGCTCCCAAAAAATTGATCGAAATCCTATGGATCCACCCAGCTCTAAATAACTAAAAAAGAATCCTCTTTGAAACATCACTGTGGAGAACGCTACGGCAATGAATAAGGGTGCCATTGAATATCAGCAACCTTTAATTCATAAGACTTTTGGCCAATCCCTCAAGGGAATCTCTGCGAGACTCTTGGTCAATACCTTAAAAAAGTCTCGGTGAGACTCTTGGGCAATCCTTTGAAAATATCTCGGCGAGACTCTCAAACCTTGAGATCAAACTTTTAAAGAAAACTTTTAAAGATGTCTCGACGAAACTCTGGGTCAATCTCTTAACGCAATCTCGGTAATACACTTAGTCAATCCCTCAAAAAAGTCTCACCGGGACTCCTAGTCAATCCCTTAAAAATGTCTCGCTGAGACTCTTGGTCAATCCCTTAAAAAAATTTCGACGAGACTCCAGGTCAATTCCTTCAAAAAGTCTAGAAGAGACTCTTGGACAATCCCTTGAAAAGAACTCGACAAGACTCATGATCCCTTAACCCTTTCGCAGTGATGGACCCCTACTGGGGCACAAAAAAGTCGTGCCACTTTTGTGTCATGACCCCTATAGGGGCATCTGAAAAAAAGATATCTCTATTGTATCGATTTGATTGATTTTTGGTACTCCAAGGTTTTTGAGGTCGCTAAATCCGAATCTGAAGTCAGATTTCCAAAATTCAAAATGGCGGATCCAATATGGTGGATTAAAAACACAAAATTTTATTTTTTTGAAATTAAAATCGACATCCAGGGGGTTTTGGGGTCTTTGAATCCGAATCTGGACTGAGTTTTTTTAAATTCAAAATGGCAGATCCAATATGGCTGATTGTAAAAACAAAATTTCATTTTTTTGAAATGAAAGCTGACAATTAGGGGTTTTTGGGGTCGCTGCATCTGAATCTGAAGTCAGATTATTTTAATTCAAAATGGCGGATCCAATATGGCGGATCAAAAAAAGAATATTTCATTTTTTTGAAATGAAATCGGACAATCAGGGGTTTTTAGGGCCGCCGAATCCAAATTTGAAATCCGATTATGGGAATTCAAAATGGCGGATCCAATGTGGTGGATCAAAAAAAAAATTCATTTGTTTGCAATGTACGATGATACTCAGGTGTTTTTGGGGTTGCTTAATCCCAATCTCATACCAGATTTTAGAATTTCAAAATGCCGGATCCAATATGGCGGATCAAAATTTTTTTTTTGTGGATATTGTAACGGTACGATTTATGCAACACGCCGTTATGCGTGAATTCGAGCTACTTAATAATAAAAGAGCAGTTTGCTGCAATAGACCTGAAGTATCAAATCGTTAGGATATGGTGTCAAATCTTACCTCAAACACCAAAAGATGCAACATATATGCGTCATAATGAAAAAATCGATAAAAACCGGTTGCTGATGAAGAGATTGTTATAAAATTTGAATTCCCCGAGTTTTTGGGATCACTGAATTCAAATAACATATTAAAATTATTAAATAAGAAAAGGCGGAGGCACTATGGTTGCCAGAAATGTTTAGAATAATCCGATTAGAACGAAATGTGGGAATTCAAAATGGCAGACGCAAAACATATTGGATCCGCCATTTTGAATTTTGAAAATTTGACCAGATTTGGATTCAGCGACCCCAAAAACCCCCGAGTGTCAGCTTTCATTTCGAAAAAATAATATTTGGATTTTTGGATCGGCCAATTTGAATTTCCAAAATTTGACATCAGATTTGGATTCAGCGACCCCAAAAACCATCGGGTATCAGCTTTCGATTCGAAAAAATAATGTTTGGTTTCTTTGATCCGCCATATTGAATCGGCCATTCTGAATTTCCAAAATTTGACATCAGATTTAGATTCAACGACCCCAAAAACCTACTTACCAAAATTTTGGTGTTTTTTTGAAAAAAAAAAAAATGTTCAACACAGTTTTGGCATGAAAAGTTTTTTTCGCCTCACTGCGAAAGGGTTTAAAACCTTCCATCGAGATCCTTGATCGATCTTTTTAAAAACGCCCGTCGGGGCTTGTGGTCAATCCCTTAAAGAAGTCTCGGTGAGACTCTTATAGTCAATCCATTAAAAAAAAGTCTCGGCGGGACTCTGGATAAATCTCTTAAAAAAGTCGCGGTGAGATTCTTGTTTAATTCCTTAAAGACATTTCCGTGAGACTCTTAGTCAATCCCTTGAAAAACTCTCGTCAAGACTCTTGTTCAATCCCTTAAGGAAATCTCGAGGAGACTCGTGGTCAATCCCTTAAAGAAGTCTCGGGGAGACTCTCAGTCAATAAGAAAACTTCCGTCGTGACCCCTGGTCAACCCTTTAAAAAATCTTGTCCAGATTTTTGGCGAATCCCTTGAAAAAGTTTCAGCGAGCTTCTTGGTCGATCCATTAAAAAAAGTCTCGGCAAGAATCTGGATAAATCTCTTTAAAAAGTCGTGGCGAGACTCTTGATCAATCCCTTAAAGAAGTTTCGGTGAGACTCTTAGTCAATCCCTAAAAAAACTTCCGTCGTGACCCCTGGTAAACCCCTTAAAAAATCCCGTCCAGACTCTTAGCCAATCCCTTAAAAAAGTCGCAGCGAGATTCTTGTTCAATCCCTTAAGGAAATCTCGACGAGACTCGTGGTCAATCCCTTAAAGAAGTCTCAGTGACAAGTTAAGTTAAGTTAAGTTAAGTTAAGTTAAGTTAAGTTAAGTAAAGTTGTCAGACCTTTAAAATATCTCGGCGAGAATCATGATCAATCCCTTGAAAACCTCTCGTCGAGAGTTTTGGTCAATCCCTTAAGGAAATCTCGACGAGACTCGTGGTGAATCTCTTAAAGAAGTCTTGGTGAGACCCTTGTCACCCTTGAAACTTCCGTCAAGACCCCTGGTCAACCCCTTTAAAAATCCCGTCCAGACTCTTAGCCAATCCCTTAAAAAAGTCGCAGCGAGATTCTTGTTCAATCCCTTAAGGAAATCTCGACGAGACTCGTGGTCAATCCCTTAAAGAAGTCTCGGTGAGGCTCTTAGTCAATCCCTTAAAAAACTTCCGTCCTGACCCCTGGTCAACCCCTTAAAAAACTCCCAACGAGACTCTTGGTCAATCCCTTTAAAATATCTCGGCGAGAGTCATGATCAATCCCTTGGAAAACTCTCGTCGAGACACTTGGTCAATCTCTTAAGGAAATCTCGACGAGACTCGTGGTCAATCCCTTAAAGAAGTCACGATGAGACTCTTAGTCAATCCCTTAAAAAAACTTCCGTCGAGACCCCTGGTCAGCCCCTTAAGAAATCCCGTCCAGACTCTTGGCCAATCCCTTAAAAAAGTCTCGGCGAGATTCTTGGTCAATTCGTTGAAAAAAAGTCTCGGCGAGACTCTGGATAAATCTCTTTAAAAAGTCGCGGCGAGATTCTTGATCAATCCCTTAAAGACATCTCGGTAAGACTCTTTGTCAATCTTGAAAAATTCGTTGAGACTCTTGGTCAACCCCTTAACGAAATCTCGACGAGACCCGTGGTCAATCCCTTAAAGAAGTCTCGGTGAAACTCTTAGTCACCCCCTTAAAAAATTCTGTCCAGACTCTTGGTCAATCCCTTAAAAAAGTCTCGGCGAGATTCTTGGTCGAACTGTTAAAAAAAGTCCCGGCGAGAATGTGGATGAATGTCTTAAAAAAGTCGCGGGGAGATTCTTGATCAGTCCCTTAAAGGAGTCTCGGTGAGACTCTCACTCAATCCCTTAAAAATATATCGGCGAGAGTCATGATCAATCGTTTGAAAAACTCTCGTCGAAACTCTTGGTCAATCCCGACGAGACTCGTGGTCAATCCCTTAAAGAAGTTTCGGTGAGACTCTTAGTCAATCCCTTAAAAACTTCCATCGAGATCCTTAGTCAACCCCTTAAAAAATCTCGTCCAATCTCTTGGCCAATCCCTTAAAGAAGTGTCGGTGAGATTCTTAGTCAATCCCTTAAAAAATTTCCATCGAGACCCCTGGTCAAACCCGTAAAAAATCCCGTCCAGACTCTTGGCCAATCCCTTAAAAAAGTCTCGGTGAGGTTCTTGGTCAATCTGTTAAAAAAAGTCTCGGCGAGACTGGATAAATATAATGATTTTTCATTAATTAAATCCAATTCTATTTTTTTATATTACCTATTACACATATATTTAGAATTTGGGAATTGCATTTTTCATAATTATTAACATGAAATTATCATGATGAAATCTTCAATAAATATGAATAAAATAGATAAAAAATTAAATGGAAATTAAATGGAAAAATTAATTGCATTTTTCACAATTATATAACATGAAATTATCATGATGAAATCTTCAATAAATATGAATAAAATAGATAACAAATTAAATGGAAATTAAATGGAAAAATTAATTGCATTTTTCACAATTATATAACATGAAATTATCATGATAAAATCTTCAATAAATATGAATAAAATAGATAACAAATGAAATCGAAATTAAATGGAAAATTAAATGGAAAAATTAAATAGAGTGAAAGCGGTAGAGGGAGAGGATAGCACGACGCGCTGACGCGGTAAAGGGAGAGAGATAGCACGAGGCGCCGACGCGGTAGAGGGAGAGAGAGACGCACGATAGTCTGTCTCTCTCGCTCAGTGGCGCGCGGAGAGTGGGGGTACGCCGTGTTCAGTGGAGCGGGTGACGTCACATTCAGAAAATGTCTACCAGTCTCGCAAAGGACGTATGCCCAAACGTGAACAAGCGCGGCTTACGCCCTTCTGACTCCAAGAAACTCCGAGAAAGAGAGAAATCCCCAAAACGGCCGACCAAAATCTCAAATGTTAGATTTCTCTGGATTGGCTGAATGGATTTTCTTCAACCAAGGACCATTCGAAAGATAAAAAATCGTAGAAAATTCAAATCTAATATGAGATTTTTCCGTTTTGTGACGTCATAAAAAGTTTTTGTGACGTCATAAAACGCCTATTTTACTGTATATAAGAGTGCGGCAGGGCTCGCGCTACGCTTTTTTTTAACTCCCGACTGCCCGCAGGGCAAAAAGACGGGAGTTATTAACTCCCGACTGCCCGCAGGGCAAAAAGACGGGAGTTATGCGTTTCACTGCGATCAGCTGATTGGGGCTATTTCTTTGTCACCACTTTTCTCCGAAACGGTGACAACTGTCTTGACCAATTTTCGCATGCACTTTCTATATGTGACAGACAGTGTTCTTAGACATAGTTTGTTCAATTCTATTGCAAACTCGCTGAAATAATTAAGAATTATTAATATTCACATTCAAACGCATTTTGCCATATCGAAAGGGGACCCTTATTCGACTATCGCCAAATTCACACCCTTGTGCGCTGCTAATTTCATGTCAATCCGAATCGACGCGCGTCTGTCTATACAGTTCGTCTATATACATATATATATTGTTTTTTTGTGTTATAATTGCATGAATTTTCTGTGTGTGGCAGACAGTGTTCTTCGACATAGTTTGTTAAAATCTATTGCAAACTCGCTGAAATTATTAATATTCATATTCAAACTCATTTTGCCATATCGAAAGATAAGGTAGTCCTCGACTTTTTTTTTGGTTATGCGTTTCGATGCGATCATTATTTTTATTTAAGGATGTATGCCCAAAATATACAATTTAAGTTTGACCTTCAAATTTAAATATGTTGTAGAGTGAACGATGCTGCGTCGATTAGAAAAAAAATAATTAAACTTCACCGTATAGTTATTACGTAAATCAATTTTTTCAGTCCCATTAAAACGCATGTTAATCGTAGCGGAAAAGTAGCCTAATTTGAAAGAAAATCAGAAAATAAAGCCCGTGATATATAAGCGTACAGATTTAAAAAAATATTATTAGAAACTTTATTTTTTTTACTATTTAAAGAAAAAAAAACCCCCCGATGTCACCGTCGTATTTGTTCAAAAATCTCAAAAAAAAGTAGAGTCGTTTGGGTCATGTACGAAAACTGCTACTACAGACGCCATATTAAATGTGCGAAACATGGAAATATGGCAACGTTGCACGCGCGGGCAGTACGAACCGAGTGTACAGTAGTAGTGAGAGAAAATAAATACAAGCGTAATCTAATCATGAAATGTCAATGCAAATATATAATGCAAGATAAACATGAGCTATATAAATATATTAACCAAAATATAATTTTTTTCGGTGTTGTTCAAACGTCTTCGTTTCTCGACACTTCGCAACACTCTCAAGCCACTGTTTTTCTTTTTTGTGTGGTAAATTTGCCTTTTTTGTCTCTGAGCATAACACGAGAATTGTCACTCATTTTCCTCACTCACATTATACACGAAAAAAAAGAAATTAAACAATGTATTAGGTTAGGAAACCAGCTGTCAAACGACACACTTTCCGGCACTGTTACCAAATTTTCTCGATATATAAACGGAATTTTTTGATTGGTTGATAGAACGGACATTAGCTCCAGTAAAAAATAGTCAAATGAAGAACGAATTTTTCTTAAAGTTAATAACTGTAACTTTCATCGGGTTGATTTGTTATGTATAATTAGTATTAATTAATAAAAGACATATTTATGATTGATATCTTATATAATGATCTGTTTGAAAAAACAAATAGATGTACTGCGGATTTGACTGGGTATACATCCTTAATATAATAAAGTTTTGTGTTATAGTGATTTTCTTACTCTTATTTTTTTTTTATTTATTATTTATTACTGCGTGACACACAAAGTGAATTTAAAAATAAGAGTAATAAAAAGCCGTGTAAAGTGCTACGAACTCAAAGCAACAACAATGAACAAAATCGACAACGAAAGTATATAAACATAAAATTTTATTGCGTTATTGAAAGTTACAGTGATTTTTTTATTTTTTCAAGTAGACTGATCAATAAATAGATTATAATAGTAAATTTGACAAACAAACAAATTGGAAACAACAAAACTTTAAATTTTTTAATTTAGCAAATGTACAAGTGAACAAAATTATATTTTTAATAAAAAGATTACAAAAACATTTTTTGTGAAATTTTATAAGTAATTTTATTTTTTAGTGCGTACACAGAATGAGCTTATAAATAAAACCGAGTCTAATTTTTTCATCACGCAAACAAAGTGAATTTTAACAAAACTTTATAGCATTATAGAAAATTACATCATTTTTTTTAATGAGCGAACTTGTCAATATTTTATTAGTACAAATTTGAAAGAAAACAAGTTATTTGAGTGTAAATTTGACAAAAAACAAGTTATTATTACTACGTACACAAACTGAATTAAAAAAGAAATACATAAACGTGAAGTTTGAAAAATTATAGATTACAATTTTTCAACTAATCGAACTTAGCAACAGTATTTCTTTTGAAGTATGAATTCGACAAAAAAATGAATAAAGTTGGGAAAAACAAAACTTTAAATTTATAAATTCAACAAACGTAGAATGGAGAAAATGTGTAAAAAAAAAAGAACTTTTTATGGAAGTACATATAAATCTGACAAATAACCACAATAAAATCGGGAAAAACAAAACTTTGGATTTATATATTCGACCAACGTTTACTGAAGAAAAGCTATATTTTATAAAAATTAACATTTATAATAAAAAAAAATTGTTTTAAAAAACAAAAAACTCCCGTCTGCTATAATAGTATAACTTTATGAAAATATATTTTTTTTAAATGTTTCAAAAAAAGAATGAAAAAAAGAAAGTAAATATTAAACAAATGAATTAATTTAACACCCACCACCAAAAGTAGATACTGGTGAATTTTAAAAAGTGTGAAATAAAAATTGTTTTAAAAAACAAAAAACTCCCGACTGCTATAATATATATAACTTCATAAAAATATATTTTTATAAAATATTTATAAAAAAGAATGAAAGAAATTTCCAAAAAAAGATTTATTTTGAAACTCCTCCGCCAAAAGTAGATAGTAGTGAACTTGAAAATATGTGAAATAAAAATTGATTAGAAATAATACATATAGATAAAAAAAACATTCAATTGGTTAGTGTAACTCCCTCGACATTCAATTTTTTTATGGTTAATGTTAATTGACGGTAGGATAAGTTATTTACATGCGAAAAATAAAAATCGAAAAGTAATTATCAAAGTTAAATAATTGTGCGAAAAATGTAGATGATGAAAAAACGTACAATTTACATAAAATTAACAAATGTTATAATTATAATCGAATTTAATTGTGGTCGGGAGAAGTCTCTAAGTCATTAAATGAGAAATTGAGACGTCTCCCGACCACAATTAAATTCGATTATAATTATAACATTTGTTAATTTTATGTAAATTGTACGTTTTTTCATCATCTACATTTTTCGCACAATTATTTAACTTTGATAATTACTTTTTGATTTTTATTTTTCGCATGTAAATAACTTATCCTACCGTCAATTAACATTAACCATAAAAAAATTGAATGTCGAGGGAGTTACACTAACCAATTGAATGTTTTTTTATCTATATGTATTATTTCTAATCAATTTTTATTTCACATATTTTCAAGTTCACTACTATCTACTTTTGGCGGAGGAGTTTCAAAATAAATCTTTTTTTGGAAATTTCTTTCATTCTTTTTTATAAATATTTTATAAAAATATATTTTTATGAAATTATATATATTATAGCAGTCGGGAGTTTTTTGTTTTTTATAACAATTTTTTTAATACTTGGCGTCGAGCCGTCGAGCCGCTGCCGCGTCTCTTGATATCGAGTCACGGATAAAAATTTATTATTATTGTATAGAATCACATTAAAAATTCTAATTGATTATTTTGGACAATTTAAGAACAGAAATTTATTTTGGAGCGATAAATCGATTATTTCCTCCTTAAATTTTAAAGAAAGACCACTGAATTATTAGATAATTAGTTTGTTTCATAGATCAAAATTAAATAAAATTTTTGATAAATTTATAATTTTAAAACAACTATCATTGTTTTCATGCGAACAAAATAAATGAAAAAGAAATATAACAAAAGGAGAAATAAAAAAAAATATTCTTTATTGTTCATGAAATTTCATGTACAAACAAAAATCATCTTTGTGTTTACTTGAATAAATTATATTATTATTATGTCAAAACATAATCCACGTGTCATCTCATCGTTCTTTCATACCTGCTCCTTAATTTTAGGTAGCTCGAACCGACGCGTAACGATGTTTAAGCGTTTCGGCAAAAGCGTACCGTTACAATATACGTCCAAAGATACAATAAGTAAGTGAAAAATACAAACTGTAACGTACACATTATTTTTGTTCACATAACAAGTCGGATACATATTCAAAACCCTGAATACACACACGCAGTCTCTTTCCTTCTCCCTCTCTCTCCGTCTCTACCCCTTCTCTCTCGCTCTCGCTCGCGCGTGCGCACGCACGCATACACATACACATTTTTCATCTTGACCTTCACCGTAATGACGTCAAAGCGTAGTCAAATGTAAACTTTTGCCGTAAAGGTAAATGTGTCGAATCACGGCTCCTCCTTAAAACAGGTCCAAATTTTTTTTCTAATGCTCCTTATCACTCAGCAATGGTGTAACATTCAATATTATGGTGTTCCCCCACTGTTCCGTTTTTTTTCTTTCACTCCTTAAGGTGATCTATCAGTTGCGTGAGTGCGGGGGGTCGATAACTGAAAAGTAGATACACGTTTTTCTCGGACACGCTTGATATTTCGAAAAAATGAAGAGTTACACGTTGTTCTCTGATAAGAAGAGAACAACGTGTAACTCTTCGCTTTCTCGAAATATCAAGCGTGTCCGAGAAAAACGAGTATCTACTTTTCAGTTATCGACCCCCCACTCATGCAACTGATAGATCACCTTAAGGCTAGGAGTCATACCGACTGAGCCGCCATGAGTGCGAGAGAGATAGCTGCAAATTTCGAAAGTGAAATTCTTCGACACGGTTTGACCGATTACAAAAAGGCCCAGTCAGCTCATTTTTGCTATCGTCCTGCGTGGGCTGACAAAGCTTTTTTGTAATCGGTCAAACCGAATCGAAGAATTTCAACTTCGAAAATTCAAGGTGAGGTTAGGTGATTGACCCATCCCCTTAACCCAAACAATTGACAGAAATACATATACGATGTTGTCTCGTTCCAAAATGTTTTTTTATTTTTTTTTCTCACATCGTATTGTGCACATTTTTTGCGGATTTGAGCATTAATTTACAGGTTTACGACTAAGACCATATATTCATGCATCCGCACGAGTTTTTTTTTAAACTCACGCACGCACCAAATATACAAAAGAAATCAGAGTCTTCGTTTAAATATACTAATTATTGTAATGCAATATATTATACTCACAAAGGTTCGCATTAAAAATATAGGTACAATTTATTATGTACACATCCCTTTCCCAAATCTACCACATATACTCATAAAAAGAGTACATTGGGAATAATAACTTACACTAAAAATCAAGTTCCGCTGGACAAGATTTTTAAGGTTGTTTTTCTTCGATGCGCGTTGAATACAAATGACGATAATCGTTCAGCGGGTAAAGGATATTACGACGATTCGCATATATCAACAAATATCTACCTTTTTTTACCCGTCCTATAGTTAGAAATATCGATACAATTGATGCTCGTATCTAGGACCGGTGTTGGATGAAAAAAGAAAATTCTTCACTTTGTTCATACAAACCATAACCAGATCCATCGTTTGAAGCGTTAGTGAGAGCTTTTCCGCATTCCGTTGCTCGCATTTTGAAAGAATATTCCAAGTAAAACATATTTGACCTCTAGTTATTCAAGACACGTGCAACACTTTTTTTCAATTACCGATTACACTTAAATAAGACAAATCCAAAAAAAAAAAATTACCGAACGTAAAAGCTTCGTTCTGCAAACATGCTTTGTTCGTTGTTACATTTACCACATATATATATGTATGTTATTAAACACGTACCAGTTGCGGTTTGGACTTATAAGGGGAGGTCGGCTACTTGTCATCACCGATTTCGTCCGGATTCACAATATGTATAGGGCTTGACTAGAAATTAAAGTGACGCAAGTCGGAGCTCCAGATGACCAAGTGTTTAGGAAATAAAATTTTTGTTGCGAATCGGTTACTACATAAGTCTTTTATGTTTATGTAATTCCCAATCAATGGTTGACATAGCGGCAAGAGTTCGAATTCGTAATGCAAGGGTCGCGGGTTCGAGTCCCCTGTACGGAAACTTTTTTTTTCTTTGGCTTCTTTTCAATTTTTACGATACTTACGTCAAAAATGAACCGAAATAATGCATAATGTATTGTATTTATTTATATTTTCACAAAAGGCATAGGGCGTCATTATATTGACAGGCGCATACTCATGGAAAATTTGGGATTGCGAATAACTTTCCAAGAAGGAATTGTAATTAAAGCGTACACGAAGACTTCGTATATAAAATTAGATACTTTTATTATTATACAGTTGATGAATTGCATGTGCTGGGGTGATATTCATCGTAAAAATAGGGGAAGCAGTAATTGTGTCGGCACCTTGCACACGTTATAAACGCCGCATTTTTACAGTTACATGGTTATTTTAAAGTATCCATAGAAAAACAAACTTGAACTGCTCGAAGGCCAAAATAAAACGAACGGAATACGAAGTCCTCGTGTACGCTTTAATTACAATTCCTTCTTGGAAAGTTATTCGCAATCCCAAATTTTCCATGATTATGCACCTGTTAAAATAATGACACCCTATGCCTTTTGTGAAAATATAAATAAATACAATACATTATGCATTATTTCGGTTCATTTGTGACTTAAGTATCGTAAAAATTGAAGAGCCAAAGAAAAAAAAAAGTTTCCGCACGGGGACTCGAACCCACGACCCTCGCATTACAAATCCGATCTCTTACCGCTGCACCAACCACTGCTTGAAAATTGTTCTAACATTAAAGACTTATGTATTGACCGATCCGCGACAAAAAATGTATTTCCTAAACGTTTAGCCACCTGAAGCTCCCACTTGCGTCACTTTCATTTCTAGTCAAAGTCTACATATACTGTGAATCCGGACGAAATCGGTGATGACGAGTAGCCGACCTCCCCTTATTAATTGTAAAAGAAACATGTAGATCCACGTGCGACATGATGAAATTTTGGAATTATATTGAAATTGCTAAAAAAATGTGCTTTCGAAATGAATGTCATTCCGTAGCTTCAATGGAAAATCATGGTTTGGAAAATTCATCATCGCATCGTAATTAGCCGAGATTCCCCAAACGACTCTCAAGAAAAATAATAAATTTGTTGAATCAAACCTCGGCGCGGCCCACTTCTTTCGTCAAAATCTTCTTGTAGCCGCTCTTTGTAATCTGGCGAGTCAAAACGAGTTTTGACAAAGTCAAGGATCGGCAAGAGGATCATTTTCAAACAAAATCGAACCGATCGCAAAAAGGGTCTCTCGACTGATTTTCATTTCATGTTTATATATGAAGGGCTCGTCCTTTTTTCCACTTTTTCACTTTTGCGCCCAAAAAACGCGTAGCTCATCGGAATGAACATAAAAACTTTCATTTTCTTTTGTCTTTAGCACTTCATATCATACACACCATTACACACGCATAATCTCCATATTTTACACATCGGCTGCATTTTCTCGCTATACACATGATTCATAGTCCTAAATTCTCGCATGATTTTTTTCGAATATCAGATTTTTTTATTAAATTCCATTTGCTACGCGCTGCGCCTGCTGCACCTGCTACTGCACCGTGCTATCGAATTAATCGCTTCGATTTATCATTGAATTTGTCTATTATTACTTTTTAATAAGTTCACTAAGCTCTTCACTAACTGCTCCAAAGCTGGTTTTCGTTCGTCTTTAGCGGTAAGTAAATGTAATACGGTTTCAAATCCCATTGGATTGGCAAGTGTCGAATTTTTAATCGTATGATTTTTTGTCAAGCCAATGAGATTGCAAATCATCGCATCTAGCTCGATCGTCATTGGCAAATCTCGAGTGATTACAGTCAGGCAATTATTACATCGACCTTAATATAATAAATAGTTAAAATATCACACGACTGTTAATCAACTTGTGTCTCATATAAATGTATGTAAATGCCAATAACACACACAGCCCTCGTAAGAGTTCCAACTCTTCTATCATCTGGATCGAAGCAGATGCCTCATCCATTATTGAATCGCGTTAATCTATTTAAGCGGCAGCTTTTACCCCCTAACTGCTGACCTTTTCAACTCTTTTCAGCTGGTTGCCTGCCACCGTCGGTCACCTACATCCTCTCAATGACTCTCAAAAAACTCGTCTTTTTATACAACAAAATCGCTCATTTAATCAAATATTACACTAGTTTCACGATCTAATTGACGGCCAAGTTTTGATCCGTCGCATCAGGTGTTAATTTCAACTTTCACACAAATGTACAAGTGTCATCCGTCATTGAATACAATTCGAAGGATGCTATGTAAACGTATGTGTACGCTCCTCTTCCAAGTGAACTCACTTCCTCGATCGTAATACCTTCGTGCGTTGCTTCCTGCCTGATGTCCGACATTCGTTCCCCAACGAGAAAATTCGTTTAATAATCATTTCTTTTCCACATTCGTCTCGATTTTTCTAAAGCGACAAATATTTTTCTTTCTCTTTTTTAATAAGAAATAAATCCAACTAACAATCGGTTTCGATTCATGTTCGTAATGTATTATTTTTTTTACCCCAACAAAGTGAAATTGAATAAATTTCGAAAAATGCTAACTAATAACAAGACAAAAAATGTTCAAATGTCTCGATTGTTGTATGGTGTTTAAAAAGGCAGAACTTATGTAGAGAAGGGAGGGGAAAAGTAACGAAGTTACCGCTTGAAAATGACGAAACGCGTCGTTTCGTGGAGGTACGGAAAATAATAAATATTTCTTACCAACAAACGATACGATTATTTAATTAACATTGCAAGCTTCGTAAACTCGATGGTAAAATACAGAGAAAAGGAAATATCGTATACCATTCGTGTATATTCGAGCCTATGAAACGTTTTCTTCTTTTCTCTCAATGTAAACGAAGCAGCATTGGATCAGGAATGGGCATCGCTCGAAGAAAAAAAAATATATTCACTAAACATCTTTCAGTTGATTGTTATTATTTTTTTTACAATAAATATGAATTGCTGTACATTAAATTATCAATTGTAATAATAAATTTAATGCTTAAAAATAATTACTCATTTTGTTAGAAAAGTATGTAATTTTTTTTTTTAATTCGACCAATTCCCATCTGTGCTCTCGAAGATGTTTCATTCGGAAGTAAGATGACAACGCGCGCGCACACACGCTCATACATTTTGTATTCTTTCAATTCGACACATTCCAAACGTCGCTGATGCTGTTCGTTACGAAATTCCTGTATTAAAATTTCTCAAATCGCTCCCTGTCCGAAAACGAGTCAAGGTTTCTCTTATTACGCATTAAATGTTTTGAAAGAAAAAAATCTTGATTTCTACTGGTATACAAACAATCTGCTCTCTCCCTGTATTACCTTATTTGAGACTTTGAGATTTTGTACCTGCTCGAATTCAACTCACTATATTTTCCCCCATATTTTGTTATTTCAACGACAATAATATTTCAATCGTCGATCCTCTTTAAAATTTTTTAATTAATGATAATGAGGTGTCTGAAAGTTGAAAATTCCACGGTCTTTCGTTTTTTCCCACTCTATCCAAAAGTTCCCTCTTATCATGATTATATTCAACTCATTCGATATTCTCCCTATTTCCCTGCTTGCATTTCTTTCAATCTTTGAATTTTTGCAAATTTATTCCGCAACTCTTGAAATCGAAGAAAATAATTCTTCAGACGATTAGCATAAACGCAAGTCACAAACGTTATTTTTTTTTTATCGGAAACTTCGTATCATGACGCAAAGTTAGCAAGTTAAAAGTCCAATATTTACATAGTAACGCAAAGATATTGGCGGCGTATATATGCTCTCCGGCGAAGAGTTCAAAATGAATTGAATTCTCGGTAATGAGCGGTCACTTGTAACCTCTTGTACAGGTACAAAGCTCGATAGAATGACGTGCGAATATTCTTCGCATACATTTATAAACAGTTTTTTTTCATATTTTTTTCCCATCTATACGTATTAATCATCCGAAACATGGGATAATATTTCAATCGTCACATATGTTGTGCATATTTGCTGTTGTGCATAGAAAAAAAAAACAAAATTATCGGTCACTACGTAATCGAAATCGTTGTGTCTCGAACGATGAAAATTTTTCGTTGATTTATCAACTACAAGACCTCTATGACGAAGTAGGTCAACGGAATCTCTCTCTCTCTCTTTCTCTCTCTCTCTCTCTCTCTCTCTCTCTCTCTCTCTTCCTCTTATTTTCTCGCTCAGTCCCCGTCTCTTGTCTGAAGAATTCAACATGGACCCAACACAGAGAGAACATCGTATTGAAAGACTCGCTTGCGCCCGCGCGTTTCCCATTCCGAAATCCGGGAAAATGGAAAAAAAGAGAGAGCGAGCGAGAGAGGGGGGGGGAGAGAGAGAGAGAGAGAGAGAGAAGAGAGAGAGAGAGAGAGAGAGAGAGAGAGAGAGAGAGAGAGAGAGAGAGAGAGAGAGAGAGAGAGAGAGAGAGAGAGAGAGAGAGAGAGAGAGAGAGAGAGAGAGAGAGAGAGAGAGAGAGAGAGAGAGAGAGAGAGAGAGAGAGAGCAATATATGTATCATGTCGGAGATACCAGACAATTATTAATCCTTGTGAAAATAGATACCTCCAGACACTCACGAAAACACGCATACATTTAATGCGCCTTATAAACTTTTTTCTCCAGCGCAACATTCTCTCGAAATTTCTCTGAGATTTCAATTTTTCACGTCATAATCCATTCGCTGTTTGGTTAGATCGTGCACGATTCCCAGACTTTCTTCGATCGTTCTACAGTTAGTCGTTCCGGTGCGTACTTTCAGGTGCGTTTAAATTCTCCTTTTGTTGTTTGTGTTTCGTAATTTACGTTTGTCCGGGTTCATTCGAGTGTCTGGGGAAAAGCCGAGATTCTTACACGATCCATTTTCGTATCGATGTATTCGCGATCTAGAATCGTTCCTTCTCGTGTTTTTATATATATTTTTCTGTCGAATCGAATAAATATATCGATACCCCGCCGAAATTCCACTACTCGGGCAAAATCCGTTAATTACAAAGAGCACAAGACATTCCTCCCCCATTCCCCGCTTCCGGCCCCATTTTTCATTTTCTTCTTCCTCTTCTGCTGCTTTTTTCTTCCACCGCTGATTATAATATTTAGTTCTAATTAGCCTTGAGCTTTCCATTGGTATATTCGTCAACACCGATGTGACCATTACCGTTTTCCTCGAACATGGATTTTTTTGCCATTTTTCCGCGGGAACCAGAGATATAAGCGTTGTAAAAGAATCTCGCGAATAAAACAAAATAGCTGAAATACATAGTGAGACTAAATTTAATGTTAACCCGCGATATTCCGCATTCCTTTTGCCCTTGGGCAAGATACTGATATGCCCATATATTTATTGCACAACCGACTATCATTTGCGTCAATTGGAGCGACGTTATTACCATAGATATACTCTTTGGTGGTGAATAACGCATTGCTCTAAGAGCGTAATAAGAGTACATTATCGAGTGTACGCAATAGTTCATTACGACGAACCATCTCGCCGATGCCGTGTACTCGGTGTACGAAAACCACGAGTATAATAATACGGTTATATGATGATACCAATGTAGAAATATCAAGGGTTGTTTTCTCAATACGATAAACAACGTGTCACCCAGCTCGGGTAATTTTGAGAGTACGAACATCCACGTCCAGAAACCGGATACCCGGTCATGAAGGATAAAACTGCAACATACGAGAACCAACAATATTATTTATTATGCTAACCGATTACCACTTAGATTATTGCATTTTAAAATTTTCACCGTTCCACTAATCCACCACCATGAGAACAGTTTACTTCTTTTCAAATTGCACTTTCAAATTTTCAATTTCAATGGCTACAAATTTCCTACCTCAATCAAAAATTAATTACGTCGCATTTCAACATACTCATAATTGCTAACTATATTAATAATAACTATTTTTTAATGTAATCATTCGGTCGAGCATAAATGAAGGAACTTTAACCTCATCAATCCTTCTCGCAAGAATTTTATTCAATTTTATTCAATCCAAAAATTGACTCTCTCCTGTTTTGAATATCAACAAACATGCTTAATTTTATTCGAATGAATATTCTGTTTTTCTTTCCTCCGAATAGCGAGGATTCAAATTAATAAAATTAAAAAAAAAATCGTTGCGTTCCAACGTTGAAAAGTTCAATAACCACAATGGATTAAGAATTCAAATCGTGCGCTTCCAATTTCTGTCATAAACCTTATATGTGTCTTAATGAGAATTTTAATTAGTAATTGCATATATCAAGTAATTGCATGTAACTTTTCGCAATTTAATATGATACGGAAACTTATAGTTTAACATTATAAGACAATAAAGAGGTCACTAAAATGAATGATTCCTGATGAAGTCATTATTTTCAAAAAGTTGTTGGAATAAATGCCAAGAAGCGACTAAATAAAACCAAAGGCTTGAGAAAGTTGAATCCACAAAAAAATGAATGAGAAAAATTGACGAGAGATTAGAGGAAATTTTGATGTTGCTTTCATTTAAATAGCATTATATAGTACACGTTTGTTGTTAAATTATCGGGCTGCAAATAAATATACTAGAAAAATGATGTTTGGGTTTGTTTGCATTGTTAAAATACTACGATATTATTTCTTTCTTGGTTTCTTGGTTATATTATTTCTTTCTTCGTTACTTGGTTTCTTGGTTATTTTTTTTGCACATTCATGATTTGCAGATGATAAATGTTGACATATAAAAAATAAGAAATAAATATATCGTTGCCTTTCGAAGATGAAAAATTCAATACGCTATAAATCAAAATAATGATAGGAAAATGATCAAGAAATTATAAGTGATAAACGATAACGCAAGAAACGGTTGAATAATAATCGCTTTAACAGTATAGTGTGGCCGTATGTCGTCCAATAAATGAAATCTCTCTGACTGCGATGACCATCAATGTTGTAATCTTTTACACGGATAGATGCGGGAGGGAAAAATATAAATGTAGTAAAAACTCGTCATAGCATAAACTCGTTTCAACATATTTTATATCGAAACGGATAACCCTGACATTCGACGTACAAAAATTCGGTGAGATGTTGACGATCTCTATACAAGTGATCTTGAAAACTTGATGGTCGTATGTGTATTGTATACGTCCACAAAAATGGTAATTATACGTGTTTTTTTTCTCAAATCAACAACATTAATCAATCAAGCTTTAAAAAATGACCATTCCACTACGATTCTCCCTCACTTCCTTTCTGGACGCATCGGTTAGTGATTTTTGAGCAGAACGAAAAACAAATAAGAAGAAAGAGGATCATATTCACCTAGGTATGCAAACACTGTGGTAAAGTCCGTAATTTCTCAGAACGTGAATGAGTTCAGGAGCGGTTCTCGTGAATCCAATAATTGAAAACGTAGCAAGCATCGTGTTCCAAATACTTAAAACACCTCTTAACTCGTATCTTGGTCTACTGGCCATCCAATATTGGCCACCGAAAATCAGTATCATGTATATACCACAAGCGTAAAATCCATTCGTCCAATTGTTCGTCATCCAATCCCTCGTGTCTTGATGAATAAATTTTTCTTCAAAATTAAAGACATACGAATAATTCGGTTGGGTAACATCGAGATAATCCATCTTATTCATTTTCTCCAGGACTTTTATCTTTTTTTATCCTCCGATATTCCTGCAATCAAGCAAAAAAAAAAAATAAAAGCACATTTATTAGTTCGTAGACAAAGAAAAGTGATTTCCTACATATGAGAGAATTCATACGTAGGAAAAGACAAACTTTCATTTTGGTTGGTATTGTGAGATTTGAAAAAAAAATAGATATATCTTTATACAAGTATTAGCGTTTCGGTCGATAATATTTCACGCAAGTTTTTTCTTTCTTTCATGTACACTGAGAGAGATAAAAAAAATAAGAAAAATATGGTGCACCCTGAACGAGACTATGACAATCGAAGAGTAATTTATTCTTGGAGGAATAAAAGTTTAAATGAAGGAACGGTAAATTGTTTCAACTTGGAAACCTCTCCTGAGATGTTCGTTACTGTTGTCGCTCGTTAGGAGAAATCCGGAAACATAGAGACACGAACAATTTTCACATCAATGCTACTAAATCACGTCCACAAAGTAGTTCTTTCAATGATTATACTATACTATACTGAGCTATACTGAGCAAGAATCTTTTACGATGACCAGCAAAAATACACACTACGATAATGGGCGAAATTTGTATCTTCGTTTTCAAATCTATTCGGCAAACCGTCAAAATATTGACGGTACGATTTTTATCAGTCGACTTGTTAAAGATAGCATCACGTTATAGCATTTTATTAATTATTGAATTAATCGAATGTGTATATTATCTCCAATTCCAATCGTTGTAAAAAAGTATATAATATTATAATAATAATAATGATAATATCAATAACAATTTTTATATACATACGTCACTAGGAAAGCTTTCAGATACTGGCAAACTAAGGACACTAAAACTGTGAAACTGCTATCGGTTATATAACGAGTCCTTAATAAGGCATTCATGATAAGAGAATATGTTTTGATGAACAGAATATTGTCACTGCAAAGTGGTACATAGAAATTTTTTGCCTCAGCTCATTGAAACTCTCAAAAACTTCTGTCCCGAATCCCGCCTAGACACTTGGCGCTTGCACCATGATAACGCGCCTGCACATCGGGCTCAATTAACGCAAGATTTCCTGAATAAATCTGGTCTGGTTTTGCTTGATCATCCTCCTTATAGTGTAGATCTTGCACCATGTGACTTTGGATTGTTCCCTATGGTCAAGGATAAGCTGAAAGGAAATGTCTAAGGAAACATGGGAGAAAATTTTCAACGATTGGTTCCGACGTATGAAAAAATGTATCGCATGAGATGGAAACTATTTTGAAAAAATCTAAATTTAAAGAGTGAAATCTCAAAACTTTCTTAGTGACCTATGTATTATTTCATGTAAAATAAAAAAAATTAACTTGGTACTTTTTCATTCGTTTGTAAATAAGACTCGCTATTGAATTTACAAATTATTCTTTGCTTCATCCCATTGATAATCCCATATTCTTCGTAGAAAAATAATATTTTTTCATATTACAATTTTGACTGCAAATGGTAAACTAGCAAAAAAAGCTTAGGAAAAATCATTCTATTCTGGGTAATTTTTTTTTCTTTTTAAGACAAAAACACCAAAGAACAAAAAAAAACAATTCGACGAATATTTTTGTTTTCAAAATTTTACCAATAGTCCAGTCTCCAGAGCGAAATTAGAAAAATTAATCAAGAACCGCGGTAGCGGCTCGACGCTAAGTATTAAAAAAAAAAAAGCCAGTGCGAGCCTTGCCACACTCTTATATACTCGAATATGACGGTTTTCGGACTTTCCTTTTTTTTCAAACTGCTCTCACGGAGGAATGGGTTAAGTAAAAAATCTGAATGTAAAGGACCATTTTTTTTTTAATTTTTCTCTTTCTATTGGTGTTTGTTACAAGTCGACCCGTCCACCCAATTCCGAGACATGATGATTTTGTGCATTAAGGCGAGAAACCAGTTTAGGAGGCCGAAATTTTGGTGTTTTTCGTGAATTTTTTTAACAGGGACGGAATAATCAGAATTTGTTTAAACTTGGAAGATATTTTATTCATGTTTTGAAGTACACTTTGTAAATTTTTCAAGTTATTTCCGCTGGAAATAGTGGAGTTAGAAGCTGCTGTCCATGGACGATCGCCATCCGAGTTTTTTGCTGGTGGGCATTTCTGAAGTCACAATTTTTATCTGTAATCATTTTCCTTTTTCGTTAACAACATATTTCCTAAGAATATGAACCTAATTGTGATCAAAAAAGTTGAAAATTGCATGTTTTTGAGGTGTTTGAACACAATGTCATGTTTTTATACCATGTTTTTTCACCTTTTTTGCATTAAAAAAAATATTTTTAATAATAATATTCATATAGAATAATAATAAGTTTCATATAGATTGTAATTGAATAAAGAATATTCACACAAATTTTCAGAACGATTGGTCAATAACGTTTTGAGCTGGAATGCCCACCAGTTGAAAAAAAGTCGTTTCGAGAAAAACGCGTTTGAAAAAAAATGTAGCGAAAACGAGAAATTCAAGGCAGTAATTAATTATATAAACTGCTCACCGGTTAATCAGCTATTCTAGCACCATATAGCAACCCCTCTTCTTCTTCAAACGCATCATTTCGGGCTTGCATCTCCTCTTGACGAGCTTTCCGAGCTTCCTTGGTCTCCAACGAGCTGCGCCTATTCTGTCTTTTCACGCGCTGCTCATCCATGTTCCCGGCAAAATTGAAGCTCTGCGAGCCAACTACGAGTTTTAATTCGTTCATCAGCATTAGAAGGGCTGAATTTCCTTCATTAAATAACGCAGTAGCCAAGAATGCTGCAACCTCGACTATTTTCAGGCCAGCATGTAGGTGCTTTGGAGCCAATCGCCAAACGGTCGAATTGAAACTTTCATTAGCGTTCTGCGTATGACCGCCTAAACATCTCGTCAGCAAATCGTCTCCCGATAAATCTTTGTATATTGGAAGAATTTCTTCTGAATAAGGGACTACCTAAAGGACTAACTGAATGAGGGACTACCTGAGCGACCGCTCCGTTCTAACTACCGCGCGCTTCAGCGCCGAACCGACGGGCGGTCACTTAAGTGCTCATAGCATCGAAACTAATCGGAATTTTGCTTTGAAATCTTGGCAACATATTCCTGAATAGTTTTACTAACAATTTATGAAATAAAAAAAGTCGATTTTTTGACCCGTCTAAACTGCTTTACCGCGTTAAGGTATATACTGTACTGCGTGCTAATCAAATGAGTGCTAAATTTTCACAATTGTTTTATGCCAAGCTTAATGCACTAATTGAACGTAGTGTTAATGCATTTATATCACAGCATGTCTTATTAACGTAGAAAAATATTAAAAACGATAGATTTGCGAAACCATGAACTGATAAATGCAACTTTCCATAACGACACATTTCATCGGAATTCGTCAAAGAATAATCCGTAATTTTTAACCGATTGCAATGCACCACATCTTATTTTGTTCCTCAAGAGATCCTTCACGAATTCACCACGTAGATTTCTTCTAAGCTTAATCATTCCACTGTTGCAGCTAATTGTTTATTTAGCGAAAAAAATGTTTCATAAACAAATTGCTATAATTTCGAAACAAATAAACTTCGAAAAAAACTACACGGTGAATTCGTAGAGAATCTCTTGAGGAACGGTTAAAAAATACGGATTATTCTTTGAAAAGTCCCAATGAAGATGTGTCGTAATGGGAATTTGCCACTATCAGTTAATGGTTTCGCAAATGTATCGTTATTAATATTTTTCTAGGTTCATTAGACATGTCATCTTACAAATTCACCTTCACTATGTATAATTAGTGCATTAAACTTGGTATAAAAACATTGTGAAGTTTTAGCACTCATTTGACTAGCATGCGATACAGTATTTACCTTAAAATCGAATATTTCGGGGCAATTTGTTTCCTCAAGACAGAGAGGCGTAAGTGGGACTTGTTCACATTGGACATACACCCTTTCGAGAATATTTTACATTTTTCTACTTTGCGTCACCCAGTCCGCTAAATAAGAGCTACCCTCTCTTATCGCGCGCAGCTAAGTGAGATAGACAGCGCGCGAAGCCGCGTGCTTTCTCTCTCACTCATAGCGCGCGCTCTCTCTTTCTCGTTCGTATTACTATAAATGGTCCTTTACTTTCAGATTTTTTACTCAACCCCTTCCTCCGTGAAAAAATGCAACAAATTTAACTTTTAAACAAAATAATTGAATTGAAAAAAAAAAACAATTTCAACGCAGTACTTGGCGAGTTCTGTTTTTTGTTTTCAACAAAACATGCAAATATGTACCAGTTTTTGTTTTCAACAAAACATGCAAATATGTACCAGTTTTTGACTTTCCCAATACCTTCCGCTTCGATTTCGAGGTCACAAGAACGAATACTTCAAATTCTGGTCAAAATGATCCTATTTACCCAATAAATCGCGTAGTATAAATTAATAGTGTATTCCGTCGATCTTTCGACTCTGGGGCTGGCCTACAAATAGATATCCCGCATAACATTATTTTGACGAATCGAAGCAAGCGACAACAGTGTTAAAAACAAGTGACGTTGAAAAACAATAAAATCTAGACACATGAATAAAGTAATAAAGAAGGAATTATTAAATATTGAAGAAAAAACACGAATTTTTTGTTTAAATGTTTTATGTGATTTGAAACTTATTTTCGATTCTTCATCACTACAATATCAGACTAAAAAAAGTCTCTCAACATATGCCAATATGCGTGCAGCAGCAAAAACTTGGTGTAATTTACCGACTCGTCGAGAAAAAATGACACGCGAAAATATTTCTGCAAAAATAAATAACGTCGTTTTTTTCAACTTCTCATAACGTAACGATAGTCGTATTTATCGTATTCATAAAAAATGAGTAGATGTCTGAATTATTGTCGTCGGTATTATAATGAATTAGTGAGAGTCAAAAAAATAAGAGATTTGTTTTATATAAAAAAATCGTATTCGTTTATTTCGAATGACTCGATTACTAAATCGTCTAGATGAATCATAACTTTTTTGACATTTAACTTTTTGGATCGCTGTTGATTGTATTAAAAATAATTTCTCAATATTCATTTTTTTTATATTCGTATTTTGAAATTACTCAAAAAAATTGTGCTTGAATGGTGAAAAAAATGTATACAGGTACATATTTTATGTACGTATTACACAATATACAAACATTGCATTGCAAGCACGCATGTAGCAGATAAAACATCAAGATAAAGAAACTATTGTTCCCTCAACATTTTTGATAGATGGCTCATGTGTGTTGTCGATGGTCGAGCGAACATACATTCACCACGAGGTAAGTACTGACATTCGAATCTGTTCAAAATTCCTTATAATTGTACATCATCATCACTCAATTTAAATCAATTTCTTAATGATTATTTCTTCGTTTTTACACAGAGATTTAAAAAAAATGACGTCTTTTTCTTTGGTCAAGTTGTTCCCCGTGATTATAAATATTAAACAGCAAATTATAGAAGTAAATCGTGAATAGATATTTATTGAGAAAGAAAATTTAGAATGCAAAAGTTATCAATCGGCGATTCGTTGATTAAATGAAAATATTCTCCACCACGATAAGCATGCTTTATTTACTACAGTCTCCCTCTGAATGTTTCCTCATAGATACAATATTCATCAACATTTTATTGAATATATCGGCGCGGCATATCCATGTAAAAATGATGATTTCTCATATACATATACTATGTGAATAACTCGATAAACTGTTGCACCATAACGACCATGACGAGATCGATGATCCTCCTCGTGCATCGTCGTTTTAGCAGCATCTTTAAATAAGCCTAATAACACGTACGAGAATGAAGGAGAGGGCAAAGTTTATGGGGAAAGCTAGTCGAAAGTCTAAATACACACAAGAGAGATCATCGAATATCGAATTGTTTCTCACGTGCCAAGTTCAAGGTAAGATAAAAAAGCAGGTATTTTGCCTGACTATAAGGTTACACGCTGGTACATTGTATCCGGAAATTCTCGACTCTTCGCATACATACATATATATGTATGGATCAGAGATCGGCAAAAATAAAATTATCATTTTTGTTTTCGAATTAACTTCAAAATTGTAGTGAAAAAAAATTAAAATACTAATTACCAAAAAAATTAATAATTCGCTGAAAATTATTTCTAATTACTTCGGCACAAAAATGCAAAAAAAAAGAATTGAATATTGTCGAAAAATTGAGATTATACAATATTATATTATGAATTGTTTAAAAATTTGATATTTTGTCAAACAATAATTTCAATTACTTCAAAATTTAGTAGTTCACACAAAATAATTGCAAATTAAAAAAAAAACATCAATATAATATATATTTTCAATTATCTAAAAAATTAAAAATTATTAAAAAATATTTTTAATTACCTGAAAAATGGAAAAAAATCCTAATTACCCGAAAAACAAAAAATTGGAGTAAAATATTTTTCTAATTATCCGAAAAACAAAAGATTAGAGTAAAATATTTTTCTAATTACCCGAAAAAATTACAATAAAATATTTTTCAAATTACCAGAAAAACAAAAAATTAGAGAAAAATATTTTTCTAATTAAAAAAAAATCCAGCCAGAAGACAGAATCGAAAAAATTTCCATTAACCATTGAATTAAATTTGTAATGGAAACAATTTCCATTAACTATTGAATTCAATTTTTAATGGAAAAAATTTTCACTAAGGCCCAAGACCACGGTAAAAATTTTTTTTTTGTGATTTTTATTTCATTTTCTGAAAGATGCATTTGTTAAGAATGCTCTCACCAAATCTTTTCAAGAAATTTGTAAAATTGACGGAGATACAGCGGTTTATGTGAAATCGTTCGTAACGCACGACCGCGCCGAGTGGCAGATGTGCGGCTGTCGAACCGGTCTGCTACCTGGCCACCCTTTGTTGGCCTCTATGAACCCTAATTCTTAGAATATACTTCGATTATGGTATTGTATTTGCTAGTAGTGGAGCGGTGGGAAATTCCCATTTGTGAATTGAATAGAAATCCGTTAACCAAGCGTAGAAGAATCCGACACGAATAAGTCAGTTGATTTCCGACAGTCGTACGGTTCGTATCTATCATTCGATTCGTATCATGTATTCTGTGTATCGTGATGGATAAAAAATCAAAAAGACATGTCGTCGGATAACAAACAAGAAGCGATGATAGGAAATGGACGAAATCGGGTCCACCTAATAGATATGAAGTGGAGAGAGAAGAGCCGAGAGCTAGCAGCTCTGCGAGAAAGTTAACGGGAGAAACCAGTTTAGGAGGTCGAAATTTTGGTGTTTTTCGTGAATTTTTTTTAACAGGGAAGGAATAATCAGAATTTGTTTAAACTTGGAGGATATTTTATTCATGTTTTGAAGTACACTTTGTAAATTTTTCAAGTCATTTCCGCTGGAAATAGTGGAGTTAGAAGCTGCTGTCCATGGACGACTTTTTTTCAACTGGTGGGCATTCTAGCTCAAAAAGTTATTGACCGATCGTTCTGAAAATTCCTGTAAATATTCTTTATTCAATTGCAATCTATATGAACCTAACTCTGGGATGATATTATTATTAAAAATATTTTTTTTAATGCAAAAAAGGTGAAAAAACATGGTATAAAAACATGACATTGTGTTCAAACACCTCAAAAACATGCAATTTTAAACTTTCTTGATCAGAATTAGGTTCATATTCTTAGAAAATATGTTGTTAACGAAAAAGGAAAATGATTACAGATAAAAATTGTGACTTCAGAAATGCCCACCAGCAAAAAACTCGGATGGCGATCGTCCATGGACAGCAGCTTCTAACTCCACTATTTCCAGCGGAAATAACTTGAAAAATTTACAAAGTGTACTTCAAAACATGAATAAAATATCCTCCAAGTTTAAACAAATTCTGATTATTCCTTCCCTGTTAAAAAAATTCACGAAAAACACCAAATTTCGGCCTCCTAGACTGGTTTCTCCCGTTGCAGTAGCTAACTAGATCCCGTTACAATAAATCCAAGTGTCGGATACAGACTGATAAATTTCATTGCTGTTTTTACAGCAATAAGTGAGCACGTGAAATGTAAATTGTGTGGAAGTAATGTAGAATTTCATGAATCTAGTCGAAGAGGACTTGGATTTAAAATTGGGGTAAACTGCAAGTCCTGTACGCCAAAAGAAATCACGTCATGCCCGTTAATCCAAAATACATACGAAGTTAATCGTCGATTTAATTTTGCGATGCGATTGCTTGGACTGTCATTGGCTGAAGCAGAACAATTTTGTGCTTTCATGGACTTGCCGCGCCCTATCTTTCAATCTTTCTATGATACTATTGTGGGACAGATTCGCGATGCCACAAAATCTATAAAGACAATGGTATTAAAACTTGCTGGTGAAGAAGAAAAAAAATTAACCGCCGAAAAGTGTGAAAAAGTAGATGGATTGACAGTTTCTGGTGATGGCACTTGGCGCAAACGCGGTTTTAGTTCGTTACATGGTGTCACAACACTCATCGGTTATTACTCTAAAAAAGTTATTGATATTTGTGTGAAATCTGCATAGTGTAAGGCATGTGCTCTGTGGAAAAACAAAACTGATTGAGAGGAATATCAAAATTGGCTAGAAAACTACGCTGAATCCTGTGACGCAAATCATGTCAGTTGTGCAGGCAAAATGGAAACTGATGCTGTGCTTGAAATGTTTCAAAGAGCGGAGGAATTACACAGAACGAAGTACGTAAATTATATCGGGGACGGCGATTCGAAAACTTACAACAAAATCGTGCAAGCTCTTCCGTATGATGTGAAGAAAAAAGAATGTGTCAACCGTGTTTAAAAACGGATGGGAACAAGATTGCAAAATTGTAAAAAAGGGAATAAGGGCCTCGGTGGAAGGAGAAAGTTGACTGGGAAGCTCATTGAAGAATTAACTGCATTCTACGGTCTTGCAATTCGTCGGAATAGTGATTCGTTAGAAGATATGAAAAAAGCTGTCTGGACTACATTCTATCACAAATGTTCCACAGACGCAAGTCCCCAACATCAGTATTGCCCGGACGGAGAACACTCGTGGTGTTCGTGGCAGCAGGCAAATGCCAAAGGAACTTTGAACGAATACACACATAAACCTGCATTGCCTGCAAATGTCATTGAGGCAACAAAACCGATATACGTGGACCTTAGTAAAGACGAGCTTCTTCAACGATGTTTAGGCGCTTTTCACCAGAATAACAACGAGTGTTTGAACTCTGTTATATGGTTTGCGCCAAAAACATCGCGGAGCGACAGACCCACAGTTGAAATTGCCGCTAATATTGCTTCAATACTTGTTAACAATGGTCATATTGGTCTTATATTGTTAAATGTATTGGAGATATTAAACATACAAATTGGTGAAACACTCTACCAATATTGTCAAAACATCGACGAGAAGCGAATATGCAAAGCCAAGTACGAAGCCAAAAAAAGCACGCTTGAGGGTCGTCTGCGTGCAAAACATGAAAAAAATTATGAGTCTCTGGATGCTGAGAAGCTGTTGTATGGTCCAGGAATAGCTGACTAACGGTGAGAAACAAAAAAAAAAGACAAATAAAAAATTTAGTTTGTATGTTGAATTATCCTTTGGCAAAATTTTGAACGCGTTTTTCTCGAAACTACCTTTTTTAACCTGGTTGACAACATATTAAAAAAACTATACACCCGATTTGTATGCGCCAAGTCTCAAACTGTGCGAAAATCCAGTTTCTATGGCACCACGTAGGGATTTTTTTATAAAGCGCCCTCTTCTATTTTTTTTTATGAACGATGAAAATTTTCCATGAAAATCGGAAATAACATTCGCTGGTCCGCCATTTTTTTTTTTCGATATTGAAATTCCCCTATGTGATGCTGTAAACCTATATGTCTAATTTCTATATATATTTTTATTTTATTTTTCAGATGAACCGTATGGCTTAATCGCTGTCAACCGCCGAGCAGCAATTTCGTCGGAGTGTCCTCTTGGAAGCGGCGTACACCGCAAACTATACCTTAGATTCGAGTACAAAAATTTGTATACAGTCTTCTATATATGTATATATTGGCTATGAGTATTAATAAAAAAAATTCCATTCATCGTTTGCGTGAAAATAATTACGAAAAATACACCCTCGTACCGCGCATGAACCTTAGTCTCGGGCCTTACTCATTAAATTTAATTTTTAATGGAAATTATTTTAATTAAAAATTAAATTCATTGGTTAATGGAAATAATTTCCGATTAATTTCCATTTAATGGTAGTAATCGAAGTTTACTCGATTACTGATAGCGGAAGAAGGCTTGAGTCAAAATGACTCAGTGGTAGTAACCGAGGTTTTTTCGGTCACTAGTAATGGTAAAAGTTTTAGTCTGGGTCAAAATGACTCAATGTACCCGAGGTTTTCTCGGTCGCCAGTAGCAGTAGCGGTTTTAGTCTGGGTCAAAATGACCTAATGATGGTAACTGAGGTTTTGTCGGTCACCAGTAGCGATAACAGCTTTTCTCTGGGTCAAAATGACCCAATGGTAGTAACCGAGGTTTCCTCGGTTATCAGTAGCAGTATCGGTTTTAGTCTGGGTCAAAGTGACCTAGTGGTAGTAACCGAGGTATTCTCGGTCACTAGTAGCGGGAGCGGTTTCGGCTTGGGACAAAATGACCCAATGCTAGTAACCGAGGTTTTCTCGGTTGCTAGTAACGCAGAGCTGTTTGGTTCTGGGTCAACGTGACTCAATGATAGTAATCGGGGTTTCCTCAGTCACCAGTAGCGGTAGCGGTTTTCTTCTAGTTCAAAATGACCCAATGGCATTAACCGAGGTTTTCTCGGTCACCGGTAGCGGTAGCGGTTTTCTTCTGGGTCAAAATGACCCAATGGTACTAACCGAGGTTGTCTTGGTCACGAGTAGCTGGAGCATTTTTGGTGTGGGTTAAAATGACCAGACGGTAGTAACCAAGGTTTTCTCGGTCATTAGTAGCAGGAGGGGTTTCGGTCTGAGTCAAAATGACCCAATGGTAGTAACCGAGGTTTTCTTGGTTACTAGTAGTGGGAGCGGTTTTTTTCTGGGTCAAAATGACTGAATGGTAGTAACCGAAGTTTTCTCGGTCATCAGTAGCGGTAGCGGCTTTACTCTGGGTCAAAATGACCCAATGGTAGTGACCGAAGTTTTCTCGGTTACCAGTAGCAATATCGGTTTTAGTCTGGGTCAAAATGACCCAGTGGTAGTAACCTAGGTTTTCTCGGTCACTCGTATATCAGGAGCGGTTTCGGCTTGGGACAAAATAGCCCAATGGTGATAACCACGGTTTTCTCTGTTACTAGTAACGAAAGCGGTTTTGATCTGGGTTAAAATGATCCGATGGTAGTAATCGAGGTTTTCTCGGTCACTAGTAGCAGAAGCGGCTTTGGCCTGGGTCAAAATGACCCACTGGTAGTAATCGTAGTTTTCCTGGTTACTAGTAGTTGTTCTGGGTCAAAATTACCCAATGGTAGTAACGGAGGTTTTCTCGATCATTAGTAGCGGAAGCGGTTTTGTTATAGGTCAAAATGACCCAATTATAGTTGGGTTATTGGATTATTTTGACCTGGGGTAAAAGCGCTACCGCTACTATTAACCAAGAAAACTTCGAGTTCTATTATTGGGTCATTTTGACTCAGACTAAGCCGCTACCACTACTGGTGACCAAGAAAACCTCGATTTCCACTATTGGGTCATTTTCACCCAGATTAAAACCACTACTGCTACTGGTAACCGAGAAATCCTCGGTTTTTACCATTGGGTCATTTTGACCCAGACTAAAGCCGCTACCGCTACTGGTGACCGAGAAAACCTCGGTTACTATCATTGGGTCATTTTGACCCAGACTAAAATCGCTACCGCTACTATTAACCGAGAAAACCTCGATTTCTACTATTGGGTCATTTCGACCCAGACTAGTACCGATACTGCTACTGGTAACCGACAAAACCTTGATTACTATAATTGGTTCATTTTGACCCAAACTAAAGCCGTTATCGCTACTGGTGACCGAGAAAACCTCGGTTACTACGATTGGGTCATTTTGACCCTGACTAAAACCGCTAGCGCTATTACTAACCGAGAAAACCTTGATTTCTACTATTGGGACATTTTAACGCGGACTAAAACTGCTATTGCTACTGGTAACCGAGAACACCTCGGTTTTTACTATTGGGTCATTTTGACCCAGAATAAATTCACTCTTGCTAATAGTAACCGAGAAAACTTTGCTTACTACCATTGGGTCATTTTGACCCACACCGAAACCGCGCCCGCTACTTGTAACCGAAAAACTTTGGTTACTATATTGGGTCATTTTGACCCAGACTAAAACCGCTACTGCTACTTTCAACTGAAAAAACCTTGGTTACTACCATTGGGTTATTTTGACCCAAGCCAAAACTTCTCCCGTTATCAGAAACCGAGTAAACTTTGGTTACTACCATTAAATTGAAATTATTTCCATTAACCATTGAATTTAATATTTAATGAAAATAATTTCCATTAAGAATTAAATTAAATGGTTAATGGAAATTTGTGTCATTAAAATTACATTTAATGGTTAATGGAGTTTTTTTTCATTAACCATTAACATTAATGGTTAATCAAAATTTCTTTCATTAGTCATTGAACGGATAATTAGAAAAATATTTCCGTCCAATTTATATTTCTCAAGTAATTAGAGAAATATTTTCTCCTAACTTTTTATTTCCCAAGTAATTAAAGAAATATTTTCTCCTTATTTTTTATTTCCCAAGTAATTAGAGAAATATTTTCTACTAATTTTTTATTTTTCAAGTAATTAGAAAAAATATTTTGTCTAATTTTTTGTTATCTACGTATTTGGGAAATTATTATTCTCTAATTTTTTTTTTCGGATGTTTAGAAAAGTATTTTCCAATATTTTTTTATTTTTCAAGTAATTAGGAAAATATTTTTTTTCTATTTTTTTTATTTTTGATTAATTAAAAATATTTTGCACAATATTTCTAATTTTTCAAGTAATTAGTAATATTTTTTTTTCGATTCTTCGAGTAATTAGAAATAATTTTTCTACAATTTGTAATTTTTCGAGTAATTAGAAATAATTTTTCTGCGATTTGTAATTTTTCGTGTAATTTGAAATATTATATATTCAAATTATTTCTTTGCTCTTTTCATTTGCAATTTGCACACGAGTATTATCCATTTGTTGGGTAATTAACAATATTTTCCCGTAAATGATCAATTTTTCGGATAATGGATATTTTTCAAAAAAATAATAGTAATTTTTTGAAAAATTAATAATAATACCGAAAAATGACCTTGAAAATAGTATTTCTGTCGATCTCTGGTAGTGTTGTGCCTTCGGTTTCGCCAAAGTTTCATTAACCAAATACATTATTACTCCCAAAATGGCAAAAATAAACTGCTACAATTCCAGTTCAAAATCAGTTAATTTCGACAGAAATGTCGATATTCATCGACCGCCATTTTTATTCAAGTTTCAAAATGCTCGAGAAAATGCGCATTTATAAAGTTCTGTAATTTTCTTAAAAAATGGGATGTCTGAGTGAACAGAAAACGATTTTCTTTGTTTGTTTTCTTTTTTTTCATCTTTTCAGAAAATGCACTGAATTTATTTTTTCTCAATCGATCATTGACATAATTACAAAAAATACCTAAACGAGTCATTTTTTTGGTTTTGTCATAAAATTCGAGGTCAAAAAGAAATGAAATGTGTTTTCGGTATTTCGGGATCAACATAGGTACATTAAAATAAGCCGCTAAAAACGGAATACCAAATACTAAAAACCAAAAAAAATTGATGGTATTGAAGTTTGTACCATTAGACCGCAGGATTTTTTTTTTAATTGATAATTTATTTTTTATTTTCGAAATAATCCCTATTTTATCCGCAGATTTAGTGTATAAGTCCCAAAAATATGTTGTCCCATTATCGTAGCCAAAAGCTGCATATTAATTTTGGGCTTTGCTAAAACAAATGAGGAATTCCAACGATGCAAACTTCAACGTAAGAAATTTGTGACTCTGGCCAGTTCACAAAAATAGTTGTGAAGTTGTTTTTTATTTTTCATACTTATCGGGATTTGACATGGAAGCGTGGCTAAGCCAATATGGTGTCGAAAAGGGTGCAAAAATACGTATGTCTAACACCTACGAGTGACATGTGAGTGTATTAGATGACCGTGTGTGCACGCACTTTGTAGTTTAAAATTTAACACCAGATGTCATATCGACTTTTTTCAGATCCCAATTCCGAGTTGGTATAACCCTCCTCTATATATACTGTTGTTATAACCGTTCTCTAGATACAGTTGGTATAACCGAGCTCTATAACCCTCAGTCACACGCGCCAAAAAACTGTAAATTTTATAATCAACTTTAGGAGCTTTTATCACACCGTGAGTTAAATCATTACAAGCGCATACGTTCTGCGAAACACCATAGAAATGTTCATGAAAATTCCAGAAATGTATCATTTACCATTTTTTGGTTAATAAAAAAAGAATTTAAAAAGCGGCGTTTTGCTCATGACGTGTGTAATGGAGGGATAATCGAAGCTTCGTTATAGAAAATTCGATTTCCCATCTCATCATTCAAAATGACGCTTGGTAATTAAAGTTTTTTTTCATTGTTAGCAGATTTTTAGAGATAAGAATGATTTTTGAAAATCTCAATACATACTGTTTGTTTTGCCAAGATGTAAAAAACAATAGGTATATCGATAAAAATGGCATTAGCCTAAATCTTAATGTGGATTGAAATGCTTTCTATTTGAAACAGATTCGTTGCAATCCACTCAAATAAATCTAAAGGGATACAAAAATTTATGCGCTTCTGCCCATGTTTGTATCTAGAGATATCTACAACTCGAGAACTACTCAAGGGGCGATTTCAATGAATGTTGTACGGACAGAAAGCTTATGTCATTGTGCTTATTACGAAAGCTACATAATCATATTAATTTATTTATCACCATCCACATTTTTATACTATAGCAAATGAAGAAAAAGAAACTGAAACTATCCATTCTCATGTTCACCCGCGCGTTCACATACCTATATCCTACTGATACTCAATGACTCTCAATGTCTGTGCTATTATTGTTTATTAATTACAAGTCCGAAATTCTTCAGCTCTAATTCTCAACCTGCGATTCACGTCATCGGTGTAAGAGCCGCGATTTATTATGAAACTTGGTAGCACATAAAAAAGCAAATAATCAGTTAAACGCAATATAAATGCCATTTTATGTAGCATTGAAATGTTAATCGGGGCTTAAAAACGTTATAATGCTGATGTTGAGTGATGTTAAGGAAAAAAAAGTACAATTATTAGTTCGAGACCAAACATCCGTAATGAAATGACAGGTGAGAATAAAAAGTGAAAGGCTAGTCCCACGCGACAAGATTCGAAACGAGAGTGAGAGTTAAAAAAATCGGAGAATACATTACTAGGAGTTAATATTGCTTAAAGCAAAAGGCAAAGACGTTTGTTCTAATTTTTTTTAAATAACGATCGAATGAAACTTATTTACATTTGTCTTTTTTTCGTTTATGTCAATTTTCTTTAAATTGGTCTCAAGAAGGCAGGAAGGATTTTAATTAATCAATTGTCGCTAGCCTAAAGTTATGATTTAATGCATTTTAATAGCATTGAAATTGACACCTGAATGGAAGTAAATATTAAGGATCAATAAATACGCGTTGATGTAAAGTTTGATTTGACACGTCCGAACGAAGCATGTATACAATGTAGTATACATAGCTCCATGGGCAGTTAGGTCAACTCATGTACGGAATGTGTATCATTATTTAATAATCAACGAATTTTTAAGCGAATATCAATTCACATATAAATTTAAAGGAGGCCCAAAATTATCGAATTATTGCCGGAACTCTGAATTCATTTTTCACTTTCAAAATCTCAGTATTTTTTATTTCTTCAAGCTTGACACAAATTTGGGAATACTGCGGATGACAAAAGGACTGAAAAATGAGTAAAATTGAAAGCATTATCTGAAAAACTCATTTTATTGGATTGGACGCATGAAGAATTTTTCATCGTCGAAAATACCGCTGATCGTTCGTATATGAGAAATCAAGATTACATTCATGCATTTAAATTGAGTGACCTAAAGAGCCAATATACCGGTACTATCCTGCAAGCCGTTGACCGAAAACAATTTTTATGTCCCCAATAAAAAATGATTGGTATAGCACTAGCGCGTTAATTCCCTTTATAGATACGAAAATATACAAAAGCGCGGCGATATTTTTTTTGGCAAAAATGAATATGAGGAACTTTTTGATTTTTACCCACCGGTTTAAACGTCGTGCGAGCAAAACAGCGTTCGAGAATTTGTCGAGGACTTTTGGCAAGACGAGAAAAAAATATTGGTTAGAACGCGCGCGCGCTCGTTTGCGAAATTCTCCGTCTCTTTCTGGCGTGACGAAAGGTGAACTTTCTTCGTTTCCGTTTTTCGTTTGACCCCCGGTAAAAAAAAGGCAAATAATATTGAGGTTTGCCTCGGCGGCACGGTGGTTACCCTTTAGGTGGAAGAAAAAATCCTCGGTCGATTTTGCGCACCGGAGTGAGAATATCTAAGACGAAACGGAGAAAGAGAAATAGAGATGAGATTGAGCGAGAAAGAGACGGGCGCTTTGATAATTTGCAGCCCAGCTAGGAACTAAGGGTTTCGGATAAAGAAGCGAGACGAGAAAGAAATTTGGCCACTCGTACTCGTGACACGCACGCCGGTTACTACCGAGTGCTACCGAGCCGAGGGCGGGGATCACTGCTCCTCTCTTCTCGTTTTTCTTTTTTTTTCCAACACTATACTGGGCGGTCTTTTATCCACGAGCCCCACACGGTAGAGAAAAAAATGATGCAAAACAAGCGTTTGACCTTCTCGAAGTACGTAAAATTCACGGATATCACCGTCCACTTCACAAAAATGTCTAATGTTCTATAAAAATATAGTTCTATACAAATATCGATTATAAACCACACACGCAAGTAGTCTGCATGGAAAATGCTGACGAATCGATTAATAAATACTAACAATGTTGTTGAACGTTCCTGAGACCCGAGTGTTAGCGAAGACCCCAATTTTTTCCTTTTTCCTCTCGCTCTCTCCCCCTCTGTGTGTGCCTAACAGGTCCTAATTATTTTCTGTCAAAACTTTCGCAGCGAGTGAAGAGGCGCTTTCCAGCTCTAACGGTACATAAAAAATGAATGAAAAAAACCAGCGCCATTTTTTTATTGTAGATAAGGGAGACATTTTTTTTCCAACAATGTATTTTTACGATTTGCGGTTTTGTTCCATACTTTTATTGTGTTTGTATTCCGCCGGCAGTTCCAATTTATTAAATGAGAGGGAAAACACCGATCGAACCTTCCGGCGCCGTCGTCGTGCACCCTCATGTACAATCACGCGCGCACGCTACTCTTGTTTTTTTTTTTTTTTCAAATAGTTTTTATTGTATTCCTGGATAAAACACGTACCCCGACAATGTGTGTATGAAACCACAGTTCGCGCCCGGCTTGCGTGCAGTTTTTTTAAATTTTATTACGACGATATATCACGCATAAACCCGCGAAGCGACTCGCCGAAGACCGCTGGCAGCACTGGCTACTGGCCTGCCTTACTCTCCACTCTGTCTCTCTCCAGGGAACCGACAACTGCACTATTGTTACTTGTACACCGGGTTAGTCTCCTCTATAATCTTTTTCTCCTCCTTACTTTATATATACATGTACCACACTTCCGTAAAACTCTCTTGGGCCTCTGGTGGGAGAATCTCTTTGTATTCGTGTGTGCCTGTATTTACACATGTACACGCATCAGTTAACGCGGTTATATACACTGTTGCGTAACGAGTATTATTATCATCATTATTACATTCATTGAAGGAGCGAAAGAGAAACGGTAGGGTATAAATTGGTCGAAAAACTAGACGAAAGTAACTAGGAACAAAACTCAGCCAAAACGCGAGCGAACTCTTACAGATGCTGAAGTTAGATGTCGCAACGAGTACTTTCGTCGATAATTCGACAATTACAGATTTGGCGACAGAGGTTCTCAATTAAATTGAGATGCTCGAATACGAGAATTGTTTGTAATAAAGTGAGGTTATTCCTTCGAAATTCATTTCGAAGTGAAGTAAATATCAGGTAAATGAAGTAACAATAATAATAACAACAATAATAATGAATCATAATTATTCAAAATCAGTGAAAATCAAGTAAGTGAGGTTATTCCTTCAAAAATCATTTTGAAGAGAAGTAAATATACAAAATAAGGTAAATGAGATAATAATTAGTAATATTAAATTATAATTATTCAAAATCAATAAATAATGATTGTGTCGTGAATGTTTTTTAAAATTATTATACGTATTATGTTATTATTGTTCCTGCATTATACCCTTTCTTATAATTGCCTTTATCATGAGCATTTAATTATTTGTTACGGTGAAATGTTTTTTTGAATAAAATATGAATAAATAATTATAAATAAACACGAAAAAGAGAATATGCATAAAATTGTTATCGATTTTCTATTGACCAACATTAATAAGTATCAAGAGACTCGGTAGAGTCTCGGGACAATTACATTGACAGCCCTGTCATCTGCTGGCCCGAGGCTCGCCAAGACTATCTCTGAACAAAACGATCGCCAATCTGAATAAAACGGTCGCCAAGACTTTCTCTGAATCAAACGATTCGCGGTGGTGAGGGTAAAATCGGAATAACATTTCGTTTATTTACGAAGCTCATGAGTCATTCGAGGCTTTGAAAATTGAACTGGAGTCTAATTAAGAAATTATCTTTCGAATGAGCCCAAAATCAGCATGATTCGTGGCGTAATTGCTGAGAAAAAACTTTGCACGGGCTCAAGTTATGCAAAACTTACTAACACATTTAAGGACTTGATGTATCTGTATACGCGTTCTGACCGATTCATACAAGGGCATTTTGATGCCCTTCATAGCCAATCCCTGCCGAGAAAATACCGGCTTCAACCAATCACCGATGAGAAAACTTCGGATTGGTCCTGTCGTCTGTCTTCACATCGTCGGTCTTCTTGTCACATCGTTCACACCAGGGAGACTAGAGAGAAGGAGTGGACACAGCATAGGAAAATAAGTAGTAACGGCGTCTTCAAAATCCGGTCTTGAATTAGTTCTTAGCTGTGCCACCAGGTGTACAGATCCTACACGTATAGTAATAAAATTAGTCCACACGGTGAAAGTGACCGTTTCGCGCTTGCGCAATAGAAAAAAAGCCTCTAACCCAAATCCCAGTATATTGAACAGGATATTGGAGGTTAAAAAGACGATTTATTGTCTTCAGTGCGTGGTTTCGTCTCACGTGTGGAACGGTTAAATTTTGCAAATAACATTTTGTGTCGACAATCTGAGATTGTTGCATGCATTGATCCGAAATTCCGATCACCTTTCAAGGTTGGCAGATTTTTTCGTGTGGTGTTTTCTGTGTTACCCGCGTCGTTTTCATGCTGAATAAAAAAATTTTAATGCCATCATTATTTACGACATAAAAATGGCCATTGAGCCAGATAAACATAACTTTATTTCCAGTATTTACAAAATGAATGATAAAAAAAAAAAAATGTACTGATGGGTCTGGTAGAATAAAACAATATCAAATGTTCACATTTCATTTCCTTCCAAGATCGAAGCTCAGTACATTAATAAAAAAAAATTTTTGTACACGTAAACTCCCTAACGTAAACATAGACATTGAACGTATTTTGAAAAATCGAGATTAGGAAATAAGTAGTAACAGTATGTCTGATCTAATAGGATTTGTACCGATACAGCGCCGCCGCTTCAGGCCCGGATTTCGTGTACATTACTAAAGCACGCTGTGCCCACTCCTTTACTCTAGTCTCCCTGGTTCACACGTTTGTTTACGATCGTCGGTCTTCTGTCACATCGTTCTTCATATCATCGACTGTCGAAATAATAATTTCGTTTGTTCATCATTTGTCTAAATTCGTTCATCGTCTGTCTAAATAATAAAATTTCCGGGAAACAGTGCGAGATGTGTGAATTTGATTTAAAATATTTATGTATGTGAGTTTTGTGAAAATAGTGCTGGTTGTTTACTCCTATGGCAATCGGTTCGCGAGTGTTTGTTTGTTAATATATAAGGTATATAGTGTTGGGCAATGTCTCCTTGTATAAACACTTTGACTTTCCGCTGTTTGTGATAATTTTGTTGCAATCCTTGTTTTAAATGTAAATTTCGGAAAAACAATTTTTTGAGGTTCAGTGATATATATATAAGAGTCAAAAACTTTGGATGGCTGTGTGTTGATAAACGGCAAATGCGAATTTGTGTATATTAAAGTTATTTCGATGTTCAGTGGAAAAAAAAGTGTTACGCATTGAATTTATACGATAAAATTATACGTGTGTCAAAAATATTTATAAATGTTTTGATTACACAACTGCGAGATAAATAAAGTTCGTTAACCTATAACTTCGAATTTTCTTTTTAATCAGAAATTTTATTTCTTAATAAGACAAGAACCCGCAAATATTGTATATATGTATGTTGATGAAATCAAATAAACAACCGAAAACTAATCAAATGAATGTGTATTAATTAGATTTATTGTGTCATCATTATTTTAATAAGTTGTCATATTTTTCTTTATTCAGTTTGGTAATGTCTTTCAGTCCCTTTTTTTATCTCATTGGTATGCATATACCAAGATCAAGGATCCATATCCAGTTTCATCATTTCATTGGACAAGATGTGTGCTGTGTATTTCTACTTCTTGGCTTTGACTGCGGCAACATGAATTGAAAAATTTGTTACAAAAAGTGATTTCTTGCCCATTTATGGATGGGATAAAATGTCTTTCATTGTGACACAATGGGTACATCCGAACTTTAAGACATTTTATGGCCCAGTGTATGCTAAGTTATTTTCCGCTTCGGTTCTGGCATAATAAATTCAAAAATTTGTTTCAAAAAGTCTTTGGGTAATCTTTTTCTGATGGTATCAAAATTTGTATCGTTGAGATGCAGCAGACACCTAAAAAGTTTGACAACTTTATGAAGTGACATGTATGCTGAGTATTTTCACTTTTTATCTGTGATTGTGGCATTATTAATTGAAAAATTCATAAATACATAAAAAATCATAAAAATACATAAAGTCTTCGGCTGCTCATTTATTGATGCGATCAAACTTTTTGTCTGCGAATCGCCATGGAGACATCCAAAATTCCTGAATTTTTTAGACCCAATGTGCGCTATGTTCTTTCACTTTTCTTCTTTAGGTGTGTCATAATAAATTTCAAAAAGTTGTTTCATGAAGTCTTCAGGTGCTCTTTTTATGATAGTATCAAAATTTGTATCATTGGAATGCAACGGATACCTGCGAATTTTGAAATTTCTGTGAAGCGGCATGTCTGCCAAGTATTTCCACTTTTCGGCTCTGACTGTGGCATATGGATTGTAAAATTTGTTACAAAAGTCTTTAGCTGCTCATTTCTGAATAGGATCAAAATTGCTGTCTTCTAAACCCATTGGATACATTGAAAATTTTTGAATTCTTTTGGGCTTGTAGAGCGCTGTGTTTTTTTGCTTCCCCTCTTTAGTTTTGGTATAATAAATTTAAAAAGCGGTTTCAAAAAGTCTTCGGGTACTCTTTTCCTGATAGTATCAAAATTTAGATAATTGGACTGCAGCGGATACCTGCAATCTTTGAAAATTTTGTGAAGCGACATGTGTGCTAAGTATTTCCACTTCTCATCTTTGATTGTGGTATTATGAATTTAAAAAATTGTTACAAAAGGTCATCGGATGCACATTTTTGGATGGGATAAAAATTTCTGGCTTCAGAACGCAACGGATATATCCAAAATTTTTCAATTTTGTTGGATTAGATGGGCGTCATGTTTTTTCACTCATCCGCATTAATTTTGGCAAAATAAATCAAAAAAATTTGTTTCAGAAAGTCTTTGGGTGCTCTTTTTCTGATAATATCAAAATATGTATCATTGGCATGCAGTGGATGTCTACAAACTTTGAAAATTTCGTGAAGCGACATGCTAAGTATTTTCCACGTTGGGTTTCGATTTGGCATCGTAAATTGACACATTTTTATTTAAAAATTTTCCTTCTATAGTCGCTCTGGTTCTGATGGCATCGAAATTTGCCCGAAGCTAATGCAACTAATACAACTATCCTCATTCCATTCTCTGAATAACTCACTCCATTTTCTTGGGCAGGATCCCGGTTTGAATTTATCTACTTCGTTCAATATATTATTTTGAAGTACCCATAGAATACTATTTGAACTTTTTGAAATTCAATTAGAATATGAGAATAACTGTCACCTCTGATTCTCATGGCATTGACTTTTTCAATGGTATTGACAAATATCATGTTAATATATTATATTGGTTGTGGCATAATGAATTCAAAAAGTGGTTTCAAAAAGTTTTCGGGTCCTCTTTTCCTAATAGTATCAAAATTTGTATCATGGGAATGTAGCCGATACCTACAAACTTTTAACATTTTGTGAAGCGACATGTGTGCCAAATATTTCCACTTTCTGTCTCTGATTGTGGCATTATAAATTGAAAAATTTATTACAAAAAGTCTTAGGCTGCTAATTTTTGGATGGGATTAAAATTTCTGTCTTTGGAACGCAATAGATGCATCCAAATTTTCTGAACTTTGTTGGGCCTAAAGTGCACTATGTTTTTTTTACTTTTCCACTTTAGTTGTAGCATAATAAATTTAAAAAGTTGTTTCAGAAAGTTTTCGGGTACTCTTCTTCTGATAGTATCAAAATTTGTATCATTGGAATGTAGCCGATATCTACAAACTTTGAACATTTTGTGAAGAGGAGACATGTGTGGTAAGTATTTCCACTTTTTAGCTTTGATTATGGCATTATAAATTGAAAAAGTTTTATTCCAAAAGTTTTCCTCTACGGTTGCTCTGGTTTTCATGGTATCAAAATTTGCCCAAAGCTAATGTGACTTATACAACTGAATTCACTGCATTCTCTTGGGTACGATCCTGGTCTGAGTTTGTCCGCTTTGTTCAATATATATTGTTTTAGAGTTCCCATAACATACTATTTGAACTTTTCTATGTTCAATGAGAATATTGAAATAGTTGTAACTTTTTATTTTCATGATAGTAACTTCTTCAATGGTATTGAAAAATAATCATGATTCCACCTTGTTAATAAAAATAAGAATGAAAAAATGCGTGAACTTTTTTCACAATAGATTCGATATGTTTTCTCTAAACATACGTGAAACTGGTTTTTTATTTTATCATTAATCAAAAATGAAAAATTTCGATAAAATCTCTCCATTTTTATCAACAAGCTGAAGTAAGCGTAATATTTTTTACCACAAATCTACAAATATAACAAAGAGATACTGCTATTTAATATGGTTATTTGATAAACACAAATTCAAGTAGCTACGAATTCTATGGAAGAAAAGTTCTGACTGCTCTAATCTTGCCCTCAAAAGCTTTGTAAATTTTTGTATCGAACTCCCAGTTCCCGACTTATTTTAGCCTGATTCCAGAAGGGTAAATCGAAATGTCAAAAAAATTTGACTGGCTCGAGAATAAAAAAAATTGCCAAATTGAAAATTCCAAAACACGTGTCCCTTTATTTCATGGGGAAAAAACCTGACTCGAAGTAGAAGGAGTCAGAGTTTGGAAACGAAAAAGCGATAATTTCCCAATATAACCTTTTTCTAATCTATATAAATCGTGATGTTTGAAAAGAGCGAGAAAAACGAATCATATCATGCATAAAAATCCCCCTCGGGGAAAAAACCTGGACAAGTACATTTGTCGACCCCCGTTCCCATATTTTTCCACGAATATACATACATTACAAAAACCTTTTCTCGCAAAAAATCCCTGAGAAAATCAAATCCTATCAAAGAGTAAGAAAAGTGACCACTCTTAAAAAATGTATCACACAAAATAAAATGAGTTAATCCTCGCGAAAAGCTAAGGTTAGGTTTCGCAAAAAGTTATAAAATAAATTGAGCTATATATATACTAATATATATGTGGCCAAGTACGGGAGGCTTTATCGTGTGACATAAAATCTTCAAATAATGTTGAATGTTAATAGAGAAAAGAATCAAGTTCGAAAATGCAGTTGTTTTACCAACCAGACTGAAAATAAAAACTCTGTATCAATAAGAGTCCGAAGCAAAAAAAGATTGCAAACGAAAAAAAATTAGATGAAAAAGAATTTCGGCCGAAGTACTTGGCGAGGTTGTCACTATGACTGATACATTATGTGAATTGAGTAAAAAAACACTCGTCAAGTACTTCGGCCGAATTCTTTTTTAATCTAATTTTTTTCTGTTTTATAAAACAATTTGTAAGCCAAGGATGATGCATCATAATCTTCCGTCATTTCATCTTTGAAAGAATAATAATTCTGAGGCTCCTTCTGACAATAAAGTTAATGTTAGAGTTATGTTGGACAAGGGATGATAAAAAAACGTACACGAGACTTTTGATATCTTATTATTTATTATTTATTGTATCAGCGTTTTAAGAAACATATCTTTATCGCACAAGCGTTTCTAAGAGAATAATAAAAATAGCTGGGTGGATTTGCGGCAAAAACTCCTGGGTGGATTTGCGATGTGGAGATCTCTGATAAGGAGTTTTCCAAGCGCGGATTAGAATTATATATAGCGATATCATCGGCAAATGCTAGTAATTTTGAATCCGGATTGAATAGAAGAGAGCTGAATACGGATCCCTGAGGTAAACCCTTATAAACCCGTCTAGAGTTCAGAGAAACGTTCTTGATTGATGGAAAGATGGTTCTTTGGATTACTATGTTTTTTATGAAGTTTATAATCGTGTTCGGTAAGTTTGGTCCACAGAAAGTTTCAATCAGGATGGATGGTACGACGTTATCGTAGGCTGATTCTATATCAATGAAGCAAGCAGTTAGGTATTGTTTCCTAATGAAATTGATCTTTATGTCGGTGACCAGGGTCATGATGCTGTCCAAGCATGATTTTGATTTTCTGAAACCGAAAAATTGTTTTGGTAGGATTTTGTTTCTTTCTATCTAGCCTTGCAGTCTTTCGTTTGTAATTCTTTCTAAAAGCTTTAGTATTACTGATGATATAGAAATTGGTCTATGTTTATTAGAATTAGGTTTTGGAATTAGACAAACGTAATATTCAGTCCATTGTTGAGGAATAATGCCCTGAGACAGAAAATAATTAAAAAACAGGATAAGACTTGTTTTTGTATTATTAGGAAGATGAGAAAGAACTTCGTTAGTAATCAAGTCCGTCCCGGGGGAGGATTTTTTATTGGACTTCATGAGGGCCAGTTCGAGTTCGGCTATCGAGATTCCTTTGGTCAATTCCGAGTATCGTTGTGTATTTTGGTCCGACAAGTTAATTATAGAACAAGGCTGCTCTAGCTCCGGAGCGATCTTTTCGAGAGCGTCTAACACATTGGAATCTTCCTTGGAAAACCCTGGAGAATCCGATGTACTAGAATATCTTCTTTTGAAGGCTTTTATGGTGCGCCATAATTTTTGTTTGTTCATTTGAGGATTAATAGAAGAACAGAATGCTTTGAAGTTATTCAATTTTTCCGTTTTTAAATTTTTTTTTCGCCTTATTACAAGCGTCTATGTACTTTTGATGAGATTCGTCTGATGGAGCGGTTAGATAGTTTTTTTGACAAGAGCGTCTGTAGTTGACTACTTGGGTGCATTTTGCAGACCACCAAGGGACTGGAGGAGGAGCTTGATATGATTTTTTTAACGATGGAGGTTTTGCACCTGCTTTAATAAGGTTATCCTTGATACTAGATATGAGTTCGTTGAATTGAGATAAGCCGTTTAATCCAGACAAGTCTACCGGGGTAGGAGCATCATCCATCAATAGTCGAAAATATATCCAGTCTATATGGTTAAAGTTGTATCTGAGACGAGCTTGTTCCCAAGTAATTGAGGGTTCTCTAATAGTGATGATGATGGGGTTATGGTCACTCCCCATGGGATCCGGTACAGTTGACCATTGAGTATTTGTTATTCAATCTGGAGTTATTAAAGTTAAGTCAGGTGCGCTTTTTATTTCCGGGTCCACATGAATTCTTGTTGACGAGTCGTCATTGATAATAGAAAAGTTGAAGTTTTCAAGCGATTCGCTAAGGGTTCTACCTGAATGATTCCATAGGTCACTCCCCCACAGAGAATGTTGAGCGTTAAAGTCACCACAGATTATTAAATGAGGGTAGATGTCTGATAATTGATTAAATACGTTTGACCATTGACCACCAGGGACGAAATTGTTTGGCGGATTATAAATGTTGTATAAGTGGTATTGCTTATGGACGATAAAAAGTTTAATGAATATATACTCAAATTTTTTGTTGACTTTAAGGTTGGGAAGGAGTTCAAATGGTATATTATCCCTAATTATGATGGATACCCCTCCTCCGGAAGCACTTTCTCTGTCTTTTCTTATTATATTGTATCTTGGAATTGTAAATATATAATTATTTTGGAGCCAAGTCTCTTGTAGGCACAGAATGTCTAATTCCCTGATAAATTTTTGCAAATCATTGATTTTGTTTAAGGCACTTCTACAATTCCATTGACCGATAACAAAGTTGTCCTTATTATTATTATTGGCCGATTGGAAGTGGGCCATTTTCTATAGCATAAGGGGGAAACGCTCCCCCGTAGCAGAGATCGTCTCAATCATATCGTTAGATTGAGGAAATTTTTTAAGGATCGTGGAGAAGAGCGATTCGTTGTACGCTTTCATGATTTTGTGGATTTCGGAACTAACAATCTCCCGTATATCTATTATTGGGGGGTTAGAATCCGCCCCGCTTCTTTCTGAAGAGATTTCGTCTACCAAATCGTCGTTGCCCAGTTGGTGCCCTTCTGGGTTCTGGGTAGCGATTTCTGAACCGATATCCGTTCTCGACGAATAGAATGAGCGAGCGAGGCTCTTAGAGTTACTAGCCGACTGATTCCTAGAGCTATCAGTTTTCTCGAACGAATTTGTTTTAAAGCGAAGGCTTTTTTTACTCTGAGATGACACTTTATGTGTTCTGTGAGTAGAAGTGATAGATTGCAGTGAAGCGTATCTCTGAGTCAAAGTAGGGAAATTGGAACGCTCCGGATTTGCGGAGTCTTCGATCGGATTATTGTAAGAGAGGTTTTGCCTGGGGGATTCGTTATAGTAACTCGCAGAACGGAGGTTACGGAGTGAAATGTCCTGATTGATAATTTGTTGCTTAGCTACCTCGTAGGACACTTTATTTTTGAATTTGTAGTCGTTAATTTTTTTGTGGAAAAGAAAAGCGGCACATTGTGGCGACAACGGCGAGTGATCTTCGAAACAGTTGCAACAGAAGAATTTATCTTCTGAGCAATCAGAAATAGAGTGGGCCCCTGAGCATTTAGTGCATTTCTCGAACTTGCTTCTACACTGAGCCCTGACGTGACCAAATCTAAAACATTTATTACATCTTTTTACCATCGGAATGAACGGAGTCACAGTTCTCCTAACAAACCAAATGGATACCCATTTAGGAATAAGCTCAGTTCCTTGGAAATAAACCTTTAAAGAGGTTGTCGGTGTGCGAACTGAATTAGATTGAGGTGCCAATTGAAGGTTAACGTCGTTGATTACCTTTGAGATTCTTTCTATGTGCGCGATCTTAATTTCAGGAGGAGAAACTCTAATTCCTTCCGTAATTTCTTCTATCGATAAATCCGGGTCTACTCCACGAATTAGACCAACCGTCGACACTCTATGGTTAGGAATAAAGGCGAGCCAATTAGGGTTTAATTTTTGGGCATCACATGGAACGAGTTTATTCGCCGCATCAATATTGTTGAAAATTAGAGTAATCCTGCCACTCCCTGAAGATTTTATTTCCTTCAACTCCTCATTATACTCAGCAAAGACTTTACCTATTTTCATCGGATGTAAATTATCCAAGTTATTGCCCTCTTGGATATCAATCATTTGAACCAAATAGGGCTCAGGAGAATCTTCCGAGTAACGATTTGATAACTGTCTTAGAATCGCAGGAGGAATAGCGATGTTGCACTCGTTCTTTTTAAGGAGAGGAGAGTCGGAGTTTCCCGGTTGGGATCCATCTGGTGGGCTGTTATTCTCCCGAGGCCTTTTATTATTCCCGTTTGGAGATGGCATCGCGATCTGGTCTCTAATTTTCGAGACGAACTATTATAATTTAGCTTATTGTTTCTTGTTCGGAAAAGTGAACTATTCAGTTTATTCCTTATAGCTACTTTATGCCTGTTTCAGGAATGAGAATTATATCTTGTTTTCCAGGTGTTAAGGAGAACCTTAATTTCCTATACTATGTTACGTAAATTTCGAGCAAAGTTTTTTTTAAATATTTTTATTTATTTTTTCTTATTTTATTTTATTTTTCTTTGCTTTGTTTTATTTTATTTTATTTTATTCTTTTTTTTCCCTTAGTGAAGTTGAAGCGCTTAACTTAAAGCCTGTTTACCTGTGGAGCAGTGTTTACGTGCTCGCATCTCTAACGACCGTGCGATTACACATGAATATCCCACACTTGTGATGTTGTTGTTTTGAATGTCGATAATAATAAGTAAGGCCGAGTGAGCCAAGAAAGAGAGCAACGAAGAGAAACTACGAAAATAGGGATCTGCCGTTCTCTCGTCCAAGAAGTAGAACCGGAGTAGCTAACAAATTGGAATTTTTTTTTTTATTTTGCAATTGTTTTGATCTTTTTTCTTTTTTTCCCCCTATGTTTTATTTGTATTATTTATACCTTATATTTTATTTATTTTTATTTATCTTTTATTTTATTTTTATTTTTTTTTCTTGATTTTTATTTGAAATTTGTTTTCTTAGACTATTCTAGTAAGTACATTTTAATCTTGGAATCGAATTCAGAACGAGCTTATCAATTTCCCAATAAATTTGGATATGGGGAGGATTGGCAGTGGAGACTGGTGAAGACCCTTTATCGGAGCCCACTGGGCGAGGATGAAAATCCAGAGTTGACAGACTCAGAATTTTATCGTATATCTATAAGATCTTTTAGTTAACCGCACTTATCTTTTGTTTTTATTTATTATCTCTAATTTATATATTTTATTTTATTTATTAAGACACTGTAAGGGATTTAGTTTATCGATAGAACTACTGATCAAACTAATATCTATAGGAAAATGTTCGCGTAGTTTGAATTTACGGGTCCGCTTTGAGCAACACGTCCGTTAGGCAGCACGGTCGGCTTTTTCATGTGTGTAAGCACTTATTTTGCTTTCAAAACTCCGTTCAGTCATCAGACCTTTCGCGGTAACAGAGGAAAGAAACGGACTGGCCAATCACAAGCTCGGAAGGAGCAAAAAGGCCTTTCATTGTGTCGTATACAGACACGCCAATCTTTCGATGTGTGGCATAATCTTGAGCGTGTGCAAAGTTTTTTCTCAGGAAATACGGCATCAATCGTGCTCATTTAAGGCTCAATCGAAATATTTTTTCTTAATGATTCTCCAGTTCAATTTTCAAATCATCATATGCCTCCTGAGCTTCGTAATTAAAGAAAATGACTTTCAGTTTTTACCCCCACCACGGCGAATCGTTTTATTCAGAGATAATATACTCAGCGAGCCTCGGGCCAGCACACGACAGAGCTGTCAAATGTACTTGTCCCGAGGCTCTACCGAGTCAACGAAGATGGATCCTCATAGAAGTGTACTTCTTACGAACCGTTTGACCCCACTTTTTTAGTGGCTGGCGCGGCCGACGGATGACGCTACTATCAACCGATCGATATTTCCCCTCCGGCTCACACGGAGTGGGGAACGCGCATATAATATAGTTTTTCCTCCTCCCAGGATGACGAGTTCAAATCCCGGTTGTGGCAGTTTTTTTTATTTATTTTATTTGGTTTTTTTTTCTTCATCGGAGTCAAAATACTTGTCTGAGTATTTTAGCATAATATTATCAATTGAAAAAAAAAGTAATACGTTTATTTCAGTCAATATCCGTTACTATAAAAATGACACATCTGTTGAAGAATACCGTAAATAATTTCAAAACTAAAATACAAAAAAAATATAGAAATGATAAAAAAAGGCGATATATTTTTTCATATGATAAATTTTTTTATGATATGATAAAAAAAGGCTATATGTTTCAAAAATTCATTATGATGAATTTTTGAAATATATCACCTTTTTTTATCATTTCTATATATATTTTTTTGTATTTTACTTTTCAAATTATTTACGGTATTCTTCAACAGATGTTCCATATTTCTGGTAACGGATATTGACTGAAATAAACGTATTACTTTTTTTTTAAATTGGTAATATTATGCTAAAGTACTCAGACAAGTATTTTGATTCCGATTAAGAAAAAAACCAAAAAAAATAAATAAAAAAAAACTGCCACCACCGGGATTTGAACACGTCATCCTAGGAGGAGGAAAAACTATATTATATGCGCGTTCCCCACTCCGTGTGAGCAAAATTCATACTTTGTTAAAAAGTAGAATCGATTGTCTGGCAATGCATGGATAGATGGACGGTTGATTTTAATTTATCCACAAATTTGGAAAAACTCGAACATTTTCGATAATTCCTTATAGAAAAGTCTGAACTGAATTTGAAAAATTGAAGCGAGATCAAACCATGACGGAGAAAATGGCCGTAATAGTTTGAATTTTATCCGTTACGCTTTGCAATATAAAATGCGAAAAAAGTAAGAAACAAAGCTCACTGTACGAAAAAATGCACATCACAACACAAAGACATGCCCACTCTTGGCTAATCTTAGTTTACGTGGGTAATAACGAATGAGCGGTTAAAAATTCGTACACTCAGTTGTGGACAAATAACCATCATGAGTTTAACTATGGGGTAGAACGTTCAGGTTATAGACTTTTAACGCTTTGTGCAAAGTACAAAAATTATGAAACGTAAACTAAAATTACTCGATGGAAACCACGAGAAAGTGGTGGGTCACTTCCATCAGATTAGGGGCTGTGCCAGTTTCTGAATCAATTAACTAATGAATTAAAATTCGTATTATAGAGATGCATAAATATTCAATTATAATCTATATATGGAATGCTGATCTACTGACCTAACGAGACGCAGTGACAGCATGATGTAATAAATCTAAAAAATAACGTTGAAAAAGTAATTGCAACATTTTTTTAGCTCTGTGGTATTTTTATACAATATTGTAACAGCGATTGAACGTGGAAAAATATCAAAAAAGTGGCACTGCCCCTTTGAAAAAAAGAAAAAAAATACATCTACAGGGAATACTATATATACATATAGCAGCAGAATACATGTTCCGTTTCGAGCATTTTTCATATTTACATATTTACATATTTACACGTACAATAAAAAGATGGAGCGATAATTGCAGAACGGAAACCAATGAAAAAGAAAACGGAAATAACGAAGTCGCATGCATCGTCAACTTATTTAAGATCATTGCAATTTAGAAAAATGAAAAAAGTTTCGCTGCATTCCAACGGAGCATCAATGCGATCGACAAATTCTTAATCCCAAGTACTATTAATGTAAACATGCACCCATAAGTAAAACATATGTACAAGCATATTCATAAAATTAATAAGGAATAAAGTTTTCCGTGTACACTGTAAAGCATTCGCGAAGAAAAAATATGTGTATCGTTACATTTTTCTTCATTTCAAGAATATGGATGAATATTATTTTTGGATTAAATTATTGTTTGAATGATGATGTGCTGTAAACATGAAATTATATCCCTGATGAAATCATATTTTTTCGTATTACGAAATGCGAAAGAGATGGAAACAACGAACGAGAAAATAGATTACTGATGAGTTAATTTCATCAGTTTCCGGTTTGGCTTTTCGGTACATGCAGAAGTCCTTTTGTTAACATTACTTCGATCTCTTAGATCCCGAGAAATCCACTTGAGTTGATAATGAATATGAACCCGGACAAACAGCTCTACAATGTACGATCTATGTTCCCCGCAATCTCCCTGAAGAGTCCAATAATCGCCATGTTGATTGGACAAGGCGGTGTTAACACATATTTCGATGTGCCTTGCAATGCGAAGTCTATGTGGCTGAGCCGTAAACGCTTGCATGAAAACTTCATACATAGTTGTAACGACGTTGTTAAAATTATCAGATGGAACTTTCAAGTTACCGAGTTCGCGTTCATCTTTACACTTGTAAGCTTTCCAAAATATTAATAGCTCGTTTGTTTTTTCCATGTTTTGATTATTCTTAGTTAAATTGACTTGACATTCTGAGCAGTTGAACTCTTTAAGGCATTTATAAGCAAGATACCCAGCCACATACGTCACAGTACACTTCTCGAGAGTGACGACAGTGACCGAACTGTCGGAACACTCGCTGAGCTCAATGTTTTTTAATTCTTCGATCCGATCGTTAATACCGATATTGTCTGTCAAGCTGCCGATCATTGGTTCTTGAGCAGCCCATGCATCAAGCTTTTTCTCTAATTCACTCCGTCCGTCCGAGACAGAACACACGGACGAAGGAGTGGTACCCAAACCCAGCAAAACAGCCATGCTCTCATCAGCCTCGCAATTGGTTCCAGTCAAGGGTCTCATCAAATTTACTTTTACCGAAGCCTGAAAAATTCTACGTAACATCATAGAAGATGGATTACAGTTATCTCCTCCGTGACGTCTATAAATTCCGAACAAATTCTCGATAGGGTCCTGTTGTAATTTTGACGTGATGAGATAGCGAAAACCCTCGGACTCCATATCCTCCCAAAGTCCCAGAGTGGCATTAATTGACATTATCAAACCCGAAAAACAGGGAGGTAATTTGGAACCCGGAATACTCCACTTTTCAATCCATGCGACGCCCTCCCTCAAGCAGGTTTCTACTTGTGGTTGTGCTGAAGAAATTGCTCGTTTGAGAGGATTTGGATCCGACGGTCCTCGGCTATTCATACAGTCTAATATATCATTCGATCTTTTTGTAAAGTTCGCGGTCGCGGCACAGGCAGGGTGTTTATTATCACCAGTAATCATTCCTGTATTCAATGCAGCAGAAACGGTAGCACTGAAAACTTGTGTTGCGAGGCTGACGTTCATGCGTTGAAAATTGTTAGGCGCGATATGCCGTTCGGACAATTTTGGAGCCGCTCTACTAACCGATCGTTTCATCACCTCTAACAATTCTCTGTACACATCCCAGGATATTTTTTCCCCATCAATTTCGAAGTCCTTCTTCTCCAAGTTATTCCGAGTACTTTTAATCAAATGGGGCGAGCCAAAAATGTAAAAGATTTTCCGATTTTCTCTTTCAAAAAAGGTTTTTCGACAGTCACATCTAGCAAAGTCGCGAGCGCTCGATTGGCTGATCCTTGGTCGCAAACAACGGATCTAATGTTTAAACCGATTGAAAGGGTTTTGTCAATTATACTGTTAGTCAATTTATGAAGGTTCTCATAGTTAACGGGTCCGTGTGAGACAACAAAAGCTAGTGGTTGTTGCCAAGGATATATCAGCCCTCGGAGCAAGAACACAAGGGCGTTATTAGCCATGTCACTTGTGCGACCAAGCTCACCAAGGTCTTGACATCCTTCTACTAAATCTTCTTTCCGGTTATACTCCAAGAGCTTCTTGAGGCTCATTTCATCCCATATGAGAACGCAATCCCGCTCGGGCACTGACATGGTTGCTACTTTTAATTTTAATGGATCAAAAATTCTTGAACTTATGCCGGGGCAAACATTCAAACTATTTATCCAACGTCTAATCAAAGTGGTACAAGGCAAAGCAAACTGCTTTTTGTCTCGAAGGTAAACGTACGCTTTGGGAGAAATGTAAAAAATCGAGATTGCAAATTGTTGTTCCAAGATCTTCCGGACCAAGGTCTTTGCTTTTGATGCTTAATTTGCATTTCGAAAAAGGCTTGCTGATTTTCATTCAATGAATTAAGAGATTTACCGGCATTTACGAAAGGTGATTCTTTTTTAATCTGAGCTTCCAGTCTTTTAATTTTTTTTTGATAAAGCTTTATTTTACATCGCAAAGTTTTCAGCACTTGAGTTTGGCGAGATTCTCTAGCTGTGACGGTCTTGTATCCTTTCACTCGAGAACAAGAATCCTTCATATTATTTGTGAGGTTGGAAGGTAACGCGCCGAGAGAATCGGAAATAGTGTTACTCTCACAGGCAGGAATTACTTGGGAAGAATTGTCAAAATCTCTAGTAATATCAGCCTGCTGCGGCTCAAAATTAACGCCGGTACACACAGTGCTAATATTACTGCCAACGAGAGGAATCGCGGTTTTTCTTATTATTCGCTTACCGTTAGACCCATAAGCTTCAAAATCGGTTGCAGTGAAATGCTTGCTGCATACTCGAAGTTCGTTAATCTGCGTCGATGATAAATTTTCTAATCGCTTATTGCAACACCGATCTAGCCATTTTCTTCGCCTGTAAAAGGATGCATACATATATAAAGATGCTGCTCAAGAAATGCATCAATAAATCCGTGCACCGGGAATTGGCAATAACATATTTCATAGTGACAAAGTGCAGGCCAACGTGACGTACACATTGTGAGCTCTTAGAATTTCCAGACAAATACGAGCATACAATTTGGTAATAGATAGTACATCTATAGACGATCGACGTAGAATAAAGCAGTACGAAGAAAATATTAGTCGCATGCAGGGTTATATGCAGCATATTGAAAACAATAGAGCCAATTATCACTTTAAAAATATTCATAACTTTTTTCCGACCTTTAATGACGGTTAGAACGAAGAAAGTATCATTTTCAAGCGTTTTGATCATTCGATACGATTGGCCAGTTGAAAAAAAATCGACCCAATCAGGGCAATGCTTAAATACTTCAATGATAAATAATTTGGAGTAAAAAATGAAAATCACAAAACATGTAGCACGTCCATCGTGGTACTGTCTATCTAGAACGTCCGATATACAAATAACTTTAAAAACAATTCGCAATAAATGAAAAGAAAAGCTTTTTAGGAATCACGTGACACATCCTTTTTTAAAAAAAACGCTTTGATAAAGTAATACTGAAAATAATCAATGAAAATAGTATGCACATTTTTTATCGTATTTGTTCTGTACACGCAATTAATCTTTTCCATGAAGTATCATTGAATCAAATACCAGAAATGTGTAATAATTTTATAGAAAATTTTAATTATTATGCTTGTCAAATATTGAAATTTTACGTTCGTAATAATGTTTAAGTGGAATTATTACTTATAAATTTTTTTGAATATTACTTTATACAACAAAGTTTCAGAGCAATCGAAAAACATTTTCTTTCAGTTATGGTTTCTATGAACTGCAGCCGAATTTAAAAAGATTTTGACAAAAAACGGTTCCGATGAAATATCGAGAGGAGAAAAAGTTTTATTTTTCATCCATGGACTCGTTGAAATTATTTTTCAATAATTCGGAATTTTTTCAGATTAAGAGATAATAGTCTGGATAAACCGTTCAAAAAATGCTTGTCTATTCCAATTGAATTTATGCATCATTGACATTTTCGTTTGATATCTATAGTTATCTTGTTACGTTAATCGATTGATGAAACTATTTTAGACAACGAATGGTGATAAAATAATTGTAAAACTCAACAAAATTTTACTCAATCTTGTAATAAATCAAATTACTCAATCCTAGAGTTTTGAACGGAAAAAGTTGGAAGAAATAATGTCAGAAAAGAATTCGCAAAAATTCTGATGTCTTTACAATTGAAAAACAAAACTTTTTTCTATCTTCCAATTTTATCAAAAACCTCATAGTTAACAAGTAACGGCGATCAATTTCTCAGTTTTGACTGAAATCAGTTGGGAAACAAAATATCGAGCAAAAATTCAGAAAAAATTCTGGTGAATTAGCATAAACAAACGCATTTTTTTACCTTCTTCAGATTTTTTTCAAAACCCAATAGTTTCCCCAGTACGTGGCATATTCTAAAATGTTCTTTTTTCGCTAAAAATGAGATAACTACGAAAAAAAATCGTATAGAACTTTTTAAAAAACAAAATTGAAGTTTTCGCTGCCCCCGTTAAGGTCCCAGTCGAAAAAAACCTCGAAATTCTTTTTTGTCTCAAAACGCGGTCCAACGCTAAATGTTAAAAAAAAAGGTAGAAAATGGTCGTGTTTAAAAGGATGTAATGGGTGGAAAAAAGTCGTAAAAAATGTTCAAAAGAAGCAAATTGAAGCGGAATTTCTCCCCTTCAAAATGCCGTTTGTTAAATTTGATTATCTATACTACCCGCGAAAATGCATAAAAAATGGCTCCGAGACTTCTTCGCAATTTTGTTCGCAAACTTTTGATGGGTAGTATACATTTATTGAAATGTAGAAAATCAAGAGCTGAGTATATTGTTCCCGAAATATTCTACTTCTTTTTTTATCTTTTTTCATTTTTATTTTTTACCATAGTATTATGAAGTTAAAATACGTTATGTAAAATTGAATAAGTGTGAAAACTTACGTATCATCGTCTTTTGGAAAACGATGAACAGTGAGATCTGGTTCTTTACTTTTCACACTTCCACAACCACCAAAAACACACGCGTTAAATTCAGGCATTGCGAAGCCAGAAAACTGATCATCGATTCAGTTTATATCTTAACCCGAAACCATTAAAACAATTAGTTCGCAGAGAAATCACGTGCAACAATGTAGCAGTCAAAGGACATGCAATGTAGAAATGACGAAAACAATTAGAAATTAAATAAATGCGTATCACTGTTTTTACGTATTAATAACGCGGATCGTGCAAAAAATTGAGCTAGAAAAGAGAACACAAAAAATCAAGGAAATGCGGTTTTTAATTGTCCATTTAACACAATAACCGGGGACCTTTAAACACGTGCATCCAAACAAACAACAGTGATACTCGGCGGGAAAGCTTCTCCACTTGTTGCGCAATCGATATTCCCCCACTCTTAGCTGCTGGGGAAGAATGCGGTAATGCGAAAGAGATCACGCTATTCACCACCAAATGAGTGTGAAAGGGATAACAATATTCAATCTCAGAAATCTATGCCCTTTCTGTTCAATATTTGGTACATTGTGGCATTGAAGATTCGCAATAACGAGTTGTTTATGCAAAATAAATCAACCTAATAAACTATTATTACTAAAAAAATAATTGTAGTGAAAATACTGAAAATATAAAAAAAAAAAAATTTACCAAAACAGGAATCGATCATGCAACCTTCGAGTCCGTGAATTGACGCTTTATCCACAGCGCTAATCGCTCATGTATCAAATATATTGCTGAAACGATAACTATGTTGTGAGCTGTTTTTGTTTTTATATTGCTTATTATGTCATAGAAACGAAATAATCATAAACTTTCAATGCAGGCGTTTCAGGATCAAAGAAAGATGCTCCACGGATTCTGAAAGCGTTAAGAAAATGCCAAATATGACAGAAAAAATATAGGTATTCTCGCTACGCATCTTATGAACTCCCACCACGCGATCATTATCGATCGGGTGTGCGGGGAAACTCCGATCATCTTAAATGAGAGCGAGAAGGTTAGAACTACTACCCTAGTCCTGGTGGGGGAAGCTGATCACCCCAACTCACGGACGTTCCCGCTGACATCTCAGTGTTGCGTACGTGAGCGCACACAAACAAAGACGACGCTAGCGACATCCGACGGCTGGGGTGATAGCTCGTACTGCTACCCCAGTTTTTTAGGATCTCTTGAACTCAGCGAGCCTCGGGCCAGCAGATGACAGAGCTGTCAAATATACTTGGCCCGAGACTCTACCGAGTCTCTAAGAGTAAGGTGTAGCTCTCTGCCCTCGCCCCTATTGAGGTTAATGCACATATGCATTAGGGTGTGCATAAAAAAGGCGATATTTTTTTTTTGCTTGCATCCACCGAAAAAAGTTGAGTTATGGTAAAAAAAGAAGCATCCTACAAGGAGGGTCTCTGAACATTGTGCTACAACTCTTGAGGAAAAAATCGTACAGAAATGTCATTAACATGTTTTTGTAGAGAATCGAATTCCTACAGAAAAAGTCCTTACGAGCAATACGCTCAGAACAACCGTTCTATTGTTATAGCTGTTGGAAGTTGGATGGATGAAAAAAAAATATTCAATAGGCTATCACACTTGAATTTTTGCTTAGCGGAAAAAAATTGATAGGGTTTTTTTTGTAGAGAATTATTTACTTTGCTGAAATAAGTCAATGAGACCATTGAGAAAGTAATCGTTTCATCACTACAAAAATGTCATGTTTGATTGTCAAAAAATATCTATTTTTCTCACTTATAAACTCTTGAATATAAATTTCAACAGAATCTTATCGTCAATTTTGGAAAAAGATTTATTCATTATTGCGAATTAAGCATGATCACGAACAGCAGTAAATAATAAAAAGGACAATGGTTATTCATAATTGCATTGTCTTTACAATGGAGTTTAATCAGTGTTTTTTAGGGTCTGTTTGTTGCAATTGGGATATTTTCGACGATGATGGTGTACTTTGTCTAGGAGGTATTGCAATTACTCTTCGTTTTTTTTTCAATGATCCGTTGTATGCCTCTATTGATGCCACACCACGTTCGGCTAAGTCATTAACAATTTATAGTTGCTGGAAAAAATTCAAGCAAGTTAAAAATGTTGTATTTTGTGGCCACGACGGAATATTTACCTCAAGAAATTCATAAGGCAAACCGAATGGTTGGAAAAGAAAAGTAGGCTGTAAAAAAAGTTGAGACAAGTGCATTTACTCCTCCCAAATAGTAGTTTCAAGTGATCAAAAATTAAGTCTAGACTTCACAAAAAGTCGTGGAATGAATAAATTTTTCAAAAGCATTAATATTCAGATACATTAGAACCCATTATCGAAAAATCTTTCAATTAATTCTCAGTACAATTGTTTCGTACAACAAGAATCAGAATTGAAAAAAAAAATCCCGATACAGAAAAAAATTTCGAACGGAAAAAATTTGGTTGAAAAAAAAATTCAGACGGAGTTTTACAAGTGAGAAAAATAGATATTTTTTGAGAATTAAGCATGAAATTTTCCTAGTGGTGAGACGATTACTTTCTAAATGATCTTATTGAGTTATTTCTCCAAAGTAGACAATTCTCTACAAAAAAAACCTTATGAATTTTTTTCCATTAAGCAAAAATTCAAGTGTTGTAGCCTGTTGAATAATTTTGTTTCATCGATCCAACTTTGAACAGCTATAACAGTTGAACGGTTATTTTGAGCGTATTGCTCGTAAGGACTTTTTTTGTAGGGAATTCGATTCTCTACAAAAATATGTTAGTGACATTTCTGTGCGATTTTTTCCTCAAGAGTTGTAGCACAATGTTCAGAGACACTATTATTTTCCTATGTTATTCTTATGGAAAATCTTCAAATGCAATGCGCTTCGCGAAATAATTTAATTTTAAGCTCTTCTTGTAGGATGCTTCTTTTTTTTATCATAACTCAACTTTTTTCAGTGGATGCAAGCGAAAAAAAAATATCGCTTTTTTATGCACACCCTAATATGCATATCCGCTTAAAATAATAAAATTCGTATTTTTAATGGAGGAGAAGTAGACAGGGAGTTTGTAGAAATGTTTCGAATCAACAGAGACATTTCAAACAGAAAAAAAAAACAAGTGCGGTGAGGAAATTCAAGTGGGGGTAGTTTATAGCCTCTTAGGGTTGTTATTTTGAAAAAATACAAAAACGCGTGAACTTTATGTTCATGTTGTTCTAAAAATAGAATCCATTTCATTCAAATGGATCCACCCCTTTTAATGGGGGCTGAGAAATAGATAACCACAGGGGTGGTTCACTCCTTAATTTTTTTATTTTTTTCATACTCATGGTGGACTTTTCATCGTTTTAGAAGAAAAACATTTTGGTTTTTGTTTTATCGAAATCGGTGGAGTGCTTGCGGGTGAAACTGCAAAATCACCCCTGGACCTTACTTTGAAGGGTGGTTTCACACCTTAGAACTGTTTTTCCACCGATAAAACAAAATACGTGTCTCTTAGTTTCTAATGCTCTTTCATATACAGGAGTTTCAACAAAATCGGAAGGGGACACCAAAGTGATGTTCCTTGTCAGAAAAACTGCCTCCCGCTCAGCGATTGATACGCGAGTCGGTGCATGGCTAAGCGGTCACCCAACCAAGTATTGGCCTCGCCCGAGGCTGCTTAACTTGGGAGATCGCCTATGCCACACACCGACCGCGCACCCATCGCTATCAGTCAATTAGGAATATATTTATCGTCCATTATCTTTTTTCGATTAATTAGAAATCTATTTTTCTTCCATTTTTTTGTTTCATTCAATAAAATGAAACATATTTTTCTCAGCCAATTAAAAATATGTTTATCACAATTTTTAATTTTTTAAGTAATTGATAATTTTTTTATATCAATTTTTTATTTAATCTGTAATATTTTATTGAAAAATATTTTGTTTAAATAATTAACAATTTATTCTTTTACATTTTTTTGGGATATTTAGTAATATCGTTGGACACACTTTCAATTTTTTCGATGATGAGTATTTGGGATTTTTTAATTATTTTGTTTAAGTTAATTTGAAAATGATAATATAATTAATTATATCTAGTTTGAGGAGAGCAGGCAGGAATCCATGGTCCCTATACGATAGAGGTAATGTATAAGTTGATAGTAGTACTACAACTCTATTCTTCATTTCTCTATTCTTAAATAACTATGGCTAAATTTCTCCATTCTGACACAACTATATTCTTAAATATCACTGTGTTTCATCAACTCTATGGATAAATATCTGTAATCTATAGTCGTGCTACAACTCTATTCGTCATTTCTCTATACTTGAATAACTCTATGGGCAAAAATTTGTATTCTGACACATCTCTATTCCTAAATATGACCATTCTTAAATAACTCTGTGGTTAATTAACTGTGGTCTTATAAAACCTTATTCTTAAATATGTATGCTCGAAAGTATGTCTATTCTAAAATATCTCAATTCTGAAATTTCTGTACTCTAAAATATGTCGTATCAGAATCATTTCTGTTCCGATACATCGCTATTCTTAATTAATTCAAAAAGGTTTCTATGGCAAAATATCTCTATTCTTTTATATATTTATTCTGACAGATCTGAATTCCGATACATCTCTGTTCCGACACTTCTCTATTCGGACACATCTCTATTCGTGGAAAAACAATTGAAATTCGAATATTACCGAGCACTCTGATTTTCAATTATTTTTGTACGAATAGTGATGTGGCGGAATAGAGAAATGTCGGAAGAGAGATATTTTGGAACAGAGATGTGTCGGAATTGAGATCTTTCAGAATAGAGATATAAAAGAACAGAGATATTTTTCCATAGATACTTTTTTTGAATTAATTAAGAATAGAGATGTATCGGAACAGAAATGATTCTGATACGACATATTTTAGAGTACAGAAATTTCAGAATTGATATATATTGGAGTAGACATATTTTCGAGCATACATATTTAAGAATAAGGTTTTATAAGAATACAGTTAATTAGCCACAGTTTTTTAACAATGGACATATTTAGAAATAGAGAAGTGTCAGAATACAATTTTTTGCCCATAGAGTTATTCAAGTATAGAGAAATGACGAATAGAGTTGTAGCACGACTATAGATTACAGATATTTACCCATAGAGTTGATGAAACACAGTGATATTTAAGAATATAGTTGTGTCAGAATAGAAAAATTTAGACATTGAGTTATTTAAGGATAGAGAAATGAAGAATAGAGTTGTAGTACTGTCTATAAATCAAGCCAAAAGGTAACAACAAAGAAGGCGCTAGCAAAATTTATTAATAAGATAGACATTAAGGGACAACACCACTGTGACGGCTTCAAAAAATCGATTTTTTGAAAACCATTTAAAACAATCTAAAATACTTTTAAGATTGAAATGCCGTTGGACCCAGGTCGAAAAAATAATTATTTTCGTAGATATTGAATATTTTGTGGAGCGGTGCAGCGGTCCGCGACGCTCGGGGTCCCAACTTTGAACGCGTTTTTTTCAAAACCACTTTTTTGATTGCGGCACGCAGCAGAACTCGAGCAATTTTTATCCGATTGACTTCAAAGTTTTACTGTATCAATAAAAGTAGATTATCTAGAGAAGTACATAAGATTTTTTCGATATCTCAATAATTATAAAAGTTATAGCCTATTTTCGACGAGAAATTTTGCTCAAAAATCATTCTTTAATTTCAAAGGCGTGCCTATTTTTAAAAAATCAATATTTTTCCAAATCCCTATGTACTTCTCTTCAAAATATCATATTATTAACGAAAACACTCGGTATTTTTTTTCAGATCGAGGTTGAAGAGAGTTCTGCTGCGTGCCGCGAACCACTGCGGAGATGACGCGAGAGCTTTTCCAGCGCCACCATGCGGCGTGAAAAATGTGAAAAAAATGTTTTTTGATACATTAATAAACAAAGAACAAAACCCAAAAAAATTTTTTCGAATCTCTTTTTTCCCACAAAAAAAAATTCTTGAAAAATGTGAAAAAATAGGGGTGTCTAATAGACCGCGATACGATTCGTTCTAGAATAAATGAGCACGAATCTACAAAGGTTGTAAATCTTTGTATGGATCTTGAATATCTTTATCGCGATTTGAAGACTTTCTGATCAAGTTTTTACACTTAATCAGAATGTAATGATCAAAATAAAAACTATTTTGCCGATAGTTATTAACACAAAAAAAATCTTTTTATTTTTAAATAACTAAAACGGGTGATACAGAAATGTTGAATTGTAATTATTTTAATTGTAATAAAAATGTTGGGTTTTTAATGCTTTCGTGTGAAGTTAAACTGTTCGCATCAAAGTTCTAATTTGGACTAACTCGAGTGACTGGCAACAAGACCTCAAATCTCCTAGAAAATATATTGTTTTTTGTTAAGATGAAATTCAACGCTCATTGGTTGCTATTTTGAAATGGGATGGGTCACCAAGGTTTTGTCGCCAATCACTAAAGTAAAATCCTCCTCCATGAGTGGGAGGGTTAAAAATTACGGGCCCACATGTTTGGCCAAAGCAAAAAATAGTTGCACAAAAAATACATAAAATAAAATATAAGTACATGAGCAGAAATTTTATATAGGCAAAAAAAATGGTCGCTTGCCTGAAGGGTCAAGCGACAACTTCTTTACTTTACAAGTTAATCTTTATTTCTCCCAAAAACTTATAGACGCCTGAATTGTAGATGTCATAAAAGGATTAAACGTTAAAGACGCTGGTACCATTACGCGCCTACAAGTAATTTGGGAAAAAATAACTGATTGGAAAATTTTATTGTTACCATCTGGACACCAGACATTGGAAATTCCAAGTCCAGGCTCGTTCAGTGGATTATGACCCCTCCATCGTAGATCAAGAGAGAGATAGAAACTCTTACCTGACGACGCCTTTGGGGTACGATTGATTGAATGAATAGAGTTTTCGATCGAACTAACAATGATATTTGAAATTGATAATTTTGTACCATAACACGCAACAGGGGGTCACAGTGGTGTTGTCCGTTAAGATCTAGATATAAGAAACAAAATGAAAGAGGACACTGCAATATCTTATGTTTATATTGCATTAATCAAACTATTAAAATAAGACATGTATAAAGTATAATGTAAATGTATGTCGGGAGAACTGAGACGTGTATCAGAAGAGCTGGAAGAAGTATGGTACACAATCTGACCGTGGGTTAAGAGCAGCACGAGTGTAATCTGCTGCTCAAAGCCCTTAAAAATAAAAATTTTAAAAATAATTTTTAACTCTCTTATTATCGGGTGGGGGTAAAATTTTCGAATGACGAAATTTCGAACAGCTAAAATAGCGAATTTTAACATACAATTATATATATATATATCGATAACTGTATGTTAAAATTCGCTATTTTAGCTGTTCGAAATTTCGTCATTCGAAAATTTTACCCCCACCCTTATTATCGTACCCGCACCTGTAAATGAACAATTAAAAACCAAATACAGTCAACTCTGCCATCTGTCACATGTTTCCATATGTCAATCATTTCCTTATGTCCACTCTGGCACTTAAATTATTCACCTAAGTTTCAAGCCGCCAAAACAAACCCAAATAGTCCGGGAGTCAGTGAACATTTTTTGGAATTCATTTTTGCACGCCTTATTTATGGTAAGTTTGGTTCCGTTAGTGATATTTTTCAATAAATAGATAGACTGACTATGATTTTCCGATGGAATTCATGAATTAGAAATACAAACTTATGCTACTTATTTTTGCAACAATGAAGCTTGTTGTGCTAATTAATAATATCTTAAAACTCCGTAAAATAACAGTCTGGCTGATTTATGGAGTTGGAAAATCAGTTTGTCAGGATTTTTTTGACTTCTAAATATCTGGTTTATTTGTGGATATGCGGCACTTATTTTTGCATAAGCGAAACTCGTTGTACTAGTTAACATCATAATAAAATTCAGTAAGAAAGCAGTCTGGCTGTTCTCCGAAATTGGGAAATCAGTTTGGCAGACATTCGAAAATCGTTAAAAAAAACTTACGGAGTTAATTTTCGCAATATTAAAAATTTGCCAGATGATAAAATGCGTTATACAATTATCGAGAAAAGCAGTCTGGCTACCATTTGGGATCATTCAAGCCTTGCCAGACTAACCGGAACATGCCCAGCTTGGCAATTAATCAGCGATCGTTATACTAACATTTGCGTTTATACCCTAACGAATCAGCGAGTCCCAAAAAAGTCCCATTTGGAACTCGGGCTTAAGTCAACAAAAGTAACTCCAAATGGAGTCCCATATGGGTCTTTTTCCCCCTCGCTCGGTGTGAACTGGACGTGACGTCATGAGTCCCAAACTAGGACTCGGAATCTCAAATAGGGACTTTTTTTAGAGGTGAAAACTAAAAAAAAAAGTGCCTATTTTGGACTCCGAGCCCCAATTTGACACTTTTTCGAGCGAGGCAACCGGAATAAGCGATTCGCTGTGTATACCTATTTGTATTCTGTACGAGTCCGTCTTTTCAGACGGTCACAGAGTGTTACGGCTCCGGTAATATATGCCCATCCGGCGGATGACGCGTGCTCGCGAAAACGCTTGACTGCGCCACGCTGTGGCCGGAGCGAGAACCAAAGAAAAAATCAAATTGGGGCTCGAAATCCCAAATAGGGGCTTTTTTGAGATTACACTCTTTTAAAAAGTCCCTATTTGTGACTCCGAGTCCTAGTTTGGGACTCATGACATCACGTCCGGTTCATACCGAACGAGGGGAAAAAAGTCTCATTGGGGACTCCATTTGGGGTCACTTTTGTCGACTTAAGCTCCGAGTCCCAAATGGGACTTTTTTGACTTTTTTTGGGACTCATTGATCCGTTAGGGTACTATGATGATAGTCTCAATTTTGCACAACTAAAATCTTTTCAGATGATAGGTTACATTCTAAAGTGAATGAAAATAACAGTTTGGCTACGTCTGAATCACCATAGCCTTACCAGACTTTGAAAATGTGCGAATATTTTAGTGTTGTGTGTAGTATTTCAATTTTTATGATAAGAAATATAGTACATAACACTATTTGCGTGAGAAGACTTAAAAAAAAAGAAAATAGTGAATAGAACGCGAGTCGCCCTCATATCGTTGAAGATCACGTTGAGAACACTCGACGACTCCCATTTTACGAGTCTTGCGACGCTTTGGTAATTCTGAATAGTAGCCAGACAATTTTTTTAGATTCACTTTAGAGGGTAATCTGACGTCTGAAAAAATTAAGACTGTAATCAGTATATATAAGCACAAACGTTGGTACAACGATCGCCTATAAAAAATGACCAGATAACGCATCTTACAGTTAGTCTGGTGAGGCTTAAGGCCTTAGGCCACTAGGATTTTCAAAAAATCGATTTTTTTTTGTTGTTAAAAAGGTACCTTAGTATCTGTAGAATTATATTCCAAAAGATTATGTGCGTGAAAAAATCCCTAAGTACTCGATTTTCGTATTCTGTCGCAACGCCTCTTGATCCGCAGCGAGCTCCTTTTATGAGCGCAGTGGTAGGCTGTAATTTGGGGAAGTATACGGCAGAGTATACGGCAGGGGATAATGAAGGCATCTGCTACCTGACTAGGCTAGAGTTTATTCATCGACTGCAGATGGCACTTTCGACTCACGAACATTCGAGAAGCGTTTGTTTCAGTCAATAATGTACAGCTGAGTATTTGAAAAGGACGCTATTCGATTAATTCTTGTTTTTCTCGACATTCTTGGACAAATTTGATTTCTTTTTCCTCAGTGGTGATTGATTTGTTCGTACAATGAGTGATAAAGTATTTATTTATTTACTTATTCCAGTTATACAACGCCTAGCGTTTTTTACATTTCCCATCACAATACCTCGTAGTCGTCTTATTCCAATACTTATCGCGTTAGTACTCTTTGCATTCATCCATCCATTCGCCTTCTCGCATTCCGCGCTCTTTCACACTCCCTCTCTTCCCTTATCTCTTTTTTAACCCTTCCAACCGCTTTCAAATATTGGCATAGATCAGTCCTTATGTGACCTTTCAATATTTCTATTGTCCACTCCATCAACTCATTTCCGGACCTTCCCTCCCTCCATTCTTCCACTATTCTTACGTATTCCTCCTTGATTTTCTCTCTTACTTTTTCACATACCCACGTGTGAGCTATGTTGTCCTCTTCCCTTCCGCACATATCACAAGTCCAATTATCAAAGCCTTTTTTACCCGCCTTCCCAACATTTCCACATCTTAACCTTGCCCACTGTTCTTTAAGACCCCCCCCCCCCCTCTATTTTGTCGCAGTTTCAGTATTTTTCCCTTCCCATACTCATTTTGATTTCCTTGTATATCGCGTTGAAATGAGGATTTATCCGTTTTTATCCAGTCCCCCTGAGTATCTTGTTCACTCAGTCTTTCTTCTCCTTCTTTAAGCACTTTCTCAATTCCTTTGTAGTTGTCTCCTTTTCCGAGTCATTCGATTATCCTCCCATCTCCTACCTTTTCCATGGCTTCCTTAAATTCCTGTCCCCATTTTGATTGATTCCCGTTCTTTAGCCCTCTTATCTCCTCCTTTAGGCAAATCTTGGGCCATCTCTTCTCGTCCATTTTTTCTATTTTAACTAAGTACCTTCCCGCCCTTCTTCTTACTTCTACCTCCACACTTTGTTTCCCCGATTCCAGTTTCCAAATATAGTCTGGAGTGTTTTGCGCAACACCCATTGCCATCTTAATAAAGGTTCCCTGAAGTTTTTCCATTATTTCCCTTCTCTTCCAACCCCAAATTTCGATTCCGTATAACGCCCCCGCTTTGACCATCGAATCCATCAGCTGTAACCTGGCTTTCAGTTTATCTATTCTCGCTCTTTTCATCACCCCCCATACAGAATTTATAGCCTTCCTAGCTTTTCCCTCTAGTATCTTCACATGTTTTCCCACTGTATTTTTTGTTGAGAACCAAAAACCTAGGTTTCTAAACTCTTTCACTTCCTCCACTTTCGTCCCTTTGTACTTCCAAGTCTTATTTTTTCCTCCTCCCTCCCCGCTTGAAAACCATTATTTTCGTTTTTTTCTCATTTACCTCCAGTTTATTTTTTTCTACATATTTTTCCAGTGATTTGATCATTTCCTCCAGTTACTTTGCGTCCTCTGCCAGAGTTGCAATATCGTCTGCGTATTTCATAACATAGAATTTTTCCCTTCTCATGACTGTTCCTCCTTGCTTTTTCCTCTCCCAAATTTCATCGATATCATCCAGCATGAAATTAAATAAGATTGGACTTAGAGGACACCCTTGTCTCACTCCTGTTTCCGTTTCAAACCCCTCACTGATTCCTTCTTCCGCTATCACCTCGTTATCCGTTCATCTATATATCCCTTTTATCATTTCCAGCATCCTCCCTCTTATCCCTTTTTCCCATAACTTCTTCAGAAGAATATTTCTATCGACCTTGTCAAACGCTGCCTTGAAGTCAACAAAGGCCACGTATAGTTTCCCTTTTCTGATCTTCAACCGATTATTTATCAGCGAATTAAGCACGAAGATGTGATCACTAGTTCCCCTCCTTGGTCTGAAACCCGCCTGGCTCTCTCTGAAGATTCCTTCCCTCGCCGTCCATTCTCTTAAACGATTTGCCAATATACTCGTTAATATTTTGTACCCTATGTCTAGTAGTGATACCCCTCTATAGTTTCCCACCACTTCCTCATCCCCCCCCTCTTATGTATCGGAAATATTCTAGCTTTCTCCCAGCCAGCCGGTATTTCCCCTCTTGACCAACATTTGTTCAATATTACTCTCAGTTCTTCCCTTCTTTTCAAGCTCATCCTTTTGATGAATTCAGCCGTAATCCCATCTTCTCCCGCCGCCTTTTTATTCTTCAACTTCTTTATGACCTTGTTCAGTTCTTCCTCTGATATTTCCTTATTCAGATTCTCATCCACCGAGTTTTCATTCTGACTTTCTCTGTCGATTATCTCCCTTTGTTGTTCCCCCTCTTTTTCGCCTAATAATTGCACAAAATGCTTCCTCCATTGCTCTCCACTTATGTTTTCCCCTATTCTTTTTCTTTTAACTCTAAAAAAGCCTACCGCTTCCCACCATTGTGTCATGTCCTTACTCTTCCTCACCTTGTTCCATTTTTCCTCAAACCATTCCTTTTTTTCCTATCGCAGATCTCTTTCAATTTCTTCCTTTCCCCCATTAGTGCTCTCCTATCTCCTATACTTTTCGTTTCCAAAAACCTCCTAAAGCTTTTCCAAATACGTTTTTTTTGTTCCTTGCACTCTTGGTCCCACCAAAGCGCATTCCCGATTCCTTCTTTTCCAAGTCTCTTAGTCATTCTCGTCTTTTCTGCTGCTTTCCAAATATTTCCTTTTAATCTCTCCCACAAATATTTTCCTTCCTCGATGTTTTCTCCTTCCTTTATAAAATTCGTCCAGCATTTTTTCCAAAATCTTCCCCCCCTTCTTTTTTCCACTGAAGTTTTTTCCCTACTTCCCCTTGTGTGGTGCTCCTTCTTGTCTCTCCACCCCTTGATCGCTCAATTCCCGCTTTTAAGTCAAATAATACAGGTAGATGATCCGAATCTATTTTTGCCCCCACCTTCATCCTCAAAACTGTATCATTTTCCTCGTCCTCCATTTTTATCACATAGTCTAATATTGAACCTCTCCCCCTCCCTCCTACAAATGTCACTTCTCCGTTTTCGTCTCCTTTTATGCGACCATTCAGAATTGCTAGCGCCATCCTTTCGCAGAAGTCAATCAGTTTCCTTCCCTCAGAGTTGATCTGTTTATCTTCGGATTTTCTTTCCTTCTTAATCCCTCCCTCATCTTCCGTGTCTAGCATCCCCGTTTCCTCCCCTATCCTTGCATTAAGATCTCCCGCAATTATTCTCCCCACCCCTTCTTCCATGCCCATATCAATCCATCTCTTTAGTTCCCCCTCTACTGTTTTGAATCCCACATTATTGTAAATTTCTATTATCCAAATTTTTTTCCGGTATGGTTCCCGGCTTATTTTGATAATCATTCCATACATCCACTCGCATACTTCGCACATCCGACTAATGTCTTTTTTAATTCCAATCAGGTGACCCCCGCTCGCCCTCCCTCTTCCCCTTCTCTTTTCCGCCGGTTTTGCCCACCATTGAAATTCTTTTTTCAAATGTTTTAGTGCATTCCCTTATTTCCCCTCTTCGAACCATGTCTCTTGTAACATCACAATGTCGAATCCCTTTACAAAATCTGCTAATCTTCTTAATTTCCCCGCTCCCGCAATATTCCACGTTAGGGCTTTAATAGCCCCTCCTTTCATTTCTCTGAAATGCCATTTTTTCTACTTTTCCTTCCAACTCCACCCACTGCCACCACACCCCATTTACGCAAAATTTAAAGTGCCCTGTCTTCACTATTTTCCCGATTCTTCCTTCTTCTTCCGCTCTCCTATTCATCCAGCTTCGCACCTCGATCTCCCTCGCCGTTAGGTCATCTTCCAGCCAGATTCCCGACCCTCGGAACCCCGCTCTCCTCCTCATAATTTCTTTTTTTATTTCCATATGTTGCAGTGTCGCCACCGAACCTCCTCCCAGCCGTTGAACCTTCACGATTTTAGGGTCGATTCCCAACTTTGTTTTTATTTGTTGTGTTAATTCCCCTGCCACCTTCGCCTCTGTTACCCTGCAACCCATGCCCCTGAATTTTATATTTCTTTTCCTTCTGATTCTTTCTTGCCGTTCCCATTGCCACTTTCCTTTCGTCAGAGCCTCCGGTTTCCCTACGATGCCAGTTCCGCTTCTTCCTTCATTTGGTATCCCTTTCCATTCTTGGTTGCCTGCAGAACCTCCTCCTATTCTCCTACTTCCCTCCTGCCGAATCTTCGTGTCCTCGCCTTTCTATCCTCCCGTGTTCATTTGCTGTTGCGCCACTGTATAGTTGCCCTCCTTATCCGTCCTTTTCTCCGCCTCTTCCTCGCCGACATTGTTATTATTGTTGTCCGAACCGAACGATTTGTCCAATGCACAAGTATAGCGAACAAGTTTTCCTCTCGTTTTTTGAGTTATATATTTTCTTCTATCAGGATCGCCAATTCTTCCTTCCACTCTTCCATTACCCCTTGCATTTCTTTCATTTGTCCCTCCAGATGCTTCTTTTCCTCCTCCCAAACCGTCTTGTCTCTATAGATGCGCATCTTCCATTGTTCCGTCTCGACCAACAATTCCCCTACTATTCAACTCATATCCTCGCACCGGCATGGTAGCGGCGAGATCTCTTTTTTGATTTCTTCTGTTTCCCCCTCAATTACTACTCTCGTTCTTTTCTCCGCTGCCTGAACAATTTCTTCCAGCTCTTTTAGGAGGCGGCTCTTTCCGCTACCATCCCTGTCCTCTTCTTGTTTCCCCGTTAATATTTCTCCCCCTTCCTTTATATTTGTCTTATTTCGTTCCACTTCCTCCAGATTACCATCCTCGTCCTCCAAATACAAAATTACGCTCATCTCATGTATTCCTTTCGCTTTTTTCTTTTGCCCATCATTTTTCCCATCGCTTATCAAAAATCTCGATAGCACCTCCCCCCTCCTTTCCCTCTATCTCTTTCTTCCGTTGTCTAGTCGACTGGTTGCCTGTTTCTTGCTTACCGCTTCCTCGAGTGCCGCCATCTGTGTTTAGATCCGCGCACTTGGTCTCACTTTTTCCCTTCGCCTTTTTCCCACCCTTTTTGGCGCTACTCGTCACCGTTGATGCCATGTTTGATTTGTCCCTAACCTCATTTCACTCGGCGATCTAATAAGAGTAATTATTATTCCAAATAATTAACCCCACGCTTTGCCAATACTTCCACTTCTTTCCTCCGCTTAGGCCTCACTTTTTATGCACTTTCCTCGTACTTTAACTTTCTGAATCCCCGATTTTGGTGATCACAAGTAACCGCGTGCCCGAGCTACGTCTGCCCTCCGCAAAACCGGAAGTGGATCTCCCCAATGAGTGAGAAAGTAGTGTACAATGATAAGAAAGGATCAAAAACGACTCCCTGCAAGAAACCCAAAACATCTCCAAGACAACCATTGAATCGTCATGAACTGGAGGCACCAGATGACTTTAATGTCAGTACATCCGCAAAAAAATTGATGTTGTCGGAAGATCTGTATGATGTGGAAATAGATGCAGCTTTTGGTTATCGCATAATAAACTTTATTGCAGTTTTTTCTGCTATTTCAAACATTGTCGTTTGTAAGGTATGTAAGTCGGATGTGAAATTTACTGAAAGTGGCAAGCGGGGGGTTTGGAATTTAAAATAGTACTGTCTTGCGAGAATTCTGAGAAGACTGAAATACCGAGTTGCCCATTTGTTCAGAAAGCCTATGAAATCAACTGTATGATTGTACTTGCCATGCGATTGCTTGGAGTTGGTTTGCACGGAATTAAAAAAAATTTATGCATTCATGGAACTACCGCAGCCCATCTTTCACTCATTTTACGATAAGGTTGTTAAACAAATGTCCATTGCAACTGACGCAATTTGTAAGAACAGTATGATGAGAGCCGCGAAAGAAGAGAAAGCTATTTCTATTGAAAAAAGAGAATATGGATTCATAGTATCAGGCGATGGTTCATGGAGAAAACGTGGATTTACCTCGTTGTATGGCTTAGTGACTCTTATTGGCAATAACTTCGGAAAAATCGTAGATTGCATAGTAAAATGAAAATACTATAAGGCGTGTGAATATTGGAATAAAAAAGAAGACACCGAAGAATATGCGGAATGGGCAGAAAATCATGCAGATGAATGCGTTGTGAATCACGAAGGATCGGCTGGAAAGATGAAGTCGATGCAGTTGTTGAGATGTTTCAGCGCTCTGAAACTTTGTACCAGGTGAAATACGCGTATTACATTGGTGAGGGCGATTCTAAGACTTTCAAAGGCATTACAGATGCTAAGCCGTACAAGAATGTCACAGTACTCAAGAAAGAGTGTAAGATCATGTGCAGAAAGAGAGGAAAGATCATGTGCAAAAACGAATTGGTACCCGCCTACCTAATTTGAAAAAAAAATACCAAAGGCCTTGGTGGAAAGGGCAAATTGACTGCAAAGCTTATAGACAAACTATCCATTTTTTATGGATTAGCCATTCGTAGAAACTGTGATTCAGTTGACAAGATGAGGAACAGTATATGGGCTACACTGAATCATAAATTATATACTGATGCCAAACCGCAACACGACAAATAACCGATTGGAGAGGATTCATGGTACTCATGACAAAAAGCAAAAGCTACAAATAGCTTGGCTGAGTATAAACATAATCCAGCTCTTCCAATTAAAGTATAGAAAGCTATCAAACCAGTGTACGAAGAACTGACTAGTGATAATCTTCTTACTCGATGCATCGGCGGTTTCACACAGAACAGTAACGAAAGTTTCAATTTGACTGTGTGGACCTTGGCCCCAAAATTAATTTCCAGTGGTAAAACCGTATTGAATATAGCGACAGATATTGCGATTTGCGTGTACAATGATGGGTTTTCTTCAATTTTGCACATAATGCAAGCGATGGGCTTGAAAATCGGCCCGAATAGCTACAATAAGTGCCTGGAGGTAGACGAACAGCGCGTAAAGCTTGCAGAGAGATCACTGTCTGAAGCTGTAAAAGTGTCACGGATCGTTTTAAAATCGCACAGAAAAGAAACACAAAACCAGGACACTCATCTGGAAGGCCAACTGTATGGTGCAGGCATCACAGATTAAAGGTATTCAAACATTATTCATGTCCTGACTTTCTACAAACTTTAAACGCGTATTTCTCAAAACTGCATTTTTCAAGTCGGCCGAACTCATAATTCAAACAAATTTCAACCGATTCATTTGAAATTTTAACTGCACATTTAGAATTACGTTTTCTAAGGCACTACGTAGGATTTTTTTATTATATTGCATAGTTCCTTTTTTATAAACAATTTCGTGACGATTTTCTCATGGCATTTTATACTTTTTGATTTAGAAATGCGCCATTTTGACTAAAAACAACATATCAAAAAAATCCTACGTACTTCTATAGCTATTCTTATATATAATCGAAAAAACTTTGGTGTCTCATTATGATGAGACACCAAAGTTTTTTTCCGATGACGCCTTTATTTCTGGAAGGTCAACGGCCGGACCGACAGCTTCTATAATTTTTGAGTTTTGACTCCAAAATTATAGAAGCTGTCGGTCCGGCCGTTGACCTTCCAGAAATAAAGGCGTCATCGGAAAAATGCTGCAGTCACCATTTTGACATATATCGCCGTGAAAAAATAATTTTGTATTGCCAATTACATGTATAATAAAACACCTTTTTTGTAAATCCGATTTATTTTATGGTTTCGCTGAAAAAAATCACGAAATATGCCCTTTTTTTGCCTGTAGAGTGACCTAAGGCCTTAAGTAATCTCGAATGATAGCCAGACTGCTTTTTTCAATAATTGTATATAAACATTATGACAATATAACATTTGATCATCTGTGAAATGTAAAAAAAATGCGAGAATAAGTTCCATAAGTTCTTTTTTTTAATATTTTCGCGTGCCAGTCTTACTTCCCATTTTCAGAAACCAGCCAGACTGCCTTTTAACTAAGTTTTATGATCACCTTCATTGGTACAATAATTAACATTGTTGCGAAAATAAGTTCAACGCAGTTACTTTTTTTCAGTCCTTCAAACGCTTACCCTAGCTCAATCCATCGGAGCTCAGTAGCTCTAGACTGTCGATTTTTTTAAAAACATGACCAATTGAATCGAAAAAACCTTGGGTACTACGTGCAAAAAAAAGTTCCAAAAATATTCACTGTCTCCCGGACTAAAACAAGCCCTCTTTCTATGCGATGTTTGCCCTGTATGAGCAGAGTCAAGATTGAGGATGGAGAAGTTGACACATGGGAGGGTCGACTGTACAATTAAAAACCATGCAACAACAGCATCGCATTATGTACCCTGCTATGTTTTTCTAGTACTGTACAATATGTAGAATATTACAATTTAATAAACAATTTTTATCCCGTCGCGCTAACTTAAAACGTCAGGGAAGATAGTGCGTGGAAGAAAAAATGGGGCAAGTGAATGAAATCAACACTACGGCCACATCATTTTATTCGAGAAAATCTACATAACAATAATATCGCTAGATTCAATCGCCCCGTCGTTTATAGTCGTAGAACAGTTGAGTACCATAAAATATAAACGTTGTCGACCCTCCCTCATGAAACCTTGATTCACAACCTTGATTCTTCGAACAGCGACGGGACCGACTCCGCATCGTACTTGTAAATATAGAACGATGTGCACGCTTCCTCTTTCCGTTTCTGCGCACCAGACGAATGGCCGAATTGGACCAGGCGTTTCCCCTAGCACGTGCAGACTGATCGATACGGGTCGCATAGTGGGGAACATTGCATGAATCAAGATTCGATACATCGAGGTTGTAGTGTATAATACGACTTCAAATCTGCCAAACATTTTTTTTATTCGCAATGTTGTAGATATTTGATTCTTGCTCGGCACGCATCCAAAGTACATATACATAAACATTGTAGTAAAATAAATAATTGTAATTCTCTGACTTGACGATTCTGTGGGGTTTCTTTTTTTCCTTGTTCATCGGTTGAGGTCGGTAGATCAGTCTCTGAAAAAACGTTCGAGGCGAGTCCCGTTTGTTGGCTCACGTACCAATTATTCACAGTGTTATTCACAGTGCGGCGTATATATGGCAGCGAATAGCTCATGGATTTTATTTTTCTTTAGCTTTTATTTTATATCCTGTTTTTGTTCTGTACAGATGAGGTACGAAGAGAACATGATTCAAGCTTTCGCTGATTCAGTTGCAATTACGATCGAACCCCTTTCACACACACGTCCTACAGATTTCTGTAGTTGCTCTATCAAAATTTCTGCAAACAAAACAATAAACAATTACGAACTCGACTTTCGCTGGAATTTACATTTGAAAAGTTTAGATAGGCACGCACCCCCCGCCCCCAGATTAATTGGAAATAACTATACCTGATTTGGACTTGAGTAGATTAGAAGTTAGCGTAAGTGCATTGCTCGTTAAAGCTGGATCAGGTTGCGGATCTTTTTGTTCGAAAAATTTGACGAGCGCTTGGCCGATTTGAGCTCGAATAAGCGATTCTTCCGATTCTATTAGAGATATCGCCGATAAAATTGATAGACTCATTAGTGCCTCGTTTTGCATAAGCGCGTGTTGTGCAGTTATCATTTTGACAAGATGTTCAACACCTCCGTATTTGATTATTTTCGAAATAACTTCCTTATCCCTGAAATTTAGTCATTGTTTTTTGTCAATCAAAAATATAACACTCGTAATGCATTAATAGTGTCGATAGGGTTTACCAAACAACGTCTGTGCGGGAGGACGTATATGTTGTAAAGTTACATTAGAAAAACAATCGGCGAATAAACCGTGAAGCCGGTAGACGAAATAAGTTGTCAAACAAATCGAGTTGTGAACAACGAAACGGGTCTTATACGGTGTATACGTCGAATAAATCAAAGGAAAAATACGAAAAACAAAAACAATCAAGTGTCGTGTTCAGGTATCATACACAGTAAATTATCGACGATAGAGTGAGTGGTGATAGTGTTTCCAGTGTACATTCATCATCAATTCGTCTAATGTGTTGAAAAGCTACGAGCGAGTTAAAGCGTAGTTTGAAAAAAAAAAAAAAAAAAAAAAAAACATTAACAGACGTTCAGAACGCCTCCGGCAACAAAAGGCGGGAAGAACAGAGAAAAAGGCGCGAACGAGATGGGTTCTAAAAAAAATCTGAACGCCGCCATGGTAGATGGCGCACTGATCGGATTCGGTAGAAATAATGGAGAAACGAACAATGGAAATCGGGAAAACCTCGATGAACGTGTGGGGACCATTGAACTCTACTTATACTGGAACGCTGACTGGGCGTTCCGAGAGAGACAGTCGCAATTGGTGCAGTTGTCTTTGTCGGTACAGTCCACCATGAAAATTAATTAACAGCGAGAAAACTAACCTCAATATGAAAGTATTGACACACTAAACCGATTTTCTGTTCAGATTGTACAAAAAAAAATGCGCGTACGCACAAATCAGATAGAAAAGGACACGTTGTCCCAGATCCACCCTCTCTCTCGGAACGGTCGGGCCCGTTAGAATCTTATGGGAGTCAGCGTTCCAGTATTAGTAGAGTTCAGTGGTGGGGACCAGTGGTGAAACTCAAAGGGTGGCGCCAATACCGATCGAAAACATGAAGGTAAAACAGTTACAAGAACAGTTATAAAAGCTGAATTTACCGACAAGCGGTAAAAAATCTGTGCTTTTGGCGCGTTGGCAAGAAGCTTTGGAAAATAACGACGAAGACGGGGAAAGCGAACAATCAGATGTAGACGAAGCAAAAGAGGACGATGAAGAAGAAGAAGAAGACGAAGGAAATATCGAACGAACAGAAGCCAGAAGAAGAACAGACAAAGTTAGAAGACCCACGCAACGAGGTGAAATTCGAAATCGAGCCAGCCGATGTTGATATGCCCAGAGCGCCAATGGTACCTGTGACAAACAAATTTACGATCAAGGACGTTGAGGGGAGTATTCCGTTTTTTACTGGCGATTACAAAATCCCCGTACGACAGTGGATAGCCGAGTTCGAAGATACGAGTGCATTGCTGCGGTGGAATGAGTTGCAAATGATCGTTTACGGGAAAAAAATGCTTCGAGGGTCGGCCAAAGAATTTATAGAGTTAGAACGCGGTCTGATAACGTGGAAGAAGCTCAAACATCGTCTCATAAACGAATTTGAAGTTGAAGTCAATAGTGTGACAATTCATACATAGCTTCAGAAACGAAAAAAACAAGCGAATGAGACTCCGCGTCAGTATATCTATGCGATGCAAACCATAGCAAAACAAGGGTATGTAGAGGACGACGCTATTATCCAGTATATTATCGATGGAGTGCAGGATAACGAGTCAAATAAACAGATTTTGTACAACTCACGATCGATCAACGAGTTGAAGAAAAATTTTGAACTTTACGATCGAATGCGTGAAAAATCTGGACGTAAAAAACAACCAACCAAGGAAGAAGTAAAACCTAAGTCGTATAAAGATAATAAAGAGGACAAACAGGGAATGACGAAAAAAACACGTTGTTTTGGGTGTGAATCAAAAGACCATGAAGTGAATGGATGTCCTCATAAGGAGAAAGGGCCAAAGTGTTTCAAATGTGATCAGTTTGGTCATATTTCAACCAAATGCGATAAACCGGGAAAATCCAGTAAACGTGACGAACCGGTCAATTGTGTCACAACATTAGAGGAGGAAATCAGTGTTCGATTGAATGACACTGAAATACCAGCGCTACTTGATACCGACAGCGTCAGTACAGTGCTACGAAATGACGAATTTCGTAAAATTAGTGATACTTCGCTGAAGGCGACCGAACGGGTTTTCAAAGGGTTTGGTAATACTCGAACCAAGGCCATTGGAGTCTTCGACGCTGAAATAATGATTGATGATGACGTCTATCAGAACGAGGTGTACGTAGTTCCAGTCGAAGTGATGGATTCAAAAATGTTGATAGGAAAGGACATTCAAAAACAGATGGTCATAAATCTCGATGGGGGACAGCTCTCGATTCGGAAAAAATCAACTGGAAACGGCGGCTTAATCGTGGAAAAACCAAACAATGACGAAAATAAGGAGACAGATAGCGAGGAATCGGTAAGTCAACAACTCTCGCAGATAATCTACGTTGAGCAAGACAGTATCGAGGTGCGAGGACCATATAAGCAACGAATCCAATATCTTATTGACAATCACAAACCAAACAAACAAGTACAGACCAATGTTGAGACAAGAATTGTGTTAAAAGATGATGAGTTAGTATGCGCAAAGCCACGACGGTTGTCAGTCCAAGAAAAAGACATCCTGGAGAGGCAAATTGATGAATGGCTGAAAGATGGGATTGTACAACGTAGCCACAGTCCATACTCAAGTGCTGTGGTTATTGTACCAAAAAAAGATGGATCTCATCGGGTGTACGTGGACTATCGCCAACTAAATAAAAAGATTATTCGGGATCAATTCCCAATGCCGTTGATTGGTGACCGCATTGATGATTTGGCGACAGCTCGAGTTTTCTCGATGCTGGATCTCAAAAACGGTTATTTTCATGCCTCAGTCGCGAAGGATAGTCAGAAGTATACGGCTTTTGTGACACACAATGGCCAGTACGAGTTCAAGAAGACACCGTTTGGTCTGACTAATAGTCCGACCAATTTTCTCAGGTTTGTGGATGAAGTATTTCGAGATTTGACTAACCGAAAAATTGTTTTTACATATATGGACGATCTCGTCGTGCCGGGTAAAGATGAGGAGGAGGCATTCGACAACCTGCATGAAACAATGACAGTGACAGCGGGAAAGGGATTGTCCATAAATTGGAAAAAATGCCAATTTTTGGAGAAACGGGTGGAATATCTCGGTCATGTGATCGAGGGTGGTTTCGTCAGTTCATCGAATGAGAAAATTCGAGCCGTACAAGGTTACCCAAACTCGAAGTGTCGTAGAGACATCCAAAGCTTCTTTGGGCTCACCGAATACTTTCGCAAGTTCATACGAGACTATGCACTCATCGCACGGCCCTTATCCGACACACTGAAAGGAAATCAGGCCTTTACTTTTAGCCTGGAACAAGAATATGCATTCAAGGAATTAAAAAACGCGTTGACGACGGAACCTGTACTGAAGATATACCGACAAGATGCAATCGCAGAATTGCACACCGACGCGAGTAAACTCGGGTACGGAGCTGCTTTATTGCAAAAAGATGACGTTGACGGAAAGTTCCATCCTGTTCACTACATGAGTCGGAAAACATCTGATGCAGAAAAAAAGTTCCATTCTTACGAGTTAGAAGTCCTGGCGATCATCAACGCTGTCAAGAAATTTCTTGTATATCTACAAGGCATCAAATTTAAGATTGTTACCGATTGCGCTGCATTCCGAAGGACTCTGGATAAGCGGGATATAGCAGCCAAGGTAGCAAGGTGGGCTCTATTTCTCGAGGGATTCAATTATGAGATTGAACATCGCAAAGGACAACGGATGAGTCATGTTGATGCCCTCAGCCGGTATCCACTAATGATCGTGGATGATACAATCACGGCAACGATTCGGAAGCAGCAAGAGGATAGCGAAAGGATACGTGTAATCAAGCGTATTCTTGAGAAAGAGAAGTACGAAGACTATCTCGTTGAAAACAAACTTTTAATGAAGAGAGTGGGGGATAAAAACGTGGTTGTATTGCCGAGTAGCATGCACACGGACATCATTCGCAAAACCCACGAGAACGGCCACTTCGGAGTTAAAAAGATGATTGAGAGCATTAAGGACGAATTTTATATTCCAAAGTTAAAAGAAAAGCTTGAGAAATTTGTCAGCTGTTGTGTTCCATGCATCCTCGCCGAGAAGAAGAAGGGTAAAAAGGAAGGTGAGTTACAGTCAATCCCTAAAGGAGACACTCCATTGTCGACATATCATATCGATCACTTGGGTCCAATGACATCAACCTCAAAACTCTACAAGCATCTCTTCATTGTGGTTGACGGATTTTCGAAACTCACCTGGCTTTATCCCACTAAAACAACAAACGCACGAGAGGTTATTACGAGATTGAAAGCACAGCAAGCGGTGTTTGGAAATCCGCAGAGAGTAGTAAGCGACCATGGGACGGCATTTACTTCAACAGATTTCAACGAATATTGCTCTTCAGAAAACATCGAACATATATCGATTACTTCTGGAGTACCCCGAGAAAACGAGCAGGTCGAGAGAATCAACCGGACTGTCATACCGATATTGACCAAACTGGCTATAGATAATCCAGACAGGTGGTATCGTTACGTGGAGCAGGTTCAACGTTGCTTGAACAGTACATACCAGAGGAGCATTGGGGTGAAGATGCGACGACAAGAAGATCCCAGAGTTTTATCAATTATCGAAGAAGAAAGTTGAGTTGTTCGAGAAGGATCGTGAGGATTTGAGAAGCTTGGCAAAGGCGAACCTAAACAAAATTCAAGAAGAAAATTGACGAACGCACAATCGTGCTTGTAAAGAAGCTCCGATTTACAAAAACAGGAGAATTGGTAGCCATAAAACGAACCCAGTTTGGACCAGGGCTTAAGATAAAGAAGAAGGACCTCGGGCTCTACAAGATTTGACAAATCAACAGAAAAAATCGCTACGAAGTTATTTGTGTTGGAGAGGGAGAAGACCCGAAGATTACGACGACCACGGCAGACTACATAAAATCGTTCTGATATGACTCTTCAGAGGCCGAAGAGTAGCAGGAATGCCCGAATGTAGGAATACCTTTGAATTTTCGCGCCATGAGAGTAGTTTTGTGGGAGAGGGGGAAAAGAAAGAACGAGGAACGCACGGAAGAAAGGGTCAGACTTCGTAACGCGCTCGAAAGAGAAAGACCGTTTCGTGTATTTAATTTTTCATTTCTTTGCGTTATTAAAATATAGTCCCAATCAGTTGCCGTCTATTGTAATATTTGACATATCCTTGGCATTCGATCTCTACAAATATGATTATCATTCATTGAACGTATGAATTAAAGTATACCAACTATTATAAGGTTGAGTTAAAATTTGATAATATTTTAACGCATTAAATAATATTGCAATCTAATATAAAATAATTTTTATTTGATTAAAAAACAAGTCATTCGGATCGAAAATTGGTATATAAAATATAATATTCGGATCATACCTGCTGTGAATAACGAGCCAAGCAATCAAACGATTAGCTTCTCCCTGAACTCCGGCATCATCTTCCGTAGCACACCAGGCTACAGCTTTTTTGACTAGATCGTCACGTTTTCCCAATGATATCGCAGCCTCTTCTACAGAGTAAACAAACACACAAAATAATATGGCTAATGAATTGAAATAAAATTAGAGACACATATAATATTGCATGTTCCGAGGAGTTATATGTATTATAAACTTACGCTGTCCCTGAATAACTATCCTGAGAGTTCCTAATAATTTAAAAACAACGGGGAACGTTGGAATCTCTAACATTGGATAAATAACATCGACGAGACCATCGGCGAGTACAAGCGGTTTATTACTCGCTGGAATAACGAGATTTCGTAGTGCGCTCAGTAAAGCGTGCTGAAATCTAATTCCACCGATTTTACCGACGTCGTCGCCAAGTAATTGCAATAATTTACGATGTATTCCTTGTTCCACCATTAATTGACAGTGAGCGTCTGTGCTGGCAAAGTTTCCCATCGCTAAAATAGCAGTTACTTGCAAATCCTCGTCCGCACTGTCGAGCCATTCAATGAGTTTCTTGTAAACTTTGCCATTGCTACCGTCGTATAACAAATTCATACTTTCATCTACGCAACGACAGACAAAATAAAAACACGATCCACGACTAACTTAAAGTAATATGTTTGAGATGAATAATTAATTGATGGATTGATTAGCGTAGATTACCTCCGGTTAGTATGAGCACAATTAAATTACAAGCGACTTTGAGAATGGATCTTGTTTCCTCGTCCGTACATCGTGGTCCGTATTTCTCGATTAATTGCAAAAGCAGCTCGCAAAATCCAGTCTTTGCGAATAGGAGTTTGGCGTTCTCTGTGAAATAATGATAAATATGTTAACTACATCGAATGAATTTTACGTTAAGGGGTTATATGCAGTTGTCATAGCGAAATTCAAGAATTTTTTTTCATAACTAAAATGCATTTTTCAATCGAAAACAGAGCATGATTCCATAATACAATTATTGTACTTAATACATCATTTTTTTGTCAAGATATATTTAAAAATTGACGAGATACAGCAATTCTTCGAAAAAGTTTTTTTTTTGCGGTGACCATCATAACTTGAAAACGTCTTATCTGAAACATTCGAAAAAAATAATTCTTTTAGAAGCATCAAGATCTGCTAGTTGAACGAAGAATTTTTTTGTTATATGTAAATTTGCTGTTTTATTAAGGAAAAACTATTAAGGAGAATTTTATAAGATGAAAAAAATTATTTTTCACCACACCTCCACGGAAAGTTCGACTTTCCGCCTTGCGTAAGTCGAATTTTCCGCGAAGATGTGGTGAAAAATAGTATACGCACACACGGGAGGGAAAGAGGCCATCCCAAACCGCGTGCTTGCCACCCTCGCCTTCGGCTCCGGTGGCAATTCCGCACGCGGTTTGACATAGCCTACTTTCCCTCCCTAGTGGCGTAATATACTATTTCAGTAAAACCACTGCCATTATGGTAAAAATCGGAATTTCGAAAAATCCTTCATTCAATCAGCAGATGTTGATGTCTTCTAACGGAATTATTTTTTTCGTATGTTTCAGATAAGGTGTTCTCAAGTTATCGTGGTCACCGTAAAGAAAAAAATTTTTTTGGAGAATTTGTCATACCTCGCCAATTTTTGAACATATCTTGACAAAAAAAATTATATATTAAGCTCAATAATTGTACTATGAAATCACGTTCTGTTTTCGATTAAAAAATGTATTTTAGTTATGAAAAAAAATCCTTGAGTTTTGCCTATGACAACTGCATATAACCTCTTAATTATCAGCGAACGAGATAAAACAATAACGTCCCTTCACACGTTGAAAAATAAGAATAAAAAAAACGTAATTAAGGAGTATTCCTGTTACTTAAGAGCTTTTCGTTACTATGGATTAATCACCATTCTCAGCTTGTCCATGCACCAACTCGAGACACATTTCCGAAAGTTCGGATAGGACAGGTTTGGCCAATATATCAACGAGTATTTTGCACAATCTTTCATCCAGAAATTGATTTCCCGAATCATTAAAGAGGCCCAAGGTCAGAAGGGCGTGCATCGCTGCTTTGCCATCCTCGTTTGTACCGTCTACTTCTAGAACGCTGCAGATTATCGGTACAACATTCGCCTCTAGTGCCTGCAAATATATATAGACTCACGAAAATAAACAATTTACATACTTAATACTAAATCTTTTGTGTCATTTCATGATTTTCCATGAAATATTGTCAAATGTTAACTCTAGCTTATTGTAGTTGATAATTAACCATTTTACCTTTTCTTGCAGGGAATTCTGGTCGACTAAAAAATTTAATAGAAATCCAGCGGCTGTGGTTCTCAATAAACCTGCACCCTCCGTTCCGTCGAGATTCACACCCCTTTGGAGAATCGTCAATATTTGTGTCAGGCCATTATTTTCTTGCACCATTTTGTTACCTTTTTCTAAAAATGTTATTTTAATTTGTATTATCTTTCGATCGCGTGTGTCGGATGAATTTCAAGCGTTGCGACTCGATAGAAATGATTTTTATTCAACATTATTTTCGTAACTAAAATCACCGAACGATTCAATACACTAATAAAAACCGGAAGACTGTTGAATTTTTTTTTCTCATTTTTGTTTCAATATAATGGTACAGTACAATCTCAATTAATCGGGGTGCCCAGGACCAAAAGATCCACGGACAACTGAAACCATCGTTCATCCAAAGTAAATTTCGACGACTTTCTATATTGATCAATCCAATCTCAATTTTATTTTAGCAGTACACATCGCAGTATGGTCTTTCTATAAACAAGCAGCAGTATGGTCTTTCTATAAACAACTATCTATCGTAGATCACAGGGTTTTTTCATAATCTTCACTTTCTTTTTGACAAAAATGCAATACACTTCGCTTCAAAAATCGCCATATGTTCTATAAAAAGTTCACCGTTTTGTCTAAAATCGACCTTTCTAAAATTCGCTATGAAATACGACAAATATGTATGTATTTTACATCGTTCTGGCATTCGTTAAGGGCTAAAACCACTGTAGAATTTTCGAAAAATTGATTTTTTTTATTGGCTTAAAATATACTTTGAACCCTCTTGAATATGAGGCAAAAAGGTTTATACCTGAAAAAAAAAAATTTCATTGAAATTTCGGGCTCTTCCCCGAGCGCGTCGGTCTGCTCCGAAACGACTACCTGCATCAAGTAAGCCTTGTTGCGGAGGTACCTTTCTTACCTTACCTGGGGTCTTACATTTTGATTTCTACCTTCTTTAATAACTATTGGATGTCGTTAGGAAGGTTTATATTCGTATAGACGCATTTCCAAGAAAAGTACGTTAGTCCAGTCTAGCCGAATTCGGGGCAAAACACACCCCTACCATGTGGCGGGCTATTGTAGTGAACAAGCATCGTTTGCTATGTTTTGTATGGGATGGTGGGGTTTAGTTTCACCCAGAATCTGGCCCAGTGCGTTAGTTCAGTTTCAGTACACGTCCAAGAAAGACATTTCCTCATTCGAAATCAGGATTTTTGTATATGGTACTAAGTTCTAACGAAATATTTGTAATCTCAGAGTGCTCACAAATTACTATGAGTGATCCAAAAGTGTATGCGGGCAGGAACGGTACGAAAGAACTGTATCCAACACGGCGTCGGAGCAATCCGTCATCGAAACGACCGTTGAATAGATTTGAGGCGGAGAGCGATTCAGAAGCAGTCAGTACTTTTGCTAAAAAATAAAAATCTCGTGATGAAGATTTCGACGTTAAATCTGAATTCGGCTATAGAATAATAAATTTTTTGGCCATTTTTTCTACGATTTCGCAACATGTGAAGTGTAAAACGTGCGATTCAGACATCACGTTTCACGAAAGAAGTCCTTGGGGCTTAGGCTTCAAAATAGTTATCGTTTGTCTGAAATACCCAGAAGTCGCCATTCCAAGTAAATTCATACGAAATGCATATGAAATTAATCGTCGAATTGTGCTAGCAATGCAACTACTAGGAATTGGTCTGCATGGACTAAAAAAGTTTTGTGCTTTTATGGAATTGCCGCGACTGATATTCCAATCTTTCTACGGTAAAGTAGTGGATGTTATTTCGATCACAACGGCAACAGTGCGAGATGCTAGCATCTGAAAAAAATGGACAATTCCAAGGAATAACGGTTTCCGGTGACGGTTCGTGGAGGAAACGTGGATTTTCGTCGCTTTTCGGAATCACGTCGTTGATTGGATGGTTTACAGGCAAAATCGTCGATGTTGAAGTAAAATCAAAGTACTGTAAGTCTTGCCAGCACTGGAAGGATAAATTAGAAACGACTGAGTATGAAGAATGGTACATAATACACGCCGATGAATGTCAAGCGAACCATGAAGGCTCATCTGATAAAATGGAAGTAGACGCTGTCATCGAGATGTTAGAACGCTCCGAAACTTTGCACGGCCTCAAATATGCAAACTACGTCGGTGATGGTGACAGAAAAACCTTCAAGGAATACAGGGTCAAAATCCATACGAAAATTGCGAAGTGCAAAAGAAAGAGTGTATCGATTAGGTACAAAAAAAAATGGGCACTCAATTGAGAAATTTGAAAAAAAAGTGAAAGGCCTCGGAGGAAGAGGTAAATTAACTGCCAAGTTAATTGATCAGTTAACAATTTATTATGGCTTGGCTTTACGTCGGAATCCAAACTCCTTGAAAAATATGAAAAATCAAATCTGGGTGACCTTATTTCATAAATTATCAATCAACGAAAGTCTACAGCACGCGAAGTGCTCAGAGTCTTGGTGTGACTGGAAGAAGGCGCAAGCAGCGGGTTCTTTGGACACCTTTCATCATCAGCCGCCGCTTTCTGCGGAAGTTTTTGAAGCCATCAAACAAGTTTATGAAGAGTTGAGCCGAGACGAGCTGCTAAATGGTTGTTTAGGAGGCTACACACAAAATAGCAACGAAAGTTTCAATGCTACCGTTTGGAAATTGGCTCCTAAAACTTATTCAAGTGGCAAAAAAATCTTGATTATAGCGACTGATCGTGCTGTGTGTAATTTCAACGATGGTCTGACCGCTATTCTAAGAATCTTTAAAGTTTTGGAGATGGATATAGGTATCCAATCATATAATTTTTGTCTTGAAGCCGATGCTAAGCGAATTGAGTATGCTGAGCGGTCTTTGACCGATGCAGCGAAACAGGCGCGCTCGATCATTAAATCTTTGAGAAAGGAAAATGAGAAGGAAAATTACCACTTAAAAGGGCAGCTTTATGGTCCTGGGATATCAGATTAAAGGTAAAAAAATTTTTTAAATCGAATTTTTCATTTTTTCATTTCAGAACCACGTTTCAAAACTTTAAACGCGTTTTTTTCGAAACACGATTTTTCAAAACGGCATGCAGCATATCTCCAACAATTTTCATTCTTTTCATTTGAATTCTTGACAATATCTTAAAAATAACATTTCGAAGTGAAATACGTACGGAATTTTCGATAAGTTCATTTAAACATTTTTTATCAACAAATAATTACCCCTTTTTTCTGTCAACAATTGAACCTTTTCATTCAAACACTCGCCAATAATACAAAAATGAATATTTTCAAAATCCCTTACGTACTTCACTAGCTACGAGTGTCTAGATTAAGTGTTTTTTCTTTTTACTCCAGATCAACAATTGCACCAGTTACACTGCGTGCCACAGAGCACCTCGAATTCAACAAAACTCGCGAGAATGGCTCTGGTGTCGTCATTTTTAAATATTTTTCAATTATAATTTTTTGTTGTACAGTTAAATATATGCTTAATAACTCTCTCGGATATTATTATTCTATTACCTTTTCTTCCACCCGAAAAAAATTGTCGAAAAAGGGCATTTTTTGAGGCCATTACAGTGGTTTTAACCCTTAAAAAAAATGTCCGCAACACCATATACAACCACACATCACTCCATTTCACAAAAAAATTGTAAATGTTTCTCAAAATTTGTTTTTAACCTTGGAGGTTCACAGTTAATTGGCTCCCCAAATAACTCGACCCCGGTTAATCAGGCACTTTACCTTATATGCAAATCTAAAGTCTTTTTCATGTTCCCTATTAAATCCATCATTCCTTTTAGGTTAAAATTACAAAGAACACTGAAAAAAATACCATTCTCATAGCATATATTGCTCAATGCCCTTGTGGTTTGAGTGACAACTTCCATGTCGTCTCTCTTCAATAATTCCAGCAGCTTCTCTGTCAGTTTGCTGTCCGTACACTTTTCCCTTCCTCTGTCTGTTTTTGCTATCTCCGCTATTGCTTTTGCCGTTTTTGCAACAATTTTGCTAGATTCGTCGTTCAAGAGCTTTAAAAAAATATCGTCCACCGCAAAGTCGGAGTTATCTGTAAAATATAAATAAAAATTATGAGTCCGATTGATGGAAAACCTTGTTGGGATGAAAAAAATTTATCTTAAGTAACCAAAATGGATATACCTTGGATGGATATATTGCCAATATTGCCAAAAGTATCCAGTATTTCAATAATGTCCAGGTCTCCGTCACTTTTTTCAACATACTTGAGCTTTAATTGGCGCAACCGTTCGATCAGGCTGTCAATATTTTCTCTCGTTTCACCTTGAATTTTTACTCAAAATTTATTTAGAGTTCCTCTTTTTCTTTTTCCAAAACTTGCATCAATTATTTTTCAACTAGTCGATGGGCTTTAATAATTAGACGAAAGGGCATTTTTATTTATTTTGTTATAGTGAATACAAATGAATTTAAGAGCATGCTGAGAAATGTTTGAAAAAAATAGGTATTGAATAATTTCATATTCCATTTATATTGGCTACATTTTTCGTTTCTTTTCTCAATAAGCATTCTCATGTATATATTTTTTTTAAATCTTTTGCATGTGTGGACTAAAATAATATTGAATATAATATATACAATTTTGTTATTACACGTGAAATATAATTCATTGTATAAAAAAAAAAAATTCATACAGCGATGAGATATAAGAGATGGCCACATGAATGTATACTTTACCTTCCATTCCCACCTATGAAATTTCCACCCAGAGTTGAGTCAATCGTGACAGCTTTGTTTTTTTTTTTCACTGTATGCGGCCGATTGTATCTCAAACACTAATTCTTACAGGAGAAAATAAACACATGCATCTATCCGCGATTACTTTTACGTCAAATACTTTGTTTTTTTTCTTTCCACCCACCTCACCAACAGACAACACGGTCTTCTTATTCAACTTTTTGTCTAGTCTTCCGTCTGTGAATTTGACGTGAGACTAGCCTGGCCACTGGAATAACTGCGCTCCGGCCAATAAGGACTGCGATTACGTGCACGATCGAATTCGATGTCGACAAGCGACAACACGATGTTACATGCAAAGCGTCCTATCTTCGTAGGTGGTGGTTATCTATGGTCTAGAGTAATGTCAAGAACAGTTAATTGCGCCGACGAAAAACCCTCGGCGTAAGGGCCGTTTTCTCCGATGCGGTTTAAACTCAGTTCAATTTTTTTGATATAGTTTTGACATAGGATGAACTGAGTTTAAACTCCGATTAACGTTGGAGAAAACGGGAGTAAATGTCTATTGACTGGCCATGAACCATGAAAGTTAGAGAAGGGAAAATCGTAGAAGTCGATTGTCGAATTCGATCGGTGCACGTAATCGCACTCGTGTTGCTTGTTGGAAAGCTCCCAATGCATAGCATAACGTAGTATAAGCGATTTCGACCAATCGGCTAACTGGATGCATACATCTAGTACATATGTGCTCTATCTGATTGGTCAAAATCTCTTATACTACGTTATGCTCTACTATGCAAAAGCGTGTGTAATCAGCTTTAGCGCTTAAAGCTGCTGAAAGCGCAAGGTAATACCGTACCTCCATAAACTTAGCCGAACAATTTGAACTTTTCCAATTTTTTATTAATCATATCTTTTGGTGTTCGTTCAGTGGTTATTAGTACCGCAATTAAAATGTTTAGTAGTTACTAGTTATTTTATAATTAAATAAATAAAATCTGGATGCAAGTTAGCCGAACATTTTTTATTTTTCATGCAATCGATTAGATCAAATGCTAAATCGATGTAGAATCGTTCGGTGGTCACGAATAATCAAATTGTATCGTTAAGTAGTCAATAGATTATTAAATAACTTGAAAAAACTATTTCCGACCTGTCGGCTACATCTAGCCGGTCAAAATGGTTATTATCCAACCAATTGTATTCTAATAAGTCTTAATCGAAAGAGAATCGTTTGGTGGTGATTAGTAGCATGATTAAAACGTTGAATGGCGATCAGTTTAATTATATCCACCAAAAAACCATAGTCACTAGCGAGCATCGAATGGGGAGGCTCTGATTGATCACTAAAAAGATTCAACGGTAAAATAAACCGGTTTATAAACGGTAATAATTTATAAATCAATTTTTTATAAATAAATTGGGACATGAGAAAAATATATTAATGTGCTTGTCGTCAATTATTAAAACATTAACACGTTTATTGTAGTGAAATCGTTGAACAATTTTTCCCTTTCTTGTGTTACTGTGGTAACAGGAAAGTTCAGCCAAGGAAAATGCGTACCGAAAAATTCGACTCCGGAAAATTCGTCCCTTCCGCGGAAAATTCGCCTTCCGGAAAATTGGCTCCCGTGAAAAATTCGCCTCCAGAAAATTTACCCTCACACTGAAATGCTCAGCACCTACCCTACGATTCCACACACATCGCAATTTCACACACCCCACGATCCCGCGCACATCACCGAAGTGCTCAGTACCCACCCCATGATTCCACACACATCACCGAAGTGCCCAGCACCCACCCACCGATTCCACACGAATCTAGGAAGATTCGTCCCCGGAAAATTCGTCCCGGAACATTCACCCCCGGAAAATTCGTCGGGTTTACTTCCGAAAAGCGGAAACCGAAGTTCGAGCTGAAATTTGGCATACTCCATTTTAATATTATAAGACTTCCCTTAAAAGGATTTTTGGCGTATTTGAATATTTTTCCAGAAATCGAATTTCTTAAATTATTACTTTTGCGCGGCCGAGGGGTGTAATTCCGAAGAGCCCATACCGCCGATTAATTTGGAATTTCGTTTACCCATGTATTTTGACTCTCTGATCACGAATATGATAGTGAAAATACCAGCAAACTTGATTTTCAAAGTCTAAACTCACAAAAACTGATTTTTTAATAGTTTTTATATTTTATTTCAACGAGTGTTGATCTTAGAGAAAAACGTTTCCTACAAAAGTTGTAGCCTATAAGAAGATTGATCTTTTATGTTTTATACCGTTTTTGTCTAAAACGATTTTTTCGAGAAAAATAGGATAATGCTCCAATAAATACATTTTGCTAAACTCCATTAGTTTCGATATTAAATACTTACGCACATTACCACGGGAAGGTTGGAGTTTGGTCTTTAAATGGGATAAGAAAATTCGTTGGACGTGTGAAAATAGCAGGGTGGGTTTGTAGCATCTGTGATGATTATGATTTCCGCCACCTAGCGACAGCGTGTCGCTGTAAGCCACAGTTCTGATATATGTCGGCAACAAGATAAACGTGCTCTGTACATCTCTCTTTATTTCTTGTAATAAAAAGAGTAAAACTATATTATGGAAGTCCCATTTATTACATGGCGCAGTCTGGACACGAAAGTGAATTAGATGAGAGTTTATTTGAAGACGCTTTAGAAGAGACAACAATAGAAACCGACGAAAGAATCGAGAGCCACACAGACCACGTGCAAAAAGCAACAGGAATAGACAAGATGGCCACCGTGCAACAAAGCCTCAACCTTAAACCGCCAGAACCGTTATCATTCAGTGGAAATATATCGGAAAATTGGAAAAAATGGCACAAAAAGTTCGACATATATCTACAAGCCACGGAATCAAAAAACAAAGCCCCCGAAGTGAAAATTGCGATCTTGCTCCACGCCATCGGAGAAGAGGCGCAAGAAAAATTCGACACATTCGAGCTGAGCGAGGAGGATGCCAAAAACTTCGACAAAGTAGTAGAAGCCTTCGAAAATCATTGTGTACCAAAGAAAAATGAAAGTGTGTGCCGGCACGTGTTTTTTCAAAGAAATCAGAAGGCAGATGAAACATTCGACGTTTTTCTGACAGATCTAAAAAAGTTAAGCCTAGATTGTTCGTTCGGTGCCCTGAAAGATAGCTTGATAAAAGATCGCATTATCAGTGGCATAAAAAATACGCAGTTAAAAGATCGGCTCCTCCGTAAAGAAAATTTATCTTTCGACAGATGTGTGCAATTGTGTAAGGCGGCAGAATTAGCCAATGAACGAATAGAGACACTCAAAGCGAGCGAAAAGATCGACGTCGTACAAACGAAACAAAAGACGACGCAACAACAGCAAACTTCGGGTAGAGGGCGCAATCAACAACGAGGGAACAGAGGCAGAGGTCAACACTGGCAGCAGAGAAACCAATAGCAAAATGGGCGCGAAGGTCGGACATCGAGGCAACAGCAGCAGCAGAACACAGGTCCGCCGAGTCAGCAGCCCAACCAGAATCAATCGTCGTGTAGAAGATGTGGATATCGACACCAACCGAACAGATGTCCCGCTTATAACAAACAATGTAAAGCGTGTAACGGTTATAATCATTTCGCGCAGGTTTGTCGAAATCGCCAAAAAATAGACGTGGTAGCAGAAGACTCCGACACAATTTTCTTGGGCAATGTTAACGATTGCAATTGCGAGAAAACTGATTGGTATGAAAAAGTAATATTTTCAGAAACGGGAAAAGCAATATCTTTTAAATTAGACACGGGCGCTGGAGCCAATGTAATTGGTATTAACGAATATTTGAAGATCGGCCCACAAAAACAATTCGAGGCTACGCAACAAAAATTGTCAAATTTCGAGGGATCTAAACTCGAATTAGTCGGTAAAGTAAATTTAGCGTGCGAAGTCAAGGGAAAAAATGAAAAACTTTCGTTTTATGTCGTCAAATGCGAAAAAACGACACCTTTGATAGGGTTACCGAGCATTATAAAATTAAACCTTTTGACTCGAGTAGCGAACGTACAGCTAACAAACGAGGAAGATACAAAAAATCTGATCGCGGAAAATAAAGACCTATTTGAAGGCATTGGCAAACTCAAGTACATTTATGATTTTAAAATGAAGCCAGGATACGTAGGAAAAATAGAGCCCTGCAGAAAAGTACCGTTCAAAGTATTAGAAGCTTACAAGACAGAACTTATGAGTATGGAACGTGACGAAATTATTAAGAAAATAGTTGAGCCTACAGAATTCGAAAACCCGGTAGTACTTGTAAAAAAACCAGATAATACTCTTAGAGTCTGCCTCGACCCGCAATATCTAAACTCATGCCTACTCAGAGAACATTATACATTACCGACTTTCGAGGAAATAGCGTCAAAAATGGCTAACGCAAAGATTTTTACGGTTCTAGACGCGTCCAAGGCTTTTTGGCAGGTTGAGTTGTCGGAAGAGAGTTCAAAATTTACTACGTTTCAAACCCCTTTTGGCAGATACCGTTTTTTGCGAATGCCCTACGGCATAAAAACTGCACCTGAAATCTTTCACAGAGTATATAAACAAATATTCAGCGACATTCAGAACGTAGAAGTTTACATCGACGACATTATAGTTTGGGCTCAAAATGAACAAGAACACAAAAGAATATTGAGAAAAATTTTCGTCAAAGCTCGGGAAAACGGAATTAAGTTCAATCTCGAAAAATGCAAAATTGGGAAAAGTAGTGTCAAGTTCTTGGGTCACATTTTCACAAAAGATGGAATTAAAATAGATACGGATAGATTACTTGCAGTAACAAAAATGGAAAAACCCACAGACACGAAAGGAGTAGAAAGATTGCTGGGAATGATTACTTACGTAGCTAAATTCATACCGAATCTCTCCGACATCACAGCTCCACTTAGAGAGTTAATCAAAAAAGGGGTAGATTTTTATTGGACGGAGGAACATGACCTTGCGTTTAAAAAAATAAAAGAAAGATTGACAAAAAACCCGGTACTCCAGTATTATGATACGAACAAAGATTGCACACTAAGCGTAGACGCCAGTGGAACAGGAGTCGGAGCTGTTCTCTTACAAAATAATTTGCCAATAGCATACGCCTCCAAAGCCTTTACAACGAGTCAAGGGGCTTGGGCGCAGATAGAAAAAGAAATGTACGCGATTGTATTCGGATGCGAGAGATTTCGCCAGTATATAATTGGCAAGCCAGTGATAGTAGAAAGCGATCACAAACCTCTTGTTCCAATCTCTAAGAAACCGATTGCGGAAATTCCAGTACGACTCCAAAAAATGAGATTGCGGTTACAACCATACGATACTGAAATAGTCTATAAGCCTGGAAAAGATTTGCTGATAGCTGACAGCCTTTCTCGCGCACATTTGAGCGATATGAATGAAGACGAGGACATAAACTCACACATTTTGAACGTGAAGTTATCCGAAAGTATGAGTGATTTAAAAAAGAAAGAATTTATAGCCGAGACTGAAAGCGATAATGAGTTACAGACTGTGATAAAGCTCATTCGTACGAGCTGGCCGAACGAGATTAAAGATGTACCTGAAATCGCCAAGCCGTACCATACTTACCATTCCGAACTCACCGAGGTAGATGGTTTGTTATTTAAAAATAACTGCGTAGTAGTTCCTAATCGACTGCGTAAAGAAGTACTGAGTAAGCTGCATTACAATCACATGGGAATTGAAAAAACAAAAAATAGAGCTCGCGAAATAGTTTTCTGGCCACGTATGAATGCACAAATTTACGAGACAATAGTAGACTGCCCGATATGTCAAAAATTCCAAAAAAGCCATCAAAACGAAAAGCTTGTTCCGAGTGAGATACCGAGTGACGTTTGGGAAAAAGTAGCAGTCGACTTGTTCTATCTCGATGGATTACCGTACCTGTTAATGGTTGATTATTTTTCGAAGTACATAGAAATAGGATTATTACAAAACGAGTCAAGTGAAACGACAATAACGATGATGAAGTCTCTGTTTGCTAGACACGGTATACCGAAAATTGTAAGGTCTGATAACGGCCCCCAGTTTAGTAGCCAAAAATTCAGAGAATTTGCGAAAACTTGGAGCTTCGAACATGTAACGTCGAGTCCTGCTTATCCGAGGAGCAATGGACTAGTCGAACGTTTTGTACAAACGGTCAAGAAAATGCTGAAAAAAGCGAAAGAGGATGGGAAAGATCCATATTTAACATTGTTAGAACTCCGAAACACGCCGATATCTAATTGTATCGAATCCCCCAACAAAATAATGTTTCGAAGAAACGTCCGGGGAGTGCTTCCAGATTTCTTAGACCGTCACCGCCAGGACAGTGAACTGATTAAAAACAAGCTAATTGAGCGACAAAATTTACAGAAATGTTATCACGACAAACGAGCGAGAAATCTCCCAGAGTTATCGAAAGGCGAAACTGTCAGAATTCAGAACAAAGACAAAACCTGGGAACCGGGAATAATAGTCGACAAAAGCGATAAACCGAGAGCGTATCAAGTCATGAAAGAATCCGGAACGACTGTAACGCGAAATAGAAAATTCTTAAATCGAGACACTAACAATAATTTTCAAGTTAAATATCCGCCAGACTATTCCGTCGAGATTACTCAGGATTACGATAATTACACCGAGAAACACACCAGCGAAACTCACGAAATGGATCCGCAGATTCCTGCCCGTGTATCAATCAAACCGGAACCTCTGGACATACAAGCCTCACCGTTTAGACTAACCACTCGCAGTGGACGCGTCGTTAACAGACCTGGTTACCTCAAAGATTACACTACTTAAATGCTGTTCCTTCCTAAATTACTATGTTTTGCTAGTTTAATATTATCCATGATATTGTTCATTTAACTAACTTTAATTATTAAAAAAAAAAAAAAAAAAAAAAAAAGAAAGATGTGATGATTATGATTTCCGCCACCTAGCGACAGCGTGTCGCTGTAAGCCACAGTTCTGATATATGTCGGCAACAAGATAAACGTGCTCTGTACATCTCTCTTTATTTCTTGTAATAAAAAGAGTAAAACTATATTATGGAAGTCCCATTTATTACAGCATCTCGGGATGTGTGCGTGGAATCGTTGAACGTGTACAAATAGTAGGGTGGGTTTGTAGCATCTCGGGATGTGTGCGTGGAGTCGTTTGACGTGTAGAAATAGTGGGGTGGGTTTGTATCATCTCGACATGTGTGCGTGGAATCGTTGGACGTGTAGAAATAGTGGGGTGGGTTTGTAGCATCTCGGGATGTGTGCGTGGAATCGTTGGACGTGCAGAAATAGTGGGGTAGATGGGAAGTCTTACATTATTAAAATGAAGGAGTGTACCAAATTTCAGCTCGAAATTCGGTTTGCGCTTTTCGGAAGTACACCCGACAAATTTTCCGAGGACGAATCTTCCTAGATTCGTGTGGAATCGTTGGGTAGTTGCTGAGCACTTCGGTGATGTGTGTGGAATCATGGGGTGGATGCTGAGCACTTCGGTGATCCCCACTATTTCTACACGTCCAACGATTCCACGCACATATCCCGAGATGATACAAACCCACCCCACTATTTCTACATGTCCAACGATTCCATTCACACATCCCGAGATGCTACAAACCCACCCCACTATTTCTATACGTCCAACGATTCCACGCACACATCCCGAAATGATACAAACCCACTTCACTATTTGTACACGTCCAACGATTTCACCCACACATCACGAGATCCTACAAATCCACCCCATTATTTCTACACGTCCAACAATTCCACGCACACATCCCGAGATGCTACAAACCCACCCTACTATTTCTACATGTCCACCGATTCCACGCCCACATCCCGAGATGATACAAACCCACCACACTATTTCTACACGTCCAACGATTCCACGCCCAATCCCGAGATGCTACAAACCCACCCCACTATTTCTACACGTCCAACGATTTCACGCACACATCCCGAGATGACACAAACCCACCCTACCATTTCTACATATTCAACGATTCCACGCACACATCCAGAGATGCCACAAACCCACCCTACTATTTTCACACGTTCAACGAATTTTCTTATCCCACTTAAAGACCAAACTCCAACCTTGCGTGGTAATGTGCGTAAGTAGATAATATCGAAACTAATGGAGTTTAGCAAAATGTACTTATTGAAGCATTATCCCATTTTTCTCGAAAAAAATCGTTTTAGACAAAAAAGTTACAAAACATAAAAGATCAATCTTTTCATAGGCTACAACTTTTGTACGAAACATTTTTCTCTAAGATCAACACTTATTAAAATAAAATAGAAAAACTTTTTAAAAATCAGTTTTTGTGAGTTTTGACCTTGAAAATCAAATTTGCGGATATTTTCACTATCATATTCGTGATCAGCGAGTCAAAATATATGGTTACACGAAATTCCAAATTAATCGGCGGTATGGGCTTTTCGGAATTACACACCTCGGCCGCGCAAAAGTAATAATTTAAAAAATTCGTTTTCTCGAAAAATATTGAAATACGTCAAAAATCCTTGAAAGGGAAGTCTTATAATATTAAAATAAAGGAGTGTGCCAAATTTCGGCTCGAAATTCGGTTTCCACTTTTCGGAAGTACAACCGAAATATTCAACGGGTATGGATTTTCCGGTAAATGATTTTTCCGAGGGACGAATTTTCCAGAGATGCATTTTCCAGGATGAATTTTCCGAGGACGAATCTTCCTGTCACCATTCCACACATAACATTGAACCGCTCAGCACCCGCCCTACGATTCCATACACATCGCAATTTCACATACCCCACGATTCCACACACATCACCATGCTTTGCAATCACCCCACGAATCCACTCACATCACTGAAGTGCTCAGCACCCACGCCACTATTCCACACACATACACTGAAATTATTAGTACAATTAAAACGAAAAATTTCCAATTTTTTAAAGTGAAAAATATATTCGAACAAAGTATTCTTCGTTCCTTTTTAATAATACGTATATAAAATGCTCAATGCATAGGGGGCGCATTTCCCGAGGGAGCATTTTCCGGGGGGTGAATTTTTCGGGGCGAATTTTCCTTAGGTGGAGTGAAGAGTGTTAATGTTTTAATAATAAACGACAAGCACTTGAGCATAAAACACATGACTATAAAGCACATGAGCATAAAATACATGACCAATAAAGCACATGAATATAAAAAAGAATATATTTTTCCCATGTCACAATCTATTTGTAAGAAATTGATTTATGAATTAACAAGAAATTCGAATTTTGCTGTTTCTTTTGCCATGGAATCCTATTGACCAAGCATAGTCTCCCCATTCGATGCTCGCTAGTGACCATGGTTTTTGGTCGATATAATTAAACTGATCACTACTCAACGTTTTAATCATACCACCAATAACCACCAAACGATTCTCTTTCGATTGGGATTTACTAGAATATAATTGGTTGGGTAATAACCATTTCGACCGGATAAATCTAGCTGACTGATCGGAAATAGTTTTTTCAAGTTATTCAATAATTCCATGAAAAATAAAAAATGTTCGGCCAACTTGCACCCAGATTTTATTTATTTAATTATAAAATAACTAGTGATTACTAAAGATTTTAATTGCGGTACTGATAACCACTGAACGAACACCGAAAGATATGATTACTAAAAAATTAGAAAAGTTCAAGTTGTCCGGCTAAATTTATGGAGGTTAATACCGTCCAATGGTAGAGCCGCGCTTTGAGCGCGAAAGCGCCCAAATCGAACGCACCCTATGAATACCGCTGTAAGAATACAGACGACCAGGGAGACTAGAGAGAAGGAGTGGACACAGCATAGGAAAATAAGTAGTAACGGCGTCCTCAAAATCCGGTCTTGAATTAGTTCTTAGCTGTGCCACCAGGTGTACAGATCCTACACGTATCGTAATAAAATTAGTCCACACGGTGAAAGTGACCGTTTCGCGCTTGCGCAATAGAAAAAAAAGCCTCTAACCCAAATCTCAGTATATTGAACAGGATATTGGAGGTTAAAAAGACGATTTATTGTCTTCAGTGCGTGGTTTCGTCTCGTGTGGAACGCTTAAATTTTGCAAATAACATTGTGTGTCAACAATCTGAGATTGTTGCATGCATTGAGCCGAAATTCCGATCACCTTTCAAGGTTGGCAGATTTTTTCGTGTAGTGTTTTCTGTGTTACCCGCGTCGTTTTCATGCTGAATAAAAAAATTTTAATGCCATCAGTATTTACGACATAAAAATAGCCATTGAGCCAGATAAACATAACTTTATTTCCAGTATTTACAAAATGAATGATAAAAAAAAAAATTGTACTGATGGGTCTGGTAGAATAAAACAATATCAAATGTTCACATTTCATTTCCTTCCAAGATCGAAGCTCAGTACATTAATAAAAAAAAATTTTTGTATACGTAAACTCCCCGACGTAAACATAGACATTGCACGTATTTTGAAAAATCGAGGTTAGGAAATAAGTAGTAACAGTATGTCTGATCTAATAGGATTTGTACCGATACAGCGCCGCCGCTTCAGGCCGGGATTTCGTGTACATTTCTAAAGCACGCTGTGTCCACTCCTTTACTCTAGTCTCCCTGCAGACGACGATAGACGAGACGACGTGGCGGCCGGCAGAAGGAAGAGAATATGGTTGCTCTGGGATTGAACGAACGTCAATTTCCGCCGTGTATTTATATGACTAAGATCTGTCATTTCGTTTATTCGTCTATATTTTTAATTAGTAATAACATTGTAATAGGGAAGACGATAGTAGAATAAAAAAAAAAGTGAGAATATTTATCATTTCGAAGGGGAGTGTGTTCGTGTGTGTGTGTGTGTGTGTCTCTTTCGAGAGAGACAGATCGAGATTGAAGAAAAATGGGTTTGTGCAAGTGTCCCAAAAGAAAGGTCACAAATCAATTTTGTTTCGAGCATCGCGTCAATGTTTGCGAACATTGCATGGTCACGAATCATCCAAAGGTACAGTCGTAATTATTTACAGTTTTTCTGACCATCTTGAATATTCACACTCCCAAGGGTAACCTCGAACTCAAGTAATAAGTTTTTATTTGAACGTCAAACGCTACAAATAATAAAAAGCAGCTAATCGCTTCAAGGGGCCCAATATTTTCCAACATTTTTATGAAGAATTAAAAATCACCATAAATCGCCATGTTTCCGTCTCGTTTTCGAAAATAAATCAACACCTCCGATAGATGAAGAAAAAAATCTAAAAAAATTATAATGGAAATGGAAAAATGATAGTTCAACTATGAGGATACTCTTTTGTTTGTTATTGGATACAATAAAATATATCATACTTTCATCTATTAATGATTGATTTATGTTTGTTTTGTGTCCAGTGTGTCGTCCAATCATATTTGCAATGGCTGAGGGACAGTGACTGCAATCCAATATGTATTCTGTGCTCCGAAGCGTTGAAAAACGTCGACTGTGTTCGACTTACGTGCTATCATGTCTTTCACTGGTCCTGCATAGATGCCTACGCGAGAAACTTACCAGCTACAACTGCTCCTGCTGGCTATACATGCCCAACTTGTCGGACTGGCATTTTTCCTGATGCAAAATTGGTTTCCCCGGTAGCTGATGTTTTGAAAGAAAAATTAGCGGGTGTCAATTGGGCCAGGGCAGGATTGGGTTTACCACTGGTAAATGATTTTTTTTTGTTTTCTTTTTTATATCTACCAACAGTCGCTTCTTCAATTACTCCCAAACTTATTAAACGCATTGCTGAATTTTTCTATAATTAAACATGTAGGAGTGGGGTATAGACACTCTGTTATTAAGAAAAAAAAAACATTAAAGAAAGAAAAAATTTGGAGAAAAGTCACTAGCATTTGAATAAATTGACAAACTTATGTGAAACGCATAGAACAAAAAACTGCTTACTCCATAGACATTTTTTTGGTCAACCGTTAGATAATCGTGTTTTGGTATTATTGAAAAATGAGATTGCGTCTAATTGTGCTATTTAGCGCCATTATATAGTCATATTTATAGAATGAAATAATTATCGATAAAATTAGTAATAGTAGTCGCCTTGATTGATTGAGGCGAGTGGATTTAAAAATGAAAATTGTTATTATCCGATCATAACAGTTGAGCGACGACAGAGAGCAGAAACCGATTTCCAAAGACTCGAAATTGACGTCTATCGCAAGTGCTACGTCTTATCAGAATCACATCAACTCGACGACGACAACAACGTCAGTAGCAACGTCGCGCACTAGTAGCAACGTTACTTCCCAAGTTACCGGTTCCAGTAATACCGGCGGTGGCGGTGGTGGCGGCAGCACCAACATCCAAAAACTTGGACCACCTTATTCCGTCGTGAATATGGAGTCAACTATGGGGGCGAGTAATCCAATGGCAAGAAAAGTCTTTGAGGCTTATGACGATCCAAAAGACATTGCGGCGTTCGATCATGACGAAAACAAATATCAAAGAAAATCGGCGATAGAATGGTTTATGAGATGGTGGAAACTCATAACGAGACCTCCGCCGCGTCGTCGAAACAATTCAGGGTCGTTGTACAAACGTTACGCTATTCTTGGTGGAATTGGTATCGTTCTTTTTATACTGACAATTATTTTGTTCTCATGGCTCGGTAGAATGGCTACGGAAGGCGATCCTTCGTACAATATATTATCGAATCCTAATATAAACGTCGAACAAGAGACACCTGTGTGAATCTATCGTTTACGGATGAGATCCAAACCCGTTCGCCCAACCATTAAAATTCTCCATTTAAAGTCGACTTTTTACTGTGTACATCTTCGAGTCAACGCTCTTCTTTCAATCTGTCGCTTTCTGCTATTATACTATCAAAAATTCGAATCGAGTTGAAAATGATTCATCGTCCATGCTAATGAGTCTTCGGCTCCAATATCTAACAGAATTTATATGTATTTTTTTTCAAATGAAACACGTTAATAAGCACTCATTTTTTCATAAAACGATTTGAGAATTTTTTTTCTCTTTCACCTCAATAACACGATCGATCTCGCTTCGTATCTTCGATAGTACATAGCTTCTCGGCAAATACGGAGAAAAACGTTTTTTTTTTCTCTTTTTTCTTATATTTGAATGCAGAGCCTGTACCTGAGTAAACTCCTTTGCCAATGAAATTGTTTTCTCGTCTCAAAACTCCTCTCTATTTAGTCACATCTACCTATGGGCCAGTCTCCTTGTTGTGGTTAATTTGTGCTTTCGACGTTAATTTTGGTTCCATTGAGAATTCTCGATACTTTTCACTACAAAGACTGTTGGGGAAATTGTCTATCTTGACTGTAACAAAAAAATGAAAAACAAATGAGTACTATAAAAGGTTTGGCTTACAATAATGATGTTTAACTTATAAAAAATAAAATAGTCGGGTGCTATTTTTTGATTTGTAAAAAAGATGGTATTCCTGAGAAATGTAGCAATTTCGATTAACAGAGAGTGGCGTCATTCATATTGAATTAAATGCAGCTGTACAATCGAGAATATTCAACTACTACTGAATTGCTCAGGTACCATTTAAAAAATTTGAAAAACGTCTACACGAGGGGGAACACTTTATGCGGAGACATATCGTTTTTTCAGTATCCTCCATATTAATGTACTGCGAAAAAATAATCCATTCCTACACTATAAATATCATTCACTCGATTGATTAAGGTTCTTAAAATATCGTGAAAAAAATGCGTTCCAATTTTTTCATTATTTTACTGCGAATAGACGTTTAAACTGTACATTATTTTCTCCACCTGTAAAAATCTACGAATTTGTAATATATATATATGCACACACGCGACTGTATATAAAATGTTAACACTTTACATGCAAAACCTTTGAAAAAAAAAATTCTCAAGAGTAAAAATAGTAATTTTTTACGATTAGAAAATTTCTATGTAGTAACAGATAATTTCGTTTTTAATCGACGTTTTCATTGGTACATGAAAATATCACGAAAACCCTTTGTTTTGTCATCGTTTTTCCGCTATTCTGATTGGTTCGCTGAGACGTAGCACGTAGCCCGCATCTTGTGCCAGAGTTCAAGTCAAATTATGACTGAAGTTATTCTGTTTGTCCTAAGATGCCACAATGACAGCTGATCCTTCAAAATACTTATGACAACTCAAAATGGTTTTTGACCAGTCGCGAACCGGAAAGAAGAATAGCGAACGAGAATTATTCTCAATACATCTCGAAAAAAAACAGATTTTATTAAAACTTAAGTAAGTAAATAATAAATAATAATCTTTGATGTATAAATCATATTTTTTTAAATTCATTCTGACGGTTTCATTAATGTTGAAGTTTATGTTGTTATTAAAAATAATGTTAGGCAAGAAGTTGACGCGCGCGAAGCGCGCGCTTAAACCACCTAGTTGATAATTAAATTAGATGCCTTGGAATACGTCGGAAAAGTTTTTTCTTTCGAATTTCAGCATTCACGAGCGTAAAAATTTCCGTTGCAAAATGCCAAACATTCAGATATGTCTCTCACGCTCGTGATTTTCGAACGTATCTCGTTATTTTTTATTTTGAATCGATCGTAAAATTTTGAAACTTGGTCAGAAACAATTTTTTTTTACATGGGCAACGACTTTGATAAGTGAAGGAAATTATTCGTGCGATGGACTCGAAGTTTCCTGCGTATCGAAAACAAATGTAGCCTAAATTCGCGGAAATAAAAATTTTAATACTCGATCGATCGCTCGGTCGATTAAATTCGAGTTATCTTGAAAATTTATTCTCCTTGTAGAGGGATAGGTGAAATTCTGATGTTTACTTTGAGAGAAGCGACACATGCTGTATTTTGGCCGAAAATAGATGATTTATTAAAATTTATTCGTACACGGTGTCTCGCAGAATCAAAAACAACAATTTTTACCTCGGCATGCGTCGATTGAACGTCGTTTGTTTTTGTTTCATTCGAAATTCCGGCAGAGTCGGAATAAAAAACGATAAATAACGATTTAGGCCAGTGACTCAATATTCTCATAATTTATCATACTAAACGATGAAAAAAATCACATACCGAACGATTCGAAAAACAAAATGGCCATGTCTTCGTTTTCAAAAATAGAACAAATCCTTCGAAAAAAGCTGATCAACCATTTTTTATGTAGTGTGCAACTGTACGTCACGCTGTGGATAATTTTTTCCGCAATTAAACGTGTCGTGCGATTAATATCTTGATGAAAATAAATCAACGAGAATTTGTTATATAAATATTTCAACTTTGCGAATATTAATAATAAATTTAAAAATTCATAAAAAAAATATTAATAATCAAAGAAGGAAAAAATGATGGAGTTTTAAAAAATGTTATAGCAAAAAATGCTTTTTCAAGAATAACGAGAGCTTCTCCGATTTTGGGTGTCGGTGAATTATTGCATTTATTTTTCCGCTATATTTTCATTTTTGCTCGTCTTGTTTTTGTTGGTCATTTGAATCGCGTGGGATGATCCGGTTTTTATTATTACGTGGAAACGTAATATAAACACCAAGTAGAAGAAACGAAGGAAGGCGGTGGTGGGGGCGAGCGGGATGGTGGGAGGAAGAGGAATAAAATAAAAAGAATTAAACAAGAGGAAAAAGAAGTTAGCTGTAATTCAAGTATGTACGTCGCAATGGTTAAAGGTAATGGTTGTGTTGCAATAGGAATAAACATGGAAGGGTTGACCGAGACGGAGAATTTGCGATGTAGACGTAAAAAGACACGAGGCATTCCAAGCAAGTCCGATGGGGCCCCAAACCTCGTGGAGCATTTGCCATCGAGACAGTCGAGATAGAGGAGCGAACAGTCGACTTGCCGTCTGTTCTTTCTGAAAATAAAGTCGTTAGGAGTTAAAATTTTCCAATACTTGAAGTCCTAACCCTTTTCACTCATGGATTAATTGATTTACGAAATTCATATTTTCACCGTTTTCAAATTGTTTCTTTGTGTTTCGTGATCGCGAGGAGTAAAAAATCCATATATACATACGTACATACACACATATATATATATATATGTATGTATACATAATTACAAAATATGAACTTTTGGAATAATTTTAAGCGAAAGTTACTTACCAAATTCGACGCAGAATTGACATTTTGTGCTTTTTCCTGTATTTATGGTCTTCTTTACCTGTGGTCTTTTGGGTGTAGCTGGTCACTCGCTGCGAAATGTTTATTCATCGTTCTTGGTAAGTGAAAATTAAATATTTACGAAAGTACTTCGATTGGATACAATGCATTATAACGAAATAAACTTTGCACAGCACGCACGATGTTTTTTATTCGAGACGAATCGTTGTTGCAATTTAATGAAAAATTCAGATGTATTTTTATTTATATGAATATCAAGTGTATATGAAAGAAGAGAGTCGAAAAATTTTTCGTCCGGTCAAGGCCCTTCCCATGAGCGATCCCCCTCCCAAAAAGGGCGCCAAGTCCTCACAAGGCGTTGGTCGAAACTACTGATTGTGAGATTCGTTCGAATCTTTACAATTAGTTTTATCATTTTTTTTCTTCCTTTTTCACTATATAATGTTTTTTTATTTTATGCACATTTATTTTGGTAATGTACTATGAGTCTAACGATTAGTTGATAAATGAAAAAATTCTTTCCTAAATGCTTTTCTCAAAGACTTTTATTGTTCAACCTTGTTGTGAGTTTGCAGCAGTTCGCCTTTCGTATCAGCATAGAAGTTTGTAAATATAGCTGAGTAAATATAGCTTTTTTTTGCGTATATATTCAATGATTTAATCATTCAAATCGACAACTGTTATGACACATTGCAAGATAAGAAACGCCGGAATATTTTTCGGTTATATTGTGATATGTGAGCGAATTGTTGACAATATGAAAGAAACAAATAATAATCGAAAAACTTTTTGTATTTTGGAAAAGAAAAAAATAACTCAAAATATAATGTAATAAATAAAAGAAATAGATTGAAAAAAAAACATCGACGCATATGAAATATAATGATTTATTATAAATATTGATAATATAACGTTAGAAGAAGAAAATGTAGCTACATATTAATAGGCTATTAATATGACAATATTAGGGGGCTGCGGTATTACACGCTGGTACAAGGCACAACGAGAAGAACCGAAAGAGAAGCAAGTTGTTCTGGTGACCGGATGTGATACCGGTCTTGGTTACAGTCTCGCACTTTATTTGAATTTGATGGGATTTCGCGTTGTTGCCTCGGTTCACAATTCCGATAGTCCCGGTGCGATTGAATTATCGAAATTTCCTGAAATATTCATACATCAATTGGACTTGACGATTAGCGAGAGCGTAAAGAAATTTGGCACAGCCGTACGCAATTATCTTAATGACAATCAATACAGTAAGTGACTTGTATATTTTGGAAAAAGACGACAAAAATACTACTAGTAAACAGATGATTAATTAGAAAAATAATAAAGAAAATGCGAACACGCGCGAAAGAAATGTTTGAAAAAATAAATAAACGTGTTCGTGCAACGAGAATGGAGAAAAATCATTTGAAAAATACGATCGAGTCTGGTATGAATGGAGTACGTTTGACAACCTTTTGTTTCGTTTTAAAATATTAATATATTTTAAAATAGTTTTGCGTGGTTTCGTCAACAATGCTGGAGCAATGATATTCGGTGAATTCGAATGGCAAACGGAAGAACAAACTATACATCAGATCGAGGTAAATCTCGTAGGAACGATGAGAGTAACTCGAGAATTTATGCCCGTTATGAGAAAACATCACACGAGATTAATAATCGTAACGAGTCATTGCGCCGGTGAACCTTTGCCCGGTGTTGCTACTTACGGGGCCACAAAAGCGGCTCTCAGCGCATGGGCTACTGCATTAAGGGTTGAACTTAAAAAATACCACATTGACGTTGTCAACTTCGTGCCTGGTAAGAAAAATCAAAAATAAATGTTTTTTGTGATACCTGTCTCGAAAGTTTGATTTTCGATTGATGTATAGCGTGCGGAAAGTGGCTTATCTTTCAACGATTCATTTTTTGCATGCATCGCAGTAGTACGGTAAAGTACAACGAAAGATGCTCACTTTACCGCACGGATCGACAAACTGAACATAACTAGAATGGGGTTTTCAATCTCAAATCAAACTTTCGAGACAGGCATCAGAAAAAATATTGTATGTAACAAGTGCGGAAAATAACGAATTAAATCACGCGTATGCCGCATTCACCTTGACTTATGATGCATATTCGCACTCGTGCTCGTGTGTTTACAGCGCTCGTCTTCGGCTCATGCGGCAACTTCACGCGCGATGTAATTCGTCGTTTTCTGCACTTGTTATATAAAATACTATTTTCAACTTTCAACTATTTCATTTTTCTTTTCAGTTGAACGCTGTCTGTCTCATTGTACATATCATATACATGTATATAAAACATTAAAACAATTCCCTTTGAACTGTATTTGTTTTGCAAGTATTATTTAACTCCACCATTAATATCAACAAATATTTCATAAGAAACAAGCTTTTCATATAGATCTAAAGAATAATAATAATAATGATGATGATGATAAAAGTCGTGTTGCTTTAGTTTTCTATCCGATGATGATAAATACATGAAAGGTCTAACGAGGAAGAGATATTGAAAAGAGATTATATTTCGTCTCAGGTTCCTTTATCCGCGAGAGTAATTTATTATCCCAGCAACCAAGTCACTTCGAAAGGATGTATTCCGAGATGAATGAAGAAACGAAAGCTTTTTATGGCGATTATTTCACAAGATATGCCAATTATCTTTCTGATATTGCACCAACGGATTTACCCCGAAGATTAATGGATCAGTCGGTTTATAACGTTTTCGAAGGTGCAATACTCGATCGCAAGCCCAAAGCTCTCTACAGGTATAAATTCCAGCTATTATTTAATACTATCTCCGGCTAATTGCATTAATTCTATTGCATCCCTCTTGATGCGCGACTACTTCACAATCAATTATGCCCCACCCCCCTGCAGTCCATGTTCATTTCTCAATCAATCTATTATGATGATTATTATCGTCTTTCTTGTTTTTCTCTTTTTCGAATTTCTTATTACAAATCAACCACAACAACAAGAAAAACTTGGGCAGGGCGTCAACTGTATTCAGAATACCCGTATTCTTAAATAATTGTACGATGAATATCTTCCTTCTCAAACATCTGTAATCATAAATATCTCTATGTTCAAATAACTCTGTGGGTAAGAATCTATATTCTTAAATAACCTTATTCTTAAATATCTGTATTCAAAAATATGTCTATTCCGAAATATGATCATGTTTAAGGAGGTCGTAGCGAAAAGTCGAGTATTAGACAAGATATCAGATTTGAAACATGTTCTCGATTGAACTCACTATTTTCTTCAGAAAAAAATTGGGAACACTTTACCGATAATTCAAGTGAGAAATTAAATTCCAAAATTTGTAACTTTAACCCAGTGTCTTATGACGTAACTCTTCGGATTTTATTCCGATCGTATATTACATATATTTAATTATTACATAGCCATAAAGTTTTCGTTCTCAGTTATAAATCAATCATCAAAGATTGATATCGTAACATAAAAAAAACGAGTTACCGAATTAGTTCTTGCAAAATTTTGAGTTAAAGTTGGAAAAACCTGAATAAACTTGATTAGTTGTTCGATGGGTTCGCGCTGAAAAATTCTTACAGTGAGCTGGCAAAGTTACATATTCGTGACAACGGTAATATAACCTATATTAGGCTACGCTGAAACAGAAATTTATCGAAGGCACCAAATGTGCGGTCCTGGGTGTGCAAATGAATTTTTTTACCAAGATCACAATATTTTAAGTTATTTCGAACATAAACTTATTGATAAACAAGAACTGTTCCGCTATCAAAAAAGGTTAAGAAGGTTTATGTTTACAGTGCGAGTATGCAGCGCTGCCAGACTTCGCTTGACAAATTCATCGACTATTAACAGCTGACGACGAGTAGCTCGATTGAGTGATTAAAAATATGTAATTTCTTAAAATATTATCTCATTGATCAGGATTGCTGTCGTTTTATTATGAATATATTTAAAAAAATATATTTTATACACCATAATAGTGTCAATTTGTAGTATTTTAAGGAAAAATTTTTATATACGGTCCTTATATATGAGGTATTCCACGTCAAACCGGCGGACTTTTTCCCTGACCCTCGCCGACTTGGGTAATTATTTTTTATATGATTATATGAAGTCTAAAAGACACCCTGAAATTTTTTTCAGATTTTTCTGAACATCCATTTTTGAAAAAAAAAAAATCCAAAAAAAGCCCGTTTTTAAAAATCTGAAAAAATTCCTAAAAATCGGTGATTATATGCCAAACATTTTAAGCTACCGCCCGTAGTGGAAGTACGATTTTTTCTGTGTGTTAATCGGCTAATAACGTTAAAAAATTCCAAAAATATCGAAAAACACTTACTCCGGCCCAATAGTTGAATATTTTGGTGCCTAAAACTAATTTTCGTCACAATTTTCGAACAATCAAATCAAAATTAGAACACCGATCCCATAGGATCCTCAAAAAGAATTAATTTTTATAAAATATGAATGAATAAAGATGAATACCTCAACTTTTTGCCTGGCTCAATTTTTTTGTCTTGTACTGGTCTAAAGTATCCCAAAAAATTTTTTGGGTACGAAAATATTCAACTATTGGCCCGAAATGAGTGGTTCTTGATTTTTTGAGAATTTTTTCAACTTTAATAGCTCATAAAAACACAGAAAAAATCGTACTTCCACTACGGGCGGTAGCTTAAAATGTTTGGCATATAATCACCAATTTTTAGGAATTTTTTCAGATTTTTAAAAAGGGGCTTTTTTTGGATTTTTTTTTTCAAAAATGGCTATTCAGAAAAATCTGAAAAAATTTCAGGGTGTTTTTTAGACTTCATATAATCATATAAAAAATAATTACCCAAGTCGGCGAGGGTCAGGGAAAAAGTCCGCCGGTTTGACGTGGAATACCTCATATATTATACGGATATCCTTAAATATCTTCATTCAAAAATATCTCTATTCATAAATATCTGTATGCTAAAACATCTCTATTCATAAATATCTGCATGCTAAAACATCTCTATTCATAATATCTGTATGCTGAAACAACTGTATTCATAAATACCTCTCCTTCAAAATAACTGTACTCATGTAGAACAATTGACAACCAAAGGCCCGATGGTATGATATTATCTGCAGTCACTGCAGTAGACCGAACACACACAATTGACGTTTTATGTACTAGTAGCCTCGGAAATAAAAGTATTCGTATACGGACAAAATGTTTAGATACATTTTTTTATATATTAATATTTGTAAAAATAAAAAATTGCTGATCGTATAAGAATTTTATTCGTAGATGAAATGAATATTTCGACAATTGTGCATGTTCCCTCTACTACATCGACTGCAGCCAATATCATGCCATCGGGCCTTTGGTTATCAATTGTTCTACATGAGTACAGTTATTTTGGAGGAGAGATATTTATGAATACAGTTGTTTCAGCATGCAGATATTTATGAACAGAGATGTTTTAGCATGCAGATATTTACGACTAGAGATGTTTTAGCATGCAGATATTTATGAATAGAGATATTTTTGAATGAAGATTTTTTTGACCATATTTATGATTACAGATGTTTAAGCTGAAAGATGTTTGAGAATGAAGATATTTAAACATGATCATATTTCGGACTACACATATTTTTGAATACAGATATTTAGGAATAAGATTATTTAAGAATACGGATATTCTGAATACAGTTGTCGCACTGACAAAACTTGTATCATTTCTCTTGGCCCAATCTGAATTCATTTGGGCTCTTTGCTTTCAATTAAATCGGTCTCTATTACGATTTATGATTTAGGTCCGAACCATCGCGATACATGTTTTATCGCATAATGTTCAAGATCTCGCCAACCAAATTGCGTGATTATTTGGTTCAGAGGTTCGTGAATTTACCAGTGTGGAAGGCTAAAATTGAGTGATCCACGAGGAAGGTAAGAGCGACGTAGTAGTATTTGTATAGTTCTTGTAAGTTCGACAACCTCGATCAAGGTGAACGATACTCCGAGGATACGAGAGCCTTGGCGCACTAGAATTTTTCATGAATTATAAAAATTGCGTCATGGTGTCATTGGCGACACGATGTTTGAGCTTTCAACGATCTGAAACAGGCTCAAAAAAATATTACAATGTCAAAAATCTCACGAAATTCGAATGAATTTGCGAAAAAAAACATTTTTTGTAATTTTCTAATTTAATGTATTATACGCACGAATGGATAATAAATTTTTATCATTTTTCATTCGCTATATTTCTCTCTATTGCATAACGAAAAATCAACTTGAATTATAAATATTATATGAGACTGAAAAATTTCCCTCTGCCAATCCCCTGATACTAGCTATCCAATTTTATTGTTTTTATCTTCAGGGTTATTTAATTTACACATTCACTTAAAACAAATTTACGGTTATTATTATGCATCGGGTAGCGGTGGTGGAGAAAAAAAAACGGCGGAACTATGGACTGTAATGAATGATCCGGAATAGCGAGATAATGAAAGCATGACATTTATCGAGGATAATTAAACGTAATCTAGATGAAAGTCGATACCTATCGAAGTGATAAAAAAAATCTCTTTTCGGAGGATTTTTGGTGGATTATACTTGGAAATCACAATGGATTTCGTGCATTAATAAATATCGTCTATGTATCGAGCTGAAAAAAGTCTATTTTTGAGAATGTTTTTTGATTCGTCGAATCGTACTATTGAAAAATATTATAAATTGATTCAAGTGCTTTATGAGGCATATCAAAGGATACAAAAAATAATTTTTCCATTATTAAATATTACAAAATGGTAGATCTGCAACAGCGTTAAGAAGAGAGTTGACTTGAAGTTGCCGAGCGGTATACAACTCGACCAATGTCCAATTGATTTACTTCAAATGTTGACCGTGTCTAAAAAATCGAATTTTCTAGAGCGATACATAGAATTTTGCTTTGATAAACTTTCTTGTCGTTACTGCTACTCAATTTTACGGATTGTACTCAATTTTTTTTTTTGGAAATGGAACTCTTGTTTCGAAAACTTCGCTATTTTGTGAAAAATCAATACTTGAAAAAACGGTTACGTACTTGTATAGGTACTGAAGTAAAAAAAAAGTTTAATATTGGTTTTTTGTTCTATAGACGAAAAATGATGGTACTTATTCTGCTTGCCGCGGACTACCTTGCCCAACACTGAGAAAAAAAAATCGTCAATTCAATAGTAATTGATGTTATTGGAAGATTTCGTTGATTCAACCGCAGTGTTCTCGGTTAAAATAAATGTACGATTTGATCGAAAACTAGCGTATTGGTTTAATACTTTATAATACTGTCATGATTATATAGTGTCATTGGCACCCCATAATGAGATATGTGGTTGATTCAACTATTTTTTTCCTCAGTGAATTAATAATCTATTTCCTTCATGGCGCTGCAGATCCGCCATTTGAAAAAAATAAATTATTTTCCGTACTCTTTGATATTGTTAATAGAATTTCTAAGTAACAAAAAATTCCCAAATATAGATCTGTTTTCTTGCCGGTTACATTTGTGTTAGTTCTTACTAATGATATCACATTAAATGTTGTTTCATAATCGTTATAATTTCATAATTCCATACAAAATTCTTTTGATTCCATGCTCTTGGTTAACATATTCAATAATGATTACATTCAATGATATATTTTGAATGCATTCGATTTAGTGAGATACTATGCGCAGAACGCTGAATTCTGTATGAAGTATACACTTTTTATGTTTATAATACGGTTCGAAATTTCGGAAATAATATTAATTAAATTATATTATTCCTGCGCTGTGTCCATTTTCATACTCAACAGAATATTCTATACAGCATGATAGAAAAAAATGTTGATGTTTTCAAGCTGTTTGATTGCAGTAGCATTATGTATTCAATTGATAAAGGAAATTCCAACAAAGATGCCTAATTGCAATTGTTCGAACGATTGGACAATCGGTTGCGGTGTTTATTCCGAAACAAGTTGGTTGCAGCAAAAACGAATAAAGAAAATCTAGAGAATGTAATCTATTTTTTGAATTTCAACCACTGATATTATCCACGAGCGTGAGGTATAGATTTTTATGAAATAAGAAATACACGGGATGAGAATGTACTAGCGGACGATTGGAAAGACTAAATAAATATAAAGGCTGCGTAAGAATAGAGGAGGAGTAATGCGTGTTTGTATATTTCTTGAATGATCGTTGGCTACGTTGAGCAAACACAGGTGCAAAATCTCGAGCGATAAGACAACACACCTGGCAAACTCAAGGAATATCTATATTAATTATTTATCAGAAAAAATATAAAGGGTCTGTTATAGATCCGATACACGCTGGTATTATACATAGTATCTGAGAATGCAGATATTCAAATCACCAGTTTTTTTCGTCCATGTTTTTTTTTATTAACGGGAGAGAGAGAGAGAGAGAGAGAGAGAGAGAGAGAGGGGGAGAGAGAGAGAGAGAGAAGAAACATACGATTAGATATTGATCAACGCGCCCCGTATATAATAGGCGTTCGTTACATCGGCAATCATTCAGCCTTATTCAATCCGTCATTATCGAAGGTTCAGCCATATTCTATTCGTATCGAATTTAGACCGTCCGAGTTTACAATCATGGCTGCTAGCAAAGGTGAGCACTTTTCAACATTTTACTCTTTTTTATATTTAAATTATTCAATGATATGTACCGACGATGATAATGAACTCGACAGAAATGCCAATTAATGTATGTAAGTATGCAATTGATCGATTAATTTAGAGAAAAAAAAAACTTTCGCAGCATTCGTCTTGGTAATTTTTTGCATTGCTGCTACCGCAGCAACCCATTTTACACCTTGCGAGGAGGGTAATCCACCGAAGGCACTGAGAGTCAAGGGTTGCGACGATGAACCTTGCAACTTGTACCGTGGTGAATCGGTCGATGCCCAATGGGACTTTTCAGTTGGTAAATATATATCTTGTAAAAATAAAAAAATCTTATCAAATTTTATAAAATTTCTCAATCCAAACGTTAGAGATTTTTTACCATTTTTTCAAATTATAATTATAAACATTGCCTAATTAGTTGATGCCCTTTACATAAAGTACAAAACCCGATAATAGACATATTATTTATAGCGCATATGATTGTACACGAGAATATATGGGGCACCCCACGCCAAATCGGCCACTTTTGAAATTCGCATTTTCTATTGTGTTGTTTTTTTTCTCTCTAATAGAGCTCATTGAAAGGAACTCGTCTGATTTTTAAAAAATTTGTATCTCAACACGTTCATCGGAAACGAATTTGTGAAAAATTTTCCAATTTTTTTTTTCAAATATCAATAACTCTCTCAAAAATGCAGTAAACCGAATGGATGAGGGGTCAAAATTTTAGTTTTGAAACGCACTTTTGTATGAGAATATGTAGGAATTCATCAAAATCAAGAGCTGCGGCAGCAGCTCGACGTCAAGTATTAAAAAAAATGGCAGCGCAAGCCCTGCCGCACTCTTATATATACTCGAATATGATGATTTCCGGACTTTTTTTTTATATTACATACAACAATTTTTCAAATTCTAAGCGAGAAATGTTTTTTTCCACAGTGTTAATCCCCTTCAATTTTGCTCTTGAATTTTTATCAAAAACTATCATTTTTATGACTTTTAAGCCTAGTTTGATGATGGGGAAATCGTTCGTTGTATTTTTTATAATTAAATTGTGGATTTTTTTTTTACCATCAATCATGCACAAATCCCTGAAAAATCATACAAACCGAATGGATAAGGGAGTCAAATTTTTCGTTTGTACAGTTACTTTCGTTTAAAAATATCTCAACAATTATTTAAAGATTACAAAAATCAATTTTTTAATTATAAGCAAGAAATGTTTTTTCCCGCAGTGTTAGTCACTTTTGATTTTGCTGTTAAATTTTTATATGCAACTATTATTCATTTAGTGCATTGTAAGAGTAGTATAATCGTGGGGAAATATTGGTCTAATCAACAACACAAATCTTTAATAAAGTTAACGATTTGAAAAATAGAACTAGCTATTTTTCCACGTTCGTACTTAGCTTAAAATTCATTAAATGAATCATGCTTACGTACAAACATTAAAGAAACAAATTAATTAGCGCAGGCGCTATGAGAAAAGGTTATTTTTCACATATTTTTAAACAAAAGTACATTTCAGAACAAAAATTTTGACCCTCTAGACGATTCGCTTTGTTCGAGGTTTCAGGGAGTTTTAGATAATTGATTGTAAAAAAATCTATATTTTAATTATAAAAATATACAATGGACGATTACCCCATGATTATATTAGGTTTAAAATTCCTCAAAAAAATAATAGACTTTTATAAAAAATTAACTACAAAATTGAAGTGGGCTGACATTGTGGGAAAAAATATTCCATGCTTTGAATTGAAAAAATTGATTCATGTAATGTTTTGATAATTTTCTACATGTTTTTAAATGAAAGCAGGTTTCAAAACAAAAATTTTGATCCCCTTATCCATTCGGTTTGCTTGATTTTTCAGAGAGTTATTGATATTTGAAGAAAAAAATTGAAATTTTTTTCATTTATTCGTTTCCGATGATCGTGTTGAGATAAAAATTTGAAAAAATCGGACAACTTCCTTTCAATGAGCTCTATTAAACAAAAAAATCAACATAATAAAAAATGCGAATTTCAAAAGTGGCTGATTTGCCGTAGAATGCCCCATATATAGCAGGTTTATTAAAGAAAATGATATAAAATTTATGTTACAAGTGCGGAATACACACTGAGAAAAAAAATTCGTTCATCGAACTATATCCGATTTTATTTATTCAACTGAATCATGAACATTTCTTGTAGATGAATCAATTAAATCACTAGTCCAGTCGGAATGTATATAAATTTGGACGACTTCTATTCAAAGATGCCATAGCATAGTACCAATTTTTTTGTAGGTAATTTGGACCTCCAGGAATGTATCCTAAAAGAGTCTACAAAATATTAGTTGTTCTTTGACCGCTAAAAGTTATTGAAAAAAACCAGTATTTTGATGTAATTTTTTTTGGAATCGGATTTATCAAAAAATACTTCTTACAAAATTTGTGCACCATAATGTCATCTACAAAATGAGTCTTATACAAAAATGCCGTTACATTGTTAGTTTAGCGGTAAATGGCAATTGATCAACGATTTTTTTTGTTTATTGTACGTACTATCGGTTATTTCTCAACTTACTGTTCTGAAACTCGTACATCACCTAGAAGAATCTATTCCCAAAAGACATATGTAAATTTTATTTATCTATGTTATATAATTTAGCAATAATAACCGATTTGCGTAAATCCGGCGTTTTCCGATATCATCTCCCGACGAAGGCTCACAGAGTAGAAAAAAATTAGGGTGGTTCATTTTAGCAAGGTGTTACATTAAGGATTCAATTCAAAAAAATGATTTCGGGGAAGAAATCCCGTTCTTCGAGGATATGAAATTTGAGCTTATAAACAAATAGGAATAACCCCTTAAATCTTGGCGCTACTTGAAATATTCTTCGACATTCTTATGTGTTTGTGCGAGACGCGTAATTTAAAATAAAAAGGTTTCAATATCTTCATTACAAGTCGAGATACTGTTATTTATACGTTTCTTCGATTTATTATTGTTATAATCAACATTTTCGCGTAATTCAAGTTCGTGAGCATTCTTAACACTCTTAGGCATAGCATTCAATATGATACGAACCTTTTGGAGCGTCCATCTCATTGCAGATCATGGTTAAATTCGACCGCCCGCGCACGGAATAGCGAATGGGATCGTCGGTGCGGCCAGGTGGCGTGGTGGGGGCACTGCGTCTCGCTCCGCGGTTAACCTCGCGTGGCATAGTTAACAATTTCCATAACTCCCTTACAAATTGTCGTAGAAAGGTTTTTTTTAATTGCACGTATTTTTTCTCACGATTTCGAATATGCCCATGAAAATCAATATTTTCCAATGGTTACCCTAATAACTATTGTTTTAATTGAATTTAAATGCAGGAGTGCCTATAAATGATCTTATATTAAAAAGGTGAGGGTATTGTAAGTAAATAATATTTTGTCCGCAATTTTATTTATCACAATATACGTTTTTCCATTATTATATACATTTTTTCAGTAATTCGAGTAATAATACAGCTTCGCAATAATAATTATACTTTTTTGTTTTTTTTTTCTTTCGTTACGCTCATAGTCTTCATTGCTAGCTGAATAATTCGGGTCTTCGGTTATCGAAAACGTTATATCAGCCGCGTTATCGACTGCGTCCGAAAATCTTAAAAATTCTTCATCGATTTCTTTGTCGCTTAAAATAATTTCAGGTTCAAGAACATTTGAACAATTTAGCTCGTAACATTTCTTGTACAGTATTATGCATTTTAATCCAACCTTTCAATACCTGCAATATGATGTAAAATTACTTGTATCGTAACCACAAGAAATAATTTCCAACAAACTACTACTTGCTAATACTGAATTCAATATTTACTACTACTTAATTTTTTAAATAAAATACTTAATTAAAGTAATTGCAAATTACTTATGCTGGCATCTTCGAATAGAAGTGATGTCTATTCCGACTGGACTACACCGGAGCCAAATGATTTTGTTCGAACAACTGGTACCATTTATATTTGTTTACGAATACTGTTTTGTTGCTTTAATGAAATATTTATTTGAATCTCAATTATTAAATTGACTAAACGGTGATCGTTAAAATGAATAAATGAATTAGGTTATTTGATTGATATTTTGTTGCATTAACATTAATTTGTTTGGCTGCACTGAAGTTTTGTTGGCTCGGCTAATAATTTGTTTCAGCATTCACAAATCATTTTGTCTTATCTCAAAAATATTTTATTGCCCGTATTGAACAAAATATTTTGATTAAAAGAAACGAAATTTGTTTCGTTCAACAAAATGTTTTCTCTCAGTACAACGAATTCCATCGCGCGTTAAATTGCCGCATGAGCCAAAGCAGCAAGGCGAATGCGGCAACTTTCCGTACGCCAGTCCGCACCAATCGAAAATTATACTTTCGGGGTTAGCATCGCAAAAACGTTGTCTTTGTTCATAACGATAAAAGTCAATCATTGTTATTCGAAATGGGTATAAATTAGTACTATGATCGACCAGCAGAATTTAGCAGCCCGATTGTTGCATGGTGCGTAGATACAGTTCCGAATATTTATGTGTTAAATATTGATAATAATGGTTGTCATTGATGAATGATAATGATGATGATGATGATAACAACAACAACAACACCAACAACAACAACAATAACAACAACAACAATAATAATAATACGTTTGTTTGTAATAGTGAAAAACACTGACAATTTGAAGCCGAAGGTTCTGGTAACCGTTGCCGGCTTTACTCTACCATACGATCTGCCGGAAAAAAATGCATGCAAATCTCTAGTGCACGGTTATTGTCCGTTGGATGAGGGTGAAGATGTGACTTATGGACTTGAGATGCCCATTGAACGGGGCTATCCGACACTCGGACTCCTTCTCCAATTCTCTCTTGTTGACAATTCTGGCAACGTACACGTGTGCTTCAACCTTAATGCTCAAGTAGTCGACAGATAAATATTATCGCTATAACTGCGCGCTAAATATCATTGATGATTAGAGGCGAGATGTCAACAATTATCAAAGTCAACTCATTCCAAATCAGTGATAAAAAGAAACAATATTATTTCGACTACTTTCAAGCGTATGAATTTCATTCCGATAATATTTTTTTCTATATTATTTGCATTATTTGTTAATTTAATAAATGAATGCACAACCTATGATACGTGTGTTCTTTTATTATCCCAACATATATACGTATGAAACTCAATTATCCACAAAGCTTGAGAATACTTCAAATAAAGAGAAAGTTTTGTTCAACAAATTTCATAATTATCACTTAAAATAACAAGCAAACACTTGCGAATATGAGCGGTAAGTTAAACGACACTGCAATTAATGAAAAAAGGGACTCAGTGTTCGTTGGGCATGGTTCCAAAGTAGGCTATCTATGTATATGTCTAATGTACTCGTATATCACCGGCTCGAATCCCAATAAATATAGGAAATGAATCTTATTTTCGTCAAAAACGCAAACAAAACGTTTGTGTTGTGTCATTATAATTACACCGGCACACAAAAAAAAAAGTGGTCAGTACCTTGGACCGGACCCATCAATCTCTACGTATTTTGACCTGCTGAATCCGAATCCGGGGTCAGATTGGCCAATATACCTCCAAAATTTTGAGTAAATTCCAACAAACCACAAAAATGGCGGAAAATCGCAGTTAAAAGCATGATACAAATTTTTTTCGACCTTAATCGGGTGTGTTCTTTATGTATTTTGATGCGTTGAATCTGAATCTGGGGTCAGATTGGCTGATACACCCCCAAAATTTTGAGTAAATTGTAAAAAAACGCTAAAAATGGGTGAAAATCGCGAAAAATCGCTGCTATGGGTATGGGAAAAATTTTATTGATCTAGATCCAGTACGTTCTTAATGTATTTTGATGCGCTGAATCCGAATCCGGAGTCTATTTAACTCGTACATCTCCAAAATTTTGTTTCCATGAAGAAAACCGTCTAAAAATGGGTGAAAATGCCAAAAAATCGCAGTTATGAATATGAGAAAAATTGTTTACACCGGGATCAAGTATGTTCTTTACGTATTTCGAGGGGCTCGATCCAAATCCGGTGGCCAGTAGTCCCGTTCATGCATATTTTCGTCAAAAATCGTAAAAAATAGTAAAAAATGTCAAAAAATAGTTTTGTAAATGATTTAAACATGCATGATTCATCTTAAACTATACACAAAAAAGATCTATAAATTCTGAATGCAATAAATTAGAAATTGGGAAAAATAGCATAAAAAACTTGAATATAAAACTATCACAGGCATGATTTTTCTTTGATTTGAATTCTGCTCAATTGCATTTTTTTCATTTTCTGCAAATTATGAGAAGAGAAAAATCTTCATCGATCTTAAACCGTCCTTCTTTTGTAACGGATTCTTTTCTCTTCGAACGACCTATGCAGCGGGTTTTTCTTCCTCTTTCTATCTTCTCTCGTTATTTCTCTCTTTAGCGTCCAGCAAAAATCTGCCATCATATTAACACTCCACCTTCCCTGATACCGATTCTCCATTTCACTGATGTCTTGATGGAATCGTTCTCCTTGTTCTTCACTTAGGTCTCTAAGGTTTTCAGGAAATTAGTCGAGGTGGGAGTATAGAAAGTGCAATTTGAGATTCATCAGGCAACCCAAGTTTCTAAAATTTTCCAACAACTCTTCAACTAAATTTTGGTAATTCTCACTTTTCTTATTTCCCAGAAAGTTCTGAGAAACATTTTTGAAACTTTGCCAAGCTGCCTTCTCAGTATCGTTCATTTTTTTGATGAAGTTTTTGTCTTCAAATAAATTACGAATTTGTGGTCCATCAAATATACCCTCTTTTAATTTCGCATCACTCATCGCGGGAAACTTTTCTCCGAAATACTGGAAACAATCGCCATCTTTGTCCAGAGCTTTGACATACTGCTTTATAAGATCAAGTTTAATGTGGAGTAGTGGTAGCAGATATTTTGAAGGTTCAATCAATGATGTTCGTATGATGTTGTTACGGCCTAGATCGAAGTTTGTTCTTGTTGGCCACCCTTTCTGAACATAGTGTTTTTTCCTGTCCCTACTGTCCCATAAACATAAAAAGCAGGGATTTTTTGTGAAACCCGATTGTTGACCTAGAGTAGTGTTGCAATTTTGAGATCGCCACAAATTTGCCATTGATGTTCCGAATACTTTATTTTTTCCAATACCATCTGTAAATTTTCGTAATTTTCTTTCAGCTTGGTCGAGTGAGCTATTGGAATAGGTGTATATGTGTTTCCGTTGTGGAGGAGAACGGCTTTGAGACTTCTTTTTGACGAATCAATGAAAAGTCTCCATTCATCGTTTTTGTATATGTTCGGTTTGAATTCATCCACCAAGCCTTTCACATCTGAACAGTACACCAATGAATTCTTTTTGTCGTTTGTGAAGAATTGCCGAAACTCCTCTCTGTCACGATAAAAATAAGCTGATGTTCCTTTTGATAGCAAATTTTTCTTTTTCAATGTTGCCGCTAAATATTCAGCTCCGTCTTTAGGCAATCCTAAATCTCATATGAGGTTATTCAACTCTTCTTGGTTGAAGGTTTGGGGAGCTTTGCTTCCACCATTTGGGAGGTAATCATCATCCTCGGAATTTTCTTCTTGATAGATCTCGTCAACTTCCATTACTACCTCTTTATCAGAAAGCTCCACATCCATCTCTTTAGGAGTTACTGTTTCATCCACGGCCACTATTTTTTCTGATTTCACAACTGATGAAACGTTGGCGTATACAATTTTACCTTTAGTATTTTTCGTGAAACCTGTGATGTCAGTCATACAAAAATAGCAGTTCTCTTGACTTATCGGCGCAGACCATATCATAGGTTTTGTAAATTGCAAGTACTCTTGCTTTCTGGACCTCTCCCATCGTGTTAACATTGTCTTATACCGATCACAAACTGTATGTGGTATCCAGTTTGCATTCCAGTCGGTCATTTTAATACCGAAGCAAACCTCATAAATCGATTTCTCTATTCCCCCAATTAGGAAAAATTCTAAACCCCCCGTATTTACCAGGAAATATCCCCTTTTTTCATATGTGCATTCGGTATGAATGAATCACCCAACTATTCCCAGCATTTGACCGATATATTTATCGTCAATATTTCCGCACCAAAAATCGACGCACAATTCTTTCACTTTCAGTGAGATTGAGATTTTTGACGAGTTCGTCATAGGATCTTACTCCCTTTTCAGTTTGCACGATATTGAGATGAAATTTGGTGTGCGAGTACCAGTGGTAATGAACCCAAAGAATAAACAGAAATGAAGATAACACCTTGATTTTTTAAGGAGATGAAAAAAACATCCTCGAATACGAGTGTTATTTAAAATTATAAAAGAGCCGTCAAAATTTTACTCAAACGTATGTTTTATGAAAAACATACGTTTTTCATGAAAAACATACGAGCGCGCGGCGCGGCGGCCGCCGCGCGCTCGGCCGCGCGCCATCGACTGAAATATGTTGATAACTGTAGTGACACAGTTCCTTCTAAAGGTCGGTATTTTATGGAATCCCGTAGCTGTAAGCCTAAGGAAGGCTGTCAAATTTGATTTTTGCAAAAATTCTTAATTACAACAAAAGAAAATTGAAAAAACGTTAAAATATTTATATCTCGGTGTGTAATCAAGATATTCGGACTTTTTTTTTAAAGTGTTCGTTTTTCAAAAACGCATCGAATGGTGAAAAAAATTTTCAGCTATTTTCGTAACTTTGGTCAGAATTGCTATTTGTTTATAAGCAAAAAACGAAAATCGTCAAAAAACAGTATTTATTATCAACGAAAACGATTTCTTTTTTCCGTATACTTTGTGCATGATGACACGAAGCTCCTCGATTTTTTTCCACACTGTGGGCCTTCATCGACGAATTCTATTGAAGGTCAAAGTTTTTTCGAAGATCGCGAATTGTTGCTAAACTATAACTCGTAGATCCATAAATCTTGGACCATTCTCTTGGGGTTTCTCTTCCCTACATCATATATGGACTTCAAACCGATATCATAACAAACAATTGATTGCGGTTGCAAATAAAAAATTGTGAATTTTTTGGTTCATTTGCAATTAATCGCTTAAATAACAATGCTAGCGTATTTTTTTATAGGACCTTTTTCATAGAGGATATTATGATGAATAACTTTTATTCGAAACGTTTTTCGATAGGACGCGTTCCAAAAGTGTTGACTCAAAAAAACCGATTTTTTTTTTCAATAATTTTTTATTGCTAAAATGCAGGATGGATTTTTACGAAAACTCAGGGCTATATTCCTATGGGTCCAAACAACCTACAAAAAAATTGGTTAACCTCTGCACCTGTTGAATAAAACTTTTCCTAAGGTGACTGGACTAATCTAGCAGGCGCATTTAACAAGCATCTAGCCTAATCTATATATATAGAAGCGAAATACCACTCACTCACTCACTCAATTTGAAACTGATAAGGAAATAATTCCGCAGCCCTAATAATTTCACAAATTGATCCATATGTGTTGTGTTTAGACATTTCGGTGCAATAAAAATCTTTCGTGTAATAAGGGTCGCCATATAGCATTTACGTAAAACATTGAAACTGATTCCAGTTATTAGATACGTGAGAATCAATATTTTTTCTTATTTCGTCATTCTTGGATACGTCGCCGTATATCAGTAGTGACAGACTAGAAAATAAACACGCTCCGTCACATAAAATCTCAATAACTTTAAAAGGAATATAATTCCCATCTATTAAAATATATTCTACGTTCATTTTAAAAACCTTAAAATATTATAAATTTAATAAAAAAAGTATATAAATGTTAACCTCGCCAACACAACGTGAATAATAAAACGATATGAACAAAAATTAAATTAATTCAAACAATATGATAAAAACTCACTAACAAAATTGGATTTAAATGAAATGATTTAAAATAAAACATTAACATTTTAATGAAATTAAATTACACCTTTTATCGAATTTTATAAAAATAATTATGTTGATAGCTGTGAGTTTTTTTATATCTTTTACGATATTATATTATTTTGACAAAACGTCAACTTCAATAACATGATGAATAGTGAGTAACGTATACGCGTGTCCGAAATTAAATATTACTGATCCAATATTACCGACCGATTCGATATGGCTGACCGTACATGCTCAAATAGTTTGATGATAACGACAGTTGGTAATATTGGGTTTTCTGGGTCGCTGATTACGAATCTGTATCCGAAATTCAAGATGGCTGATTCAATATGGCGGACCGTAGATGCAAAAATCGTTTGATGAGAACGAAATTTGGTAATATTGGGTTTTCTGGGTCGCTGATTACGAATCTGAATCCGAAATTCACGATGACAGATTCAATATGGCGGACCATAGATGCAAAAATCGTTAGATGAGAACGAAACTTCGTAATCTGAGGTTTTCTGGGTCGCTGATTACGAAATTGCATCCGAAATTAAAGATGGTGGATTCAATATGGCGGACCGTACATGCAAAAATCGTTTGATGAGAACGAAAGTTCGTAATATGGTGTTTTTGGGGTCGCTGATTACGAATCTGCATCCAAAATTCAAGATGGCGGATTCAATATGGCGGACCGTACATGCTAAAATCGTTTGATGAGAACGAAAGTTGGTAATATTGGGTTTTCTGGGTCGCTGATTACGAATCTAGATCCGAAATTCAAGATAGCAGATTTAATATGTCGGACCGTAGATGCAAAAATCGTTTGATGAGAATGAAAGTTGGTAATATTTGGTTTTCTAGGTCGCTAATTACGAAAAATCTGCATCCGAAATTAAAGATGGCGGATTCAATATGGCGGACCGTACATGCAAAAATCGTTTGATGAGAACGAAAGTTCGTAATATGGTGTTTTTGGGGTCGCTGATTACGAATCTGCATCCAAAATTCAAGATGGCGGATTCAATATGGCGGACCGGACATGCTAAAATCGTTTGATGAGAACGAAAGTTGGTAATATTGGGTTTTCTGGGTCGCTGATTACGAATCTAGATCCGAAATTCAAGATAGCAGATTTAATATGTCGGACCGTAGATGCAAAAATCGTTAGATGAGAACGAAACTTCGTAATCTGAGGTTTTCTGGGTCGCTGATTACGAAATTGCATCCGAAATTAAAGATGGCGGATTCAATATGGCGGACCGTACATGCAAAAATCGTTTGATGAGAACGAAAGTTGGTAATATTGGGTTTTCTGGGTCACTGATTACGAATCTGCATCCGAAATTCAAGATGGCTGATTCAATATGGCGAACCGTACACGCAAAAATCGTTTGATGAGAACGAAAGTTGATAATATGAGGTTTTCCGTTGCTATGGTAGCCATTGCCATGGTAACCGTTGCTATAGTAACCGTTGCCATGGTAACCGCTGCTGTGATAATCGTTGCCATGGTAACCGTTGCTGTGATATCCGTTGCTATGTTAACCATTACTATGGTGACTGTTACCATGGTAGCCGTTACTATGGTATACGTTGCCATGGTAACCGATGCCATGGTAGTCGTTGCCATGGTGACCGTTGCCATGATAGCCGTTGCCATGATACCCGTTGCCATGGTAGCCGTTGCCATGATACCCGTTGCCATGGTAGCCGTTGCCATGATACCCGTTGCCATGGTAGCCGTCGCTATGGTATCCGTTGCCATGGTAATTGTTGCTATAGTAGTAGCATATATATATCTGTTGCCATGGTAATCGTTGCTATGATAATCGTTGCCATGGTAACCGTTACTATGATATCCGTTGCTATGTTAACAGTTGCTATGGTAACCATTACTATGGTAATCGTTGCCATGGTAATCATTGCCATGGTAGCCGTTGCCATGGTAGCCGTTACTATGGTATACGTTGCCATGGTATCCGTTGTCATGGTGACCGTTGCTATGGTAGCCGTTGCCATGGTGGCCGTTGCCATTGTGACCGTTGCCATGGTAGCCGTTGTCATGGTAACCCTTGCCATGGAAGCCGTTACTATGGTATACGTTGCCATGGTAACCGTTGCCATGGTAGTCGTTGCTATGGTAGCCGTTACCATGGTAGCCGTTGCCATGGTAACCGTTGCTATAGTAGTAGCCATATATATATATATATATATATATATATATATATTATAACGTGGTGGAATACCACGTTACGAGGACGATTCGAATTAAGTGTGGCAAGCAGCCTGTATAGCTCAGTTGGGAGAGCACTCGACCGGCAATCGAGAGGTCCCGGATTCGAACCCCGGTTCAATCCCTGCCGCATTTTTTCCGAATCGTTCCTCCTATCCCGTTTTTTTCCGATCATAATATATATAGTAGATATATATATCCATAGTGTGTATATATAGCATATAATATATATATATATATATATATATATATATATATATATATATATATATATACACACATATCGTAATAGAGAGAGAAAAAGATGAATGTGAAAAAAAATTTTTGGTTAGGATTTGCATAAAATCCGTTCTTAGTGAGCGTCTACGTCGATAAAGCAGTAACTATATCAAATTTCAAGTCAATCAGACTTATAGTTTCGGTGATCTCGTGATGAGTCAGTGAGTGAGTGGTATTTCGCTTATATATATATATAGATATACACGCCGAATAGGGTTGGCCGGGAGGAAAATCCTGTAGGGATGGTTCTCGGGCGTATGCCTGACCCACATCCCTGCTCATCGATCGGACTTGGCCTGGCTTACACAGAAATCAGCAAATTGTTGGAGCGATGGTACGATACACTCATTATCCCTACGAACGAATCCCATTGATAACATTGTCGATTAAAAAAAAACCTTTCATGGAGAATTAGGGCGGATTGATCAATTATAACATTAGAATTATAGAAAATACGAAAAAAACGAAACCTGATTCTTGTAACAAAATTTCGATATATAGAAAATTTCAATTGCTAACTGAATCGGATATTTTTATTGAAAAATTAGAATTTCAGCGAAAACTAATGAAAAATTTCAGCCAATTTGTCCATTACAACATCAAAGTTATGGAAAATCAAAAGACCTTTTTAAGAACTAAAACATATTTCATCCGATATTTTTGTTTCTTTTATAGGTGTTTCATTTGATATGTGGATGAAGAATTCTGTTCTGAAAGTGAAAATCGATAAAAAAATGTGTGTGAATTTAAAAACGCAATTATACCACGATAAAACACAGTAGATATATATTGCTTGAAATTCTTAGGTCTCGCGTCGCGAGCTATGGAGAGTTGTTAGATAAATTGTGTCAATTAAGACTCCATAAATTTCTGTACCATCGTCCTATAAAACGTATTAATATTTTGTTAAATATCAATCAAATTTACACTAATAAAAATAAATTCAATATGATATTGCCTATATATATCTATGAGCAGATCCATTAGTTTTCGACCAAAGGCTGCGCACTTGGGTCAGCGATTTGGCTGCCGATTTTTTTGAAGTAGGTTAAAAAAAGACGATCCTCAAAATTTGAACTCAATATAATCAAATCCGGTGACTAGAAATTTTTAAAATTTGGAAAAGTCAATTTTTTAGTAATTTTCATGTTTCTTTTCACGCAAGCTTGTAGAGCTTGAAGATTCGAATAAAACGGCAGTCCCCTTCTCTGACCTTGCATTTGTGAAAAAAATAATAATTTTTTACTCTAAACCAAAATCCGGTTTAATTAGGACTTCTTACCTGAATCACTATTTTAGCAAAATTTTGCGTAAATTTGATACGCTGCCAGGTCAAGAATTTTCTAAGTAGACGGCTAACTCTAATTTTCTATAATTTTCATATTTTACCACGTTCCTTTTTATACACGACCTCGCAAAGCCGACTAATTTCTGAAAAATCGCTGTTTTCAGATAGCTGTAACTTTTTTCTATGAACTCCAAATCGCTTAAAATTTTCAGGGAATATACTTCATTCTATCCCCAAACAACTTTGGAAATTTCAAGATTGGAATATAAGTGGTCTACAAGGTGTAAATTTTGAAAATGTCCAAGTTTCTCCATAATGTGTCATATGTTATGGCATTATCAATAAGTCATTGATAATGCCATTATCTATTAAATTACCACATCTGTTAATAAATTTGAAAAAAGAATTAAAAGCTTGGAAAATTTAATACTAAAGTAAAGTTATGAAAATTTGACTTTCATCCCTTAAGGATGTTTAGGATATATATTGAAAATAGTACAAAGTTAATGAAATTTTGACAGATCACTTGTATAATTGTCCTGAAGCTGGTAAAAAAAATTCAAGAGGTTTCACTTAGCCGTTTAAGAGTTATAACGATTTTAATTTTTGATCAATTTACACGTAATTAAATGAGAAAACTGTTTTCAAAAGGGCATTGAAATAGAAAAACACATTAAAAAGATGGTACCAATTTTTTAAAAATTTGCATACATATAGATTAAATATTAGAGAATCCATTCACAAAAGCATATTGGACACTTTCGACATCATTAAGGAGTAAATAAATAAAGTTGGATAAAAATGATGAGAGGATTCGAGTTGGTGACTCACTCACCGTGGAAATCTGAAAACGTTGAAAACAGCTGATATATACAAGGAACGCTAGCGACCGCAGAATCAGTACCTAACCTCGAATTTGCTATAGGATATATTCCCGCCTTTCATTCAAACGGGATTGGTATATTTTTATGTATCTTTTTTTTACATCACCTAATTTCTATATGCAGGAAGGAAAAAATAAATTATTTAAAGGCATTATTACCTATATAATATCAAAACAAAAGGCGTCTTTCATTGTCAATAAATTGAAGTGACAACGTTTCTTTGCAGGAAACACACCAAAATTGTTCACCGATAAATTTCAGATTCACAATACGTCGTCCTTCCTCTGGTTCAGCTTGTTCTTCAGAATTTTTCGAGTTCTCAACTTCGTTATTTTTTCCACATTCCGGCACTATTAACACTTTTTTTCTTTGTTTTCCAGCTTTTTGTTGAGCAAGTCTTTTCAAATAAATTTGTTTACTTACTATTTTACCATTCCACCGATATGATTGTACTTTCGGCATTGTAGTAAGCGGCCCCCTGACACTCCTATATGAATTCTTATACGGACCTTTCTTCCGTTCTATGCGCCGTAAATAGTTCGCACTGCGTGGCGCTGGTATGCTTCCGCGCTTGTGCCCCCGAAGCCCCTCCGGCCATAATGGCCATTACAATTCAACCGACTGATTAGTTGATGCTACTCGTAATTATTCGTGAATTAATTGTGTATTGTCTCGCGTGTGCGCGGTAATAAGTGTGGTCAGGAGTTTTGTGCCGTATATCATAAATCGTAAAAAAGAGTAACGTGAAATGGGATACTAATTTAACAATGCCCACGTGTGCGATAATTGGGTGTACATCGGGATACCGTTCGAATCCTGAAAAAATCCATCTTTTTACGGTTCCGAGGGATCCAGTAATTCGAGAGCTATGGTATGCTGCGATTAAGCCTTCAAGTCTTGCGATAAAATCAGGGCAATCCGTGTGTGAAAAACATTTTAGTGCTGATGAAATCGTACTTTTGAAGCTGTGATTTTTAAATAAAATATATTTTTGGTAATATTCGATCCCCTTGTGTATACTTAATCTCCCGCCTGTCTACCTTTCTACCTTTATAATAAAATATAGATATAAATACAGGGAAATAATTTGACAATAATAACTGGTAATAAATCTTGTAATAAAAAGTTATATAGCTACTTCATAACAATAATTCGTAATAATTCTAAATTTGTATTTACATTTTAATATTTACACCACAGAAGACATTTTTTGACACATTTCATAACAATCAATTAAAAAATAGCCGAACATTATACATATAAATTTATAAAGTATATACAGAATATCTAGCCTGTTGTGTATATATTAAACTTATCCTTAAAACAACAGGCTACAAATTTAGTACATATTTACTAAACTCACATATATATATGTAATTACTCTTTAGTTATTTATTATTTATCATATTTATCATGAAATAAAATATGCGCGGCGCACGTGCAGCACGGAAGGCGCGGAATACTGTCAGCGCCACGTAGCGGCTGGCGCCATTGAGAGACTAGCCAGCAAGCTGAGTGCCAGGGGGCTGGTAGAAAGTAAAAAATCTTCAAAAACACGCGAACCTAACCTCATTCAAAATGAACCGTACGACGCTATGGACGCTAGAACCCAACTTTACCCATACAATGTGCAGGCAGCCAACATGACGATAAATGCAGTATTGTCGAGTTTTACTCGTCTCAAGCAATAAGTGCTTTGTTACAATTAATAATTAAATAAACAAATTTTACATGGTTCAAGAATATAATTATATTTTTCAGTTATTTTTGGACAATAACCATATTTTAAAAAATTTTGTTTCGAATAATTATTAGGGTAAAATTTTTGTGTTTCACAGTTAAATTCACGGTAATTTCACTCTCAAAAGTTTTGATGTTACATTTGATAAAATCTAAAAAATTGGCATAAAAACACTAAAAACTGAAAAAAAAACTTTTGCAATAACAATTGAACGATAAAACTCCCTTAATTATCAATTTTTTTCAGTGCAGGTCTATTAAGTAACGTAATATCAGTGACATAAGAGTTCTAGACACTTTTGTCTAAGATTGTATCTCCTGATCATCCTTAAGTTAATATCGTCATAAAAACATGTAGACTGATAAGCAACATTACTTTTGTGTCCGCTTCAGATTTTTTGAAACTTCTGTATGTGAAAGAGCATTCAAAACTAAGAGACACGTATTTTTTTTTATCGGCGGAAAAACGGTTTTAAAGGACGAAATCACCCTTCAAAGTAAGGCATGTCAAGGGATTTTTTTGCAGTTTCACCCACAAGCACTCCACCGATTTCGATAACACAGAAACCAAAAATGTTTGGGTCTTTTTTTTAACCTACTATCTTCAAAAAAAATAGGCAGCCAAATCATTGACCCAAGTGCGCAGCTTTTGGTCGAAAAGTAATGGATCTGCCCATATGTATATATATATTGTAACGACTTTTCCCGTAAACCGAACAAAATGCCTCACTCTCAATAAACTCTGGGCGCCAGTCTAAGATATTTCTTAAACAAATTTTATTTAACTTTATCGAGGACAAAATTTTTAGGGTGTCCCGGGCGTAGCTGTAAATTCAAACCAAAGTGGTAGAGGGGCGAGGTCGAGACGTTGTACAAAATAATTCACACTAAATGCGAAAACAAATCCGGAATCACAAAATTTTATTTATTAACGAAAACAGTTTTAGAAATTTATTTCCGGAAAAATTTCGATAGTCGTTTTTTACAAGTTATTTAAATAATAAAATTGATAATCATAAAGTTACTAATATAATTCTTGGTTGACCGTCATATAAATTCAATATAAGATGTTCGAAATTATCGTCAGTCAACTACACAATTTTACATTGAAAATTCGGGAAGCCACGCCCCACGAATTTATTTTTCTCAAAAATATTGACTCACGATAATATTCGAGAACTAGAAAATTCTTAAACTAATGACTCTCGCTGAACGAAAAGATAGAATTCCTCTCGGCAATTCGAAATATTAAACAACGGAAAAATACGGCAGATTTTATACCGCGACTGAACGTTAACGGAATTTCCTTTCAAACACGAACGTACCCCGAAACAATATCGCTCTTTAATTCGATAATTCGTCACATTGATTCCAATCAAATAGAGCTCTTTTTCGACACAAAAATATACAAAAATGAAAGCAAGACGACGGCTCACCGCTACGGTTTCAGAGATGCGAAATCTGGAAAAGGACCACAGATTTTCGACTCGATAATTCCGGTGATGTCGTATTCTTGAACCGGGTTGGCTACGGCTCGACAAGAAACGTCAGGTCTCGTTGCTGTCCAAAACGAAAGTCCTTGATAAATTATGGAAACGCGATTTTATAATTTTGGGTCCTAGCCCCCCACCCTTCGCCTACTCGCGGGAATCTAGAATCTTCTCGATCTTTCGACTCTTTTCCAACTCGCAAATTCGAATCTTGGTTGAGCGCTACGCTGGCGAACGTTGATCCTTGCCAGCCGAGATTTTCCGAAGACTCCCGATGCTGTTAGACGCACCTCTTGAGATTAGACAGCTCCGGGTGAGGGCTTCGAGCTAGCGACCACTCTCGATTTGATTTTCGCGATCCACCGACGACAATAAGAGACGACCTTGACACGGCCTATGCCTTCCCACACAGACGATACCAATGACCAGAATATTCTCGATGTTTTTCCTCGCTCTTTCTCTCAATGTCTCGTGACCGTCGCTCGCTCGTATAAAATAAAATAATCGAAAATAAAATTAATATCGGGAAATACTCTCGCATTTGACCAACAATCATTTTCTCGAGAGGAATTCTTCGTCGCTACCAGACGCTTCCTCCCGTGCCGTGCCCATGTTTTACTTTAAGTGACGTGTACAAATTTACCACGTCACAATATATATATATATATATATATATATATATATATATATATATATATATATATTCCCTTTACAAAAATTTCATGGGCGCAATTGAATATCAAATAGGAACCCTGCGCGGCGTTTACAACGCCACGAAGTGGGCAATTTCTACATTAGCTAGATGCTAAGTAATCAAGCGCGTATACGCGGGTGACAAGATTTTTTAATTGATTTACGCTACAAAATTGATTTGTTTGTTTTTCTTCATCAAAAAGACATTAGTAAATGCAGGGCAGCTCTCACACACCACTTTGGTTTCTAGAAGATTGACCATTTTTGAAATACTGTTCTTTTCCCGAGAGCGCTATCCATTTCGCATGAAAGAGCAAGAAACAAACAGAATGAATTATATGGCCGATTCGTCGCCCGTGCTTTGTGTTTCTACGACATTTGAAATATATCTTGAGCCACATTTTTTTAAAATTTTTATATAATTTTAGCCCTCAGCATGATCATTAATCACGAGCTAAAAACCTTAATTGCTCATTTTTAACATTATAAATTGTAAAATTTGTCTTTATTCCTATCATTCAAAGCCAAAATACCACTGCACAAATTGCACATTCAGACACGAGAGAGCCCGCACATCGGCGGTGATGCTGCTCTCTATAGCTTACGCACGGTCCCTATTGCGAGTTCGATTCTCCTCATTTTATTCGTGTGTGATTGGCCGGTTGATCAGGGTCAACTTCACGTTGAACTTTCGTCAAGTTTGACAGTTCACGCAGGAAAATCGAATGTAATGGTTATCCGAATTTTTCTGGTGTCGTATCCAAATTCGTCTTTACTCTATGGCCGCGATCTGAATTGTGCAAAAAGCGCTCAAACGCACACAATGTATATACTCGCCGGGTTACGCTGTACGCTATTGTACGCTTTGAGTGTAATTCGGAACGCGGCCTATCTCCGTTCTATTCGCGATGTCATTGTTTCACGTACAAGTTCATGTTGGTCAAGATAAGTCACGAGTTATTTGACAGTTCACACGGGAATTTAATAAGTGACAGTTGTCTGACATTACGTGTGTGCCAATATGAGTTTAAATATTCGTATTCGTTGTGCACAAGAATTTAAGTGATAATTGGTTTCAAAAAGGTAAGTTGATATAATAGTTATTAAGGCTTCATACTCTTTTTGGCGTTTCGAACAACACGCTGATATGCAATTTCACACGTCGCTTTTGAAGCTCATTTTCTCTCGTTGAAATCTTCTGATTCTTTTTTAATATCTGAACGGTCCTATTTCTTCAATTAACGAATAATAATTTTTTGGTGGTGTTGAAAGAATCAATTAACTCATCTCTATACAGTTACGCAAAACTTCAAAACACGTGGTACGAATTCGTACCAGTGTACAGCCAAAACCTTAATCATGATGGTTGACCATTGATTGGTGCAATAAATTTAAATGGAATTACTTATTGCTTCCTGTACAATAAAATATTTTGAGTGTTAGGTTATGTGCGTGTGGGCGAGGTCAAACATTTTCCGATTGTAATGCTCGCAGTGGCGAAATGAGGAAATGACTGCAGCCCTGTCTTATAGGTTTAAACATGGTTCCTGTCCCCATTTTTGTAAATATCACGTGTAATCGCGGTATAAAATATTATTATTGGCATCAACGCGGTTCACCAATTGTTAACATTTTTATACGAGTATTTTGTTTGCGGAAAAATTCTGACATGTAGGCCAGCGATCGCATGCCATAACCAAAAAGCGCGTCAAATCGAAGCGTCAAACGACGTATGAGGAAAAAGGATAGTTAGTCTGTCACATCATCTTATAATTTAAATTTGCGACAATCTGGCTTAAGTAACGCATAATTAAAATTGGCATTAAAAAATAATGGGAACTTCTTGCATATATTAAAAAGGGTTCAATCAATTACCAATAATTCGCTGGGTTATTAAGGTAGTTCGGAAGAGTTGGGGTCCACGTGTGATCATATATTTTTTTGCATGGAATCGAAAGAAGATAATTTTTTTTATGTGTTCGTGAAATTTAAACTCTTTTTACCGTGTAGTTTTTGAGATATTAGCTATTAAAAATACATTGTGGATATAGGAGAATGCAAGCGATAGCATAGGTTAGAACTTTCAATTCGAGAATACTCAAAAATTTGTCGTGCAACCCACAAAAAAATACTTATCGCTATAATCTACGATATATAAAGCATCTTCTAATAAAAATTGAATTGGATTGACCGTATAATTATTGAGAAATCGCGAATAACATTACATACATAGCAGAATTTTATCGGCTTGATTCGGACTTCTCTTTCTCTCGGAAGTAAATAATGAAGACGGCGGCTCATTTCATGCCCGCCGGTACAAAATGTCAATTAGACGAGTGCCTTTCTTAACCAGTAGCTGCTTCGTTTCCAAGTTTTTTCTACTCATTATATATTTCTACAGCTTCCAGTGAATGTTTACGTTGGTTCTGTTGTTTTTCTTTAATAAAATTGCCCAAAGGAGCTCGTAAACAATTCATCTTGCGGCAAAATTTTCGAGGTTATGTTTACATTCTCACCGATCTACGGATCTGTTACTACATGAGTCAGGCCGAGATCTTATTAAATTTTAATTGTCATTTAGGTGATTTATAAGAGTATACGTGATTTGATAAATTTTATTTTCAATGAAAACGATTTTTCAAATCGATTTTGTAATTTAATCGTCCATTTATAAATTTGAAAAATGGACTACATTTGGACTCGGTTCAACTGTTCCCAACTACCTTAAATAATATATTATTTACACCGCATAGCCGATCACACACGCTTTCGCATAGCGTAACATAATGTAACATAAGAAATTTCGACCAATCGGATTTCGTACATGTGCACTATATATATGCCTCTGGACTTACCCGATTGATCGAAATCTCTTATGCTACGTTATGCTACGCTATTTGAAAGCGTGTGTAAAGCTAATCACACACGGTTTTGCATAGCATAGCATAATGTAGCATAAGTGATTTCGACCAATCGGGTAACTCCAGAAGCATATATATAGTACATATGTATGTGCGCTATCTGATTGGTCAAAATCCCTTATGCTACGTTATGCTCTACCGGCCCCCTGGCACCCAGTTTGCTGGCTAGTCTCTCAATGGCGCCAGCCGCGACGTGGCGCTGACAGTACTCCGCGCCGTCTGTGCTGCGCGTGCGCCGCGCATATTTTATTTCATGATAAATATGATAAATAATAAATAACTAAAGAATAATTACATATATATATGTGAGTCTAGTAGATATGTACTAAATTTGTAGCCTGTTGTTTTAAGGATAAGTTTAATATATACACAACAGGCTAGATATTCTGTATATACTTTATAAATTTATATGTATAATGTTCGGCTCAAAACTTCCGACCACACTTATTACCGTGCACACGCGAGACAAGACACAATTAATTAACGAATAATTACGTTTAGCATCAACTGATCAGTCGGTTGACTTGTAATGGCCATTATGGCCGGCGGGGGATTCGGGGCGTTCGGGGGCACAAGCGCGGAAGCATGCCATCGCCGCGCAGTACGAACTATTTACGGCGCATAGAACGGAAGAAAGGTCCGTATAAGAATTCATATAGGAGTGCCAGGGGGCTGTGCTCTACTATGGCTGTATTCCAAAACCTGCTGCCAGTACTGCGAGTACGTGCTTTGGTATAGGACTCACAGCGCTGGCAGCAGGTTTTGGAATACGGCCTATGCAAAAGCGTGGTGATCAGCTTAATCGGCCTAAGGCACCGTCCAAAAAGGCAACTGTTTTCAAACATGGCCACTTGGTGGCGCCATGAGGACAGTTGCACATAGCCCATACATTGCAGATTTCGTGTTCGTCGTAATATAAAGGAACAGGGGTATTCAGTGCTGTTTGTCTTATAAATTCAATTCTCACAGACGGAACGGTGAAGCCAAAAAGGTTCGTTAATAATAATAAAGTTCAAAAAAAGTGTAATAAATACTGACTTCATATTTCTTAAAGTTAAATTTATATACAAAATCTATATACCCCCTTGCAGTACAAATCGTACTATTCATGTTTAATACGAAGCTGTAACGCCGACTCTATTATACGCTATTTTCAGATTGGTCGTTTTTTCTTCAGGAGAGCTGAACCCTACACTTGATAAACCCTGATAGAAAAAAACTTGAAAGATTTTTGAACAACAAAACAGCTGGTTCAACAACTCCAATATAAAATATAGAACAAAAATAAAAATGTACACAAATCATGTTTTTGAAACTAATGCAAATGTGATTTAAAAAAATATATAGTTCAATTATAGATAAAAATAAAAATTACAGTACAGAAATAAATTATATTCAAATTTTAGATGACATACATTTAAAAAAAAAACAGAATTTTTTGATGAAAAAATTGATCACATAAAAATTGGTGAATTCAATACTTGGTCAGCTGATCATTGGCTGTTAATACCATAAACCGACTGAGTACTGTTTTAATTACATTTTTATCATGCGACATTTGCACATGCGTAGCTTTTTTATCATGTAATTTTTGTTTTAATATTCGATCGAATTCTTTTATTATTGCATTTATTTTAGGTTCAAAAAGGAATGTAATGAATAAAGAATTAAAGAGCAGATAAAATAAAAAATTACAATACAGAAAAAACGGCTTTAGAAATGTTGACCAGAACCAATGGAATAAAAAAAATCACTTTACAAAAAAATGTACGAATGCAGTACTTGACCAGCCAATCTGCGGCCGTTAATAACATAAAGCAGTGAAGTAATGTGTTCATTTTTTATATATAAGAATTATTTGAACAAACGGAATAAAAATGAATTTATAAATCAAAAAATTGATAACAAAAGAATATTTGAAAACAGTACTTGGTTAGCTGACCTGTGACTGTTAATAAACCAGAAAAATATACAGCGTTCAAAATGTTTTTTATCTAAGAATTTTTTTATTACATTGTTTGTTTCGAATTTGTATACGCGTGTTTTGTTTCCTGATGTTATTTTACCTTTTATCTTTAGGTATAAACTTTTTTTTAACATTTGTTTAGTTCCGAAAATATGATTTTAATTTTTCTTAACTCGAATTTAATATCTTTTTTACAAGTCGAAAGTTTTTCCGTTTAGAATGGTTTGTTCATTTATTTATTATAATGATTAATTTTCTATGATAAGTTCTTTTAATTTTTAGTCGTTCATCAAACATTAATTTACACTGAATTATTAATTTCTTGAATAATTTTTGCGGAAAAAACAACACATATGAAAATAGCATAAAATATCATATACTTTCCAGCATGTATTACAGATTTCAATCTATTTAAAAAATTTTGTAGATAAGTTTAACTTTATAAATGTCAGGTTAGAAATTATTCGACCTTTTTCGGGATTTTACCATGAAACCATTAAAATATGTCTTAAAATATACGTATGATTTCAATGACTAATATATTCAAATATCATGATTAAATCCTCATGATTAAATGAGGATTATGTGGCAGGAAAGTCAATCATCGAGAAAATGATTAAAAGATGACATTGTAACCCGTGAAAAATAAAATAAAGCTTTGTTCCTTCATTTTCTCGGGGACCTAGATGCTTTCAGAGTATTCAAGTACTGTACGATCAAGTGAGATATTATAAATTACCCCTGAAAAAAATGGAAAAAAATAGGCTAATGTGGAAAAATTGAGGTATGATAAAAAAAATTATCTATTATTTAAAAAAATAGGTGCTTTGGTTTGCAAAGCCAATGCTTTGGCTTTGAAAAACAATATCTCGCTAATCAAATTGATTCCCTACCATTACTAAAGCCCCTTCATTCATCGTCGGTGTGTTAAGCGAGTCTTCTGGCCATTATCCGGTTTTCTGTTAGCACAAATGACGACTTTGAATTCGCACTTTTTATTTACCTTGTTTAAGGTGGTTTTCTGGTCCCTTATGTATTTATTGGGTAATTATGCAGTTTAAGTACTTTTTCGAAAAACAACGGGAAAATTTTTTTTTCGCCGTGAATTTGTTTGTTCCATTATAGTAAGTGATATTCCGTCGGGGAAGGCTGACATTTTTCATTAATTCCATAAGTTATGGGGTTTTGAAGTTCCCGGAAACACGTGATAAATTAGGGTATTTTAGAACATTTCAATGCCTACGTTGGGGTGAGAGGTGGGGGGATTTACAAATGAAGCCTTTTTAAATACAATGCCGAAGAGAAATCGCGGCGGTCACTTCTCCCTCTCCCCCTGCAGCCGTTGAAAGTTCGTAAAAATACGCGATTTGAAAGACGAGACTAAAAATCAGTGAAAATTGGTCTACATTTTTTTCTAACCATTGATATGAATAAAAAATGTCTCGAAAAAAATCCGACTTGCGCACGCACGCATATACAAACACGCACAGGCACACGCACATAAGTTACTTGATTTTGCTTGTTTTCACTAAACAGCTACGTGTTTCCTTGTAGGTAGTGTATTATCAAGGTAATAATGTAGCTGTAAAAAAGTTGAGACAAGTACATTTACTCCCCCCAAATAGTTGTTCCGGTAAAAAATCTCCTTTTGAAGGCGAACCCTAACTAAAAGTTATAAAAGAGATTTCCTCCCAAAAAAACCAACCTTGCAAAAATTCTCTCATTCACATCAAATCTCTCAAAAAATTATAGGAGACTCCCACAAAAATTTTCTCAATAAATTAGAAACTCACAAAAAGTTATAAGAGAGCCTCACAAAAATTTACCAATCAAATCATTTTCTCACAAAATATGCCAATTCAAATCCGACTAAAAATTAAGTCGAAACTTTACAAAAATAACTAAAAACTATAAATCATTAATAGTAAAATACATTAAAGCCTATTAATCTCGAATAAAAAATCTTCCAATTAATTAAAAATATGGATGTGCTACAGTATAGTTGTTCTACATGTTATGCCCGCGAAGACCGTCACGTGGGGACGAGTTATCGAGGACGGGTATTTTGGGGATTATTGCCAATAATTGAGCCAAAACTCCAACTCAATACTTTAGAACAAGTTAACGTTAGGTTTATTGATAAAGTTAAATATTAAAATACAAAGTCAATGTGTTTTTGCCTTGAGACCAATCGTTCAATATTTCGTCGTCAGACTGCCGATTTTGGGCATTGTCTCTGCTCTTATTGATTCACAAGTTTCCCCCAAATGGTGTCGATTTTACCCCTTCTATTGATTTATTTGCCATCGCGGAACGTTCTCGAACGTTCGGTGGCGTGATGCCCTGTCAGCATTTTAGGGTGAGATTGCTCGGGGTCGATGGTAACAGGAAGATTCGTCCCCAGAAAATTCGTCCCGGAAAATTCGTCCCCGGAAAATTCGTCCCCGGAAAATTCGTCCCTCGTAAAATTCGTCCCTAGGAAAATTCGTCCCGGAAAATTCGTCCCCGGAAAATTCGTCCCCCGGAAAATCCGTCCCCATTGGATATTTCTACAATTCAGTTGGATATTTCCGTAATTTTTTTGTTATACGCTACATAGAGAATATTTCAAAGCATTGTACAGTAACGCGTGATCACGCAGATTGTTGCATGTAAACAAACGCGACCTTTATTCTTTCAAGCACATATACAATGTAAGCGATTGGTTGAAGATGACTCGAACCTACCCTACTATTTCCACATGTCCAACTATTCAAACAACAACCCAAAGATGACCCGAACCCACCCTACTATTTCAATATGTCCAACTATTCAAACAACAACCCAAAGATAACCTGAACCCACCCCACTATTTCCACATGTCCAACTATTCAAACAACACTTCAAAGATGACCCGAACCCACCCTACTATTGCCACATGTCCAACTATTCAAACAACAACCCAAAGATGACCCAAACACACCCTACTATTTCTACATGTCCAACTATTCAAACAACAACCCAAAGATGACCCGAACCCACCCTACTATTTTCACATGTCCAACTATTCAAACAACAACCCAAAGATGACCCGAACCCACCCTACTATTTTCACATGTCCAACTATTCAAACAACAACCCAAAGATGATCCGAACCCACCCTACTATTTCCACATGTCCAACTATTCAAACAACAACCCAAAGATGACCCAAACCCACCCTACTATTTCCACATGTCCAACTATTCAAACAACCCAAAGATGACCCGAACCTACCCTACTATTTCCACATGTCCAACTATTCAAACAACAACCCAAAGATGACACAAACCCACCCTACTATTTTCACATGCCCAACTATTCAAACAACAATGTAAAGATGACCCGAATCCACCCTACTATTTCCACATGTCCAACTATTCAAACAATAACAAAAAAGACCAATTGTTATTCGATGAAATGTTTTTTCGACGAATTGTTATCGACAAATTGTTTTCGACGAATTTTCCGCAAATCTCAGCACTCATTCCAAGATTTCATCCGCCTCACTATTCCATACGCACCCCGATTACATGCGCGAACCGATTCCACACACGCTTGCTTAGTTGTGTTGGTTTGTTGTGTTCGGGGGACGAATTTTCCGTGGGACGAATTTTCCGGGGTCGAATTTTCCAGGGACGAATTTTCCGGAGGACGAGTTTTCCGGGGGACGAATTTTCCGAGGACGAATTTTCCGGGGATGAATTTTCCGAGACGAATATTCCGGGGACGAATCTTCCTAGATTCGGGGTCGATAGACCCATGCGGCGATCGATTGTAGGAATGTGCTGTCTTAGCTATTATTTATGCTGGCTTCTTGTTGCCAATCAATTTATGTTGCAATTGATTCCAGCTAATTTTATGTTGCCATGCAGGGCACAACATTCCTCCCCCCTAGGGAGACGACACTCGTTTCGGCTTTTTACATATATTTCCAAAAATTAGTTAAAAATTGTATTAAATTGATTTGCAATTTACTTGTATTGATTTGGTCTCTCGGCTTACAATTTTCGTTTTTCAATTTATGTGTTTGTGTATTTGTGTATTTTTTCTGAGTCTGTGTTTGTTTTCTTCTTTGGCGTTTCTCTGTGTTATATGCTTAACTCCGGTGTTTTGCTGACTCTCTTTGACGGCCTTGGAAGGTCGCTCAACGTCGCTAGCCTGAGCAGCTGGCTGTATATACTAATAAAGCTTTGTTTTGTAAACAAAAATAGAATTGCACATAGTATAATTATTATCATCAGAGTTATCGAGTTTAATAAATAATTACCACTAACGTGGTAAGCATGTACCCAATTATTTCGTTGCTCATTTAATTTTGTTTTTAATATATCAATTCTTACGCCTAATTTATTGATCTCTAGGGGATTCAATATCATTTTGTGCGGTATGCTGTGATTAAAAATGGATGTTTTGAATTTACTTTTCCTAAAGTATTCGTTAAATTGCATGATGGTACAAATGATTTGCATTATTTTGTTTACAGTTAATAATTGATAATTTGCGGTGGTGACGGAACATTCTCCGTCCAAAGCCAGTATGCCTGTATCGAAAATGGTTGTATGTACAGTAGTTTCATTTTTGCAGTCTATCCTAATTTGTTCTGGTTTCGGGCTACGAATAGCCGTCTACCGCTTTGCTCTAATGTGATTATCATAGTGTTTTCGAGTTTGACTATGCGTTGTGTGCATTTAGAGTCTTTGGGTGAACTGCCTAAGTATAATGTTATCTCGCACGGTGTGTTCTCCTGTACTGTTTGTAATGCTTGTTTAGGCATGTAGTAATATGTAGAATCGATCTTTTTACTTTTATATAGTTCTTCTTCGCTTAATATAATAAGAATTCTTTTGTTTCCGTTAGCTATTATTAATCTTGTGGGCGTTTCTATGAATTGAAATTTGTCTTCGTCCATTCTAACGGGTAGAGGGTATACTTTATTTATTTTTAAAATAGTACTTTCTACTAATGGGACTTTAATTACTAGTGCAACTTGATCTTTGACCGTGTAAGTTGTAATTTCCGTAGTTTTTAGCAAATTTGTTATTTCGCTGACTTTTAGGCTTGTTGGAAAATTTAATCCCTCCGGAATGTAGGGTGTCGCAGCTGTTAAATAATCTGCTATTTGCTGAGGAGCTATTACCGTCGGATTTATAATTCCTTGGTAATTTTCTACTAGAATGTTTGCCAATTGGTCTACATCCCGTCTGCGAAAGCTTGAATCGTGTTAGTAACTGCGTTTATGTTTTCGTCGAGAATTTGCTGCTGTGATATTGCTGTAATTTCGTTTGTGCATGCGTTATCTATTTTAAATGTAGCGGTTTGCAAAGTCTCGATGTTTAAAATAATCTCGCTTATAGATTGATTATAAAGGTTTAATGAGGACTGCAGGATTTGCAAATTTTCCTTTAGCATTTCCTCAGCTATATACTGTTTGTTATTTACTGCGTTTATTTTTTCATTGATATTCTCGGCGTCATTTGCGTCCAAATTTCCTGTGATAGCTTTTATTACTGTACCTAATCCATTAATTAATCCTCTCTTAGTTATTTTATCACTTGTGCCGGTGAAATGGTAAATTGATACGATTTCGTTATGCAGTTTCTTTAGTTCCAGAGTATTTGATATCGTGGAACATAGCATATTATTCTTCGTTTTTTCGCATATTTTATTTAATGCTGATAGAATGTTCTGTAATGGTACTTCCTTTCTCTTCATTAGGTGTAAGTCCATGGAGATTGCTAGTTTCCAAATCCCTTTTACTAATCGTAAGGATCCTATTTTCTCGTAATATATCCCTGGCGTGTTTTGTAGTTTTTTAACATAGAAGTCTTTTCTTTGAGTTAGATCATTTCTTGATACGCAACCGAACAGGATCACGCACCTGTAATAGGGTTTTTATATATCAATAAATAGCTCTTATTCTGTTGATTATTTAGAATTAATTGATTTGACTGATTTTATGTGAAATTTCATATTGGTGTGTGTTTAGTTGAGTTTAAAATTTTTCGAGCGCACTTTTACTGACGCTGAGTATGTACGACTGCGCGAATCAAATTTTTCTTTCTTTATTTATCACGTTTCTCCCCTTTTTTGCTTATTTACTCGTTTTATATAATGCTTGCATTTTTGAATATTTTTTTTCTTTTCTTTCATTTTATTAGTTTTCGAATAATGAGATTTCGAATAAAAACTATCTTTTCTATCGTAACATACGGTCTGTTTGTCATTCTGTAGCTAAATATATATTTTTTTCTGCTTCAATTTTATATTTTTTTTCTAAATTCTTTGATTTTTTCTTTTATTTCTTTATAATTTTTTAATTCCTGATAATTTTTTCATTTCAATTTTATTTTTATTTCCCTTATTTATTTGTTCGTCACTATTGACGGTTTTTCTTCATTTTGTTCCTTTTTCTTATTTTTCCTTTAGTTTTTTTTTTCATTCATTCATTTTTCATTAATGAATCCTATTTTCTTTTAGTTTATTATGTTTCTTTATCCAAACGTTGATTTTTCCAAACGTATTTTGTTCTTAAACGTGGCATTTTAATCCTAGTAATCATGCTTTATTGTGCATTTCTTTTTATTTTTCGTCATCTTCTATCTCTTTTTCCGTTGACTTTTTTTTTAATGTATGAAAATCTTTCACTACTTTTTTGCAAACGATTTCCTCGGCATCAACCTTTTTTGAAACGATTGGTAGTGGTTTGATCCGTGGACTTTCACTTAGGTGTATTATGTCGTCTTTTAACATTTCATTTGCCTGATTCATCATTTCTGATTTGTGTGTCTCAGGTAGCCTGTACTGTCGAATATTTATCGGTACAGTTGCTTTTTTCGTATGTATGTCATGTTTAACAAGATCAGTATGTCTGAGCTTTTCTCCCTCATGATGAACCACATCAGCGTATTCCTCGCTAAATTCTTTTACGGCTTTTTCTTTTTTCATGCTTGAATGTGCATGGTTTTCAATTTCTTTCCAAACTTTTGTTTGTATTTCTTTTTTGTTTTTCTGGCTCTCCTCTTTTGAGTAAACCTGTAGCTCGCTTCTCTGCAATATTGCTGACTGTAATTTCTTGGTCGGTAGCGAGCGCACTGAGTGTGAATGACCCTACTATCTTTTTACTGTCGCTCGCATTCTTTTCCTCATCTGTTTGTTCCTGTTTTTTATTATTCCCGCGATATCCGCTGTTTTGCCCTGACTGACTTCTAAAATTTTCTTGGCCTCGTTTATAATTATTTTGATGTTGTTGACCCGTATTATTTTGTCGATTATTTTGTTGATAGAGTCTACTCCGACAATCTTTATAGAGATAACCAGGTATTTTGCAAAAATTACAAGTTAGTTAATTTACGTTTCTCGTAGGAGTTGGTAAATTATTCCGCCCGTTTGATGACATGGCAGTTCTGCAATCCTTATCTATATGACCTTTTTTATGACACCTGTTATAAGTGTTTGACGATGAATTTTGTGAATTTCTGTGTTTTGCCATTTCCTCATTTCCTTGTTGTAATTTTTCTTCTTCTAATGTTGCTCTTATTGCTGCTTTAAGGGTCGTGTACTCTCTGGCCTTGATAAGGGTTTGGAATTCTTTCTTTATTCCTCTCTCAAAACTAGCTAGGGCTAAATCCCGGACGTATTTTTCAATTGCTAATTTTTCGCTCAGCGTCGTTTGTTTCCTTGTGCTGGCTTCGATTAAATCCATCATTAAGATCGCTAACCTTTGTCCAAATTCTAATACATTTTCTTCCGATTTTTGTTGGCAGGTGCATAATTCAACTTGTAGCGCTCCTATGGTGCAACGTTCACCATATAATTCTAACGTAATTTCTTTAAACGATTCAAAAGTTTCAATTTCTTTGTACCGGACATCTTCTCGCGCTTTTCCCGCTAATTTTGTGGTTAAAACGGTTTCTAACAAAAAGGGTTGATCTAATTCATCAATGTGTTTGTTTGCTAAACCAAATGAATCTATTAAATTGCGTATTTTCTCGGGTTTTGTGCCGTCGAAACGGGGTATAAGGGCACGCGCTTCTTTGAGGGACATCGAGCCCCGAAGTCTGCGTGTAGAGTTGTTAGATGTGTTTCCGGCAGGATTTTCGTTATTACTATTATTATTATCGCGATTATTACCGTTACTATTACCGTTATTTCGGCCATTATTTGAATTATTTGTGCCGCTACCGCTCGCGGTTGCGGTTTCGTCTAAATTCACGGTTTCTACCATTGTTACTATGGTAGGATTAAGAGTAGATTCAGAAAATGGGGTGTCTAGGGAGTTCCGTAGGACTAAATTCACTTTCTGACTTTGCAGTGTCTAAATAATCGTCTTCGGACGTTGAAGTGTTTTTCGGCTTACACACAAATTTTAAATTTCTATTGAAAATTGAGTCTAAAGATCGAGAGACTGTTTTTACACCTGGTAATTTGAGACGGTTTACTAATTCGTCGTTCGACATGTAAATATTTTATACGCGCTCTGGCTTTGGCGGATTACAAATTAAATAATGTTCCGTCACTTACAATAAGATGATCGCTCGCATGTTGCTCGTTGTCGAGTCGAATTTCTGTCGGGTCAGCTTGTCGGGTCTTCCTTCGCTCGGTGAATCTGCGACGTTGATTGATCAGCTACTCGATGAGACGATAGTCTTTGAAGCTTTCAAGTTGTCGAATTGAACAGCTGGGTCCTTGTCGAGTTGTTGCTCAAATTTCTCGTCTGGTCTTTGGCCCTTTGATCCCTTCTTCTTCTTTAATTTGACCTCGCAGACGTATCTGGTTCTTGAGTTGTGGCAATCCCACCGCTGCCACCAATGTTATGCCCGCGAAGACCGTCACGTGGGGACGAGTTATCGAGGACGGGTATTTTGGGGATTATTGCCAATAATTGAGCCAAAACTCCAACTCAATACTTTAGAACAAATTAACGTTCGGTTTATTGATAAAGTTAAAGATTAAAATACAAAGTCAAGGTGTTTTTGCCTTGAGACCAAACGTTCAATATTTCGTCGTCAGACTGTCGATTTTGGGCATTGTCTCTGCTTTTATTGATTCACGAGTTTCCCCCAAATGGTGTCGATTTTACCCCTTCTATTGATTTATTTGTCATCGCAGAACGTTCTCGAACGTTCGGTAGCGTGATGCCCTGTCAGCATTTTAGGGTGAGATTGCTCGGGGTCGATAGACCCATGCGGCGATCGATTGTAGGAATGTGCTGTCTTAGCTATTATTTATGCTGGCTTCCTGTTGCCAATCAATTTAAGTTGCAATTGATTCCAGCTAATTTTATGTTGCCATGCGGGGCACAACATACACAAAAAGAACAAGAATAAAAAATAAGTATGAAAAAAAAATCGGATACAAAAAAAGTTTTCAAAAGAAACAAATTAGATTGAAAAAAAAATTTCGGCCGACGTACTTGGCGAGTTTTTTTGATTAATTTATACAATATGCTTAACTTAATTCAATTTGCTTAATTCACTCATGGTTACAAACTCGCCAAGTACTTCGGCCAAAATTTTTTTTTCAATCTAATTTTTTTTTTTGAAAATTTTTTTGTATCCGAATTTTTTTTCATTCTTTTTTTTTGTTCTTGTTCTTTTTGTGTAGAACAACTGTATTGTAGCACATCCACATTTTTAATTAATTGGAAGATTTTTTATTTGAGGTTAATAGGCTTTAATGTATTTTACTATTAATGATTTATAGTTTTTATTTATTTTCGTAAAGTTTCGACTTAATTTTTGGTCGGATTTGAGTTGGCATATTTTGTGAGAATATGATTTGATTGGTAAATTTTTGTGAGGCTCTCTTATAAATTTTTGTGAGTTTCTAATTTATTAAGAAAATTTTTGTGGGGTTCTCCTATAATTTTTTAAGAGATTTGATGTGAATGAGACAATTTTTGCAAGGTTGGTTTTTTTGGGAGGAAATCTCTTTTATAATTTTTAGTTAGGGTTGGCGTTCAAAAGGAGATTTTTCACCGGAACAACTATTTGGGGGGTGTAAATGTGGAAGCAGTACGTTTTGGCGCCGCCGTTTGGGCGTGACCGTTTTGGCGTCGCCGTTTTAGCGCGGCCATTTGGGCGCGGGGACGTTTTGGCGCGAGGACGTTTTGGCGCGGTCATTTGGGCGCGAGGAGGTTTTGGCGCGAGGACGTTTGGGCGCGAGGACGTTTTGGCGCGAGGACGTTTTGGCGCGGCCGTTTGGGCGCGACGACCTTTTGGCGCCGGTACGTTTGGGCGCGAGGACGTTTTGACGCGCGGCCGTTTTGGCGCGCGGCCGTTTTGGCACGAGGACGTTTTAGCGCGCGATGTTTGCGTGCGAGGACATTCGTTCTCGCGTAAAACGAAAACGGGCCTCATCCCTGTTCACCCACATATCACTTTTCGATGTTAAATACCCGTATAGTATTTGAACGCGGGCGAGGGAGGTTGCAGGGGGCGAAGCCCCTCGCGGGGGGGGGGGGGGGGGTGGCGGAGCCTCCCGGGGGGGGGGGGGGGTAACAGGAAGATTCGCCCCCAGAAAATTCGTCCCGGAAAATTCGTCCCTCGGAAAATTCGTCCCCCGGACAATCCGTCCCTCGGAAAATTCGTCCCCCGGACAATCCGTCCCTGTTGGATATTTCTACAATTCAGTTGGATATTTCCGTAATTTTTTTGTTATACGCTACATAGAGAATATTTCAAAGCATTGTACAGTAACGCGTGATCACGCGGATTGTTGCATGTAAATAAACGCGACCTTTATTCTTTCAAACACATATACAATATAAGCGATTGGTTGTTATTCGATTCCACGCACATAACCCTAGATGCTACAAACCCACCCTACCATTTCTACATGTCCAACGATTCCACACACATATCCCGAGATGTTACAAACCCACCCTACTATTTCCACATGTCCAACTATTCAAACAATAATCCAAAGATGACCCAAACCCACCCTACTATTTCCACATGTCCAACTATTCAAACAACAACCCAAAGATGACCCGAACCCACCCTATTATTTCCACATGTCCAACTATTCAAATAACAACCCAAAGATGGCACAAACCCACCCTACTATTTTCACATGCCCAACTATTCAAACAACCTAAAGATGATCCGAATCCACCATACTATTTCCTCATGTTCAACTATTCAAACAACAACAAAAAAGACGAATTGTTATTCGATGAATTGTTTTTTCGACGAATTGTTATCGACAAATTGTTTTCCACGAAGTTTCCGCAAATCTCAGCACTCATTCCAAGATTTCATCCACCTCACTATTCCTTACATACCCCGATTACATGCGCGAACCGATTCCACACACGCTTGCTTAGTTGTGTTCGGGGAACGAATTGTCCGTGGGACCAATTTTCCGAGGCGAATTTTCCGGGGGACGAATTTTTCGGGGGGCTCCGAAACGGGGTAGCTCCGAAACGTCCGCGTCAAATCGTCTTCGTGTCAAAACGTCCTCGCGCCCAAACGTCCCCGCGCCCAAACGGCCGCGTCAAAACGTCCTCGCGCCAAAACATCCTCGCGCCCAAACGACCGCGTCAAAACGTCCTCGCGCTAAAACGTCCTCGCGCCGAAACGTCCTCGCGCCCAAACGTCCTCGCGCCAAAACGTCCTCGTGCCAAAACGTCCCGGCGCCCAAACGGCCGTGCCAAAACGGCGGCGCCAAAACAGTCGCGCCCAAACGGCGGCGCTAAAACGTAACGCACCCCTGTTCAATGGTTCATTATTACACTTTATTTTCCCGCCATCACTCTTCTATCTATATAAAAGTCACTCTTTACTCGTCTATCTATAAACACCACTCTAACGAAAAGTTGAAATTGACCGCGATCTTTATAACCTCACGACTGTTTTAAAAAAGATATTGGTCAACTGTCATATGGACGATCGATCGAATATCACCACACTGAACCACGAAATGATCTTTTTTATAAATTTATCCATAAAATTGCTCACACGTCCCGCACTTCGTTATGTTCAAACAAACAACGTTCGCAATTTCCGTTGGCTCCGTACAGAGGAAAGACAAGTCATCGTGACCAATCGCAACTCGTTGCTTCCGTCGCCGGAGACCGGCTTTTATGGAAGTGTGTTTTGATGGGCATCAAAACGCCTTTGATTGTATCGTCTGAGCGCATATACAGACACGGCAAATTCTTGAATGTAGTAGAATCGAGCATAATCCTAAGCCTGTGCAAAGTTTTTTCTCAGCAATTACGCAACCAATCGTGCTGATTTTAGGCTCAATGGAAAGAGCATCGCTCAATTAGTCAAAAGTTCGCTTTTCAAGCCGCCAAATGACTCCTAGGCTCTATAATTAGCGAAAACGTCATAAAATTTTTACCCCCACCACCGCGAATCGCCTTGTTTCGAGATAATATAGACTCGGCGAGCCTCGGGACAGCAGACGACAGAGCTGTCAACGTACTTGTCCCGAGACTCTACCGAGTCTCTTGATATATTGTTGTGCCCCGCATGGCAACATAAAATTAGCTGGAATCAATTGCAACATAAATTGATTAGCAACACGAAGCCAGCATAAATAATAGCTAAGACAGCACATTCCTACAATCGATCGCCGCATGGGTCTATCGACCCCGAGCAATCTCACCCTAAAATGCTGACAGGGCATTACGCCACCGAACGTTCGAGAACGTTCCGCGATGACAAATAAATCAATAGAAGGGGTAAAATCGACACCATTTGAGGGAAACTCGTAAATCAATAAAAGCAGAGACAATGCCCAAATTCGACAGTCTGCGACAATCTACGACATCATCTAGAACAGTTGGTCTCAAGGCAAACACACCTAGACTTTGTATCTTAATTTCTAACTTTATCAATAAACCTACGTTAACTTGTTTTTAAGTATTGAGTTGGAGTTTTGGCTCAATTATTGGCAATAATCCGCAAAATACCCGTCCTCGATAACTTGTCCCCACGTGACGGTCTTCGCGGGCACAACAATATTAACATGATATTGGTTAATACCATTGAAGAAGTCAATACCATGAGAATCAGAGGTGACAGTTATTCTCATATTCTAATTGAATTTCAAAAAGATCAAATAGTATGTTATGGGTACTTCGAAATAATATATTGTAGGAATAGAAATAGAGTGGGGCGGTATCGAGCAATAACGAGGATATAACTTGTTCTGATATATGATCAAGAAAACGGAGAACAATAATATTTATTAAAGAAATTAATAAGAACAGAAATAATCTCGTGCCTGAGTCGGTGAGCTTCGAGTCTCAACTAACTGTTCTTTTTTTCGTCGTCCCCTCGTTGCTAGAGACACGCTCTTCTTTTCTTAAAAAAAAAAAAAACAACGACATCGCTCTTAAAAATGCCTCCTTCAATATTGAACGAAGTAGACAAATTCAAACCAGGATCCTGCCCAAGAAAATGGAGTAAGTTATTCAGAGAATGGAATGAGGATAGTTATATCAGTTACATTAGCTTCGCGCAAATTTCGATGCCATCAGAACCAGAGCGACCATAGAAGGAAATTTTTTAAATAAAAATGTTTCAATTTATGATACTAAATCGGAGCCCAACATGGAAAATACTTAGCACACATGTCGCTTCACGAAATTTTCAAAGTTTGTAGGCATTCGCTGCATGCCAATGATACATATTTTGATATTATCAGAAAAGAGCACCCAAAGATTTTCTGAAACAAATTTTTTTGATTTATTTTGCCAAAATTAATGCGGGAGAGTGAAAAAATATGACGCCCGTTTAGTCCAACAAAACTGAAAAATTTTGGATATATCCATTGTGTTCTGAAGCCAGAAATTTTTATCCCATCCAAAAATGTGCATCCGATGACTTTTTGTAACAATTTTTTTAATTCATAATACTACAATCAAATATGAGAAGTGGGAATGCTTAGCACACATGTCGCTTCACAAAATTTTCAAAGTTTGCAGATATCCGCTGCAGTCCAATTATCTACATTTTGATACTATCAGGAAAAGAGCACCCCAAGACTATTTGAAACAACTTTTTAAATTTATTATACTAGAACTAAAGAGGGGAAGCAAAAAAACACAGTACTCTACAAGCTCAATAGAATTAAAAAATTTTCGATGTTTCCAATGAGTTTCGAAGATAGCAATTTGGATCCTATTCAGAAATGAGCAGCTAAAGACTTTTGTAACAAATTTTACAATCCATATGCCATAGTCAGAGCTGAAAAGTGGAAATACATGACACACATGCCGCTTCACAGAAATTTCAAAATTTGCAGGTATTCGTTGCATTCCAATAATACAAATTTTGATACTATCAGAAAAAGAGCACCTGAAGACTTCCTGAAACAACTTTTTGAAATTTATTATGCCACACCTAAAGAAGAAAAGTGAAAGAACATAGTGCACATTGGGTCTAATAAAATTCAGAAATTTTGAATGTCTCCATGGCGATTCGCAGACAAAAATTTTGATCGCATCAATAAATGAGCAGCCGAAGACTTTTTGTAATGAATTTTTCAATTAATAATGCCACAATCACAGACAAAAAGTGGAAATACTCAGCATACATGTCACTTCATAAAGTTGTTTAACTTTTTAGGTGCCTGCTGCATCTCAATGATACAAGTTCTGATATCATTAGAAAAAGATCACCCGAAGACTTTTTGAAACAACTTTTTGAATTTATTATGCCCCAACCGAAGTGGAAAATAACTTAGCATACATTGGGCCATAAAATGTCTTAAAGTTCGGATGTACCCATTATGTCACTATGACAGATATTTTTATCCCATCCATAAAAGGGCAAGAAATTACTTTTTGTAACAAACTTTTCAATTCATGTTGTCGCAGTCAAAGCGAAGAAGTAGAAATATATAGCACACATATTGTCCAATAAAATGATGAAACTTGGAATGGATCTTTGATCCTGCTATGTGTACCAATGAGATAAAAAAAGGGACCGAAAAACACAACCAAACTGAATAAAGAAAAATATGACAACTTATTAAAATAATGATGACTCAATAAATCTAATTATCACACATTCATTTGATTAGTTTTCGGTTGTTTATTTGAATTCATTAACATACATACAATATTTACGTGTTCTTGCCTTTTTAAGAAATAAAATTTCTGATTAAGAAAAAATGCGAAGTTATAGGTTAACAAACTTATTTTTCTCGTAGCTGTGTAATCAAAACATTTATAAATATTTTTGGCACACGTATAATTTTATCGTATAAATTCAATGCGTAACACTTTTTTTCCACTGAACATCGAAATAACTTTAGTATACACAAATTCGCATTTGCCGTTTATCAACATACAGACATTTAAAGTTTTCGACTCTTATATATAATCGAAAAAAAAATCATCTCACCAGCGAGTGAGGTTACATTTTTTTTATTTCGCGGATCACGAAATCGAAAGTGAAATAAAAATGATAACCTCATAGAGTGGTGAGGTTTGTTTTTATTCAGCTCTTCCGAAATCGAAACAAAAATTACCTCAGCAGCGAGTGAGGTTAAATTTTTTTCATTTCGCGGTTGATCTTTTTAATTTCCCTGAACTTCGAACTACTATTTATTTATTCACCGAACCGAAATCGAAACAAAAATTACCTCAGCAGCGAGTGAAGTTAAATTTTTTTCATTTCGCGGTTGATTTTTTTAAATTTCGCTGAACTTCGAACTACTATTTATTTATTACCGAATAATTTGTTTTCTCCGATCTACCACACGTTCCGCGCAGAGCACTTATTTTGCTTTCAAAACTCCGTTCAGTCATCAGACCTTTCGCGGTAACAGAGGAAAGAAACGGACTGGCCAATCACAAGCTCGGAAGGAGGCAACAAGGCCTTTCATTATGTTGTATACAGACACGACCGATGTGTGGCATAATCTTGAGCCTGTGCAAAGTTTTTTCTCAGGAAATATGGCATATATCATGCTGATTTAAGGTTCAATCGAAGTATTTTTTCTTAATGAATCTCCAGTTCAATTTTCAAATCATCATATACCTCCTGAGCTTCGTAATTAAAGAAAATGACTTTCAGTTTTTACCCCCACCACGGCGAATCGTTTTATTCAGAGATAACATAGGGAGCTTTCCAACAAGTCGACACAGTGTGACACTGTGTCGACACTGCGAGAGGTGCTTGTTGGACGCTTTTTTAGTTTCTGGCAACCATCAGATGTCAGGCAGCTCGCAATTTCACTAGGTTCCTAACAACGAGTTCCTAACCTTAATGTAATCGACAACATTTTCATCATGGTGAGATGATTATTTTTTCATATTTTTATTTTTATTGGATAAGCCGTGTTATAATTTATAAAAAGGTTTGTTGTAAACTTGACATAAATATTTTGTAGGACGACTTAGATGTAAGCATCGTTCTACTTATGGAGACACCAATCTTGAGTAGCAGTAGTTCCTCTACGTGTGTCAAATATGAGGAATGAATAGACCGAAATAGACAGAGGTTACAGAAGAGAAGTGTGTAGAAAGATGAGCCAACTTGAGAAAATGAAATTTCTCCGAGAAATTGGTAGCCATGCGTGAAGCAACACGCTAAAACTCTGCTACTCGCTGTGTCTGGCTGTGTCGCACTGTGTCGTAGTAGGAATGCACTGTGTCGAACACTGTGCCACACTGTGTCGCTCTGTGTCGTAGCTGGAAAGCTCCCTTTATCAGGTGAGCCTCGGCCCAGCAAACGACAGAGCTGTCAAATGTACTTGCCCCGAGACTCTACCAACGAATTCAGACATACATAGAAGAACAGTCCATAAGGATTGTGTGTGCCGACTTTATTGGGGACATGCCCCCAGCGTTAGTTCTCGAATAGTGGCGCTGACGGCAGCGTATAATTCTCGCTCTCGTTTTCTATCGTAGGTTTATATGCTGGGGACATCGTGGCGTCCTTTTCGCTCTTATGGCTGTTATGCGCTGGGGACACATGCGGTCGCTCGGGCACTCTCGCGCTCGCCGGGGACACGCTCGTTCTCTCTTCCACCTTGTTCGTTCGCTAGCCCTCCCTCTTTGTTTTCTCTAGTGCATGTTTCTTTAAGATCTCCTTTCTACTCATGCCGCGAATATCAATAGTGACAGTTTATTGTATGTAAGGCAGCCGGGCCATTTAATCTTTTGGTTTTTAAATAAATCTTCAAAATGTCAGCTAATACTTTATGTGTCTACGAAGGATGTACGAACTCTAAGCGAAAGCACCGGGACTTAACATTTCATCGTTTTCCCAAACATGATAATCAGTAAGTCTTTGTTTTTAACGGAAGTTATGAAACATTGTATGAACGGTGGATTATGGGATGAAAAATTGAGCAGGATTTTTTCAAAATCGTTTAGAAAAGCCCCAAAATAATATCATATCGCCTTTTTTACAATAATTCAATCTTATATATTACGTAAATAAATAATTATTAATTCCACGGATGTTGATTATTGCAGAGATAACCAATATTCTATGATAGTATAATAAGTACGGATGATTCGAATCGATTTCTAAGGCTGAGAATTGAAATAAATTATTATTCTGTTTTCGGTAGAAAAATTATTGTAATGACTGAAAAAATTTTCGATTAATAATCCTTAAATATAAAGCTCCCTCAAAACTGAAATAATACGTGTCGTATACAAATAACAGAAGGCTCGTATAGCCGCAGGAGTATCGGCGGTGAACGACGCTGCGAGAGTCGAGAGATCAAATCTCCCTCCTACACGTTTTTTTTCTTTTTTATCAAATAAGTACTGAAACTTGTTTTGATTTCATTTCGTCGGTGAACAATACTAATCTATTTGTTTAACGGCATTATGAAGGGGAGAAACCCAGTTAAATTTTGGTTTTTTCGAATTTCTATTGATCTTTTTTGAATCCAGTATTTTATTTTGGAATCAACAATTTTTCGCTCTTTTCGCTTTTGGCCCCCTTTCCTCTCATCGAACCAGATAGGGTAAGGGAAAAATTTCGAAAAAAACGTACCAAATTTTATTTTCGAAACGTGCGCGAACAAATCTCGATCAAAAATATTCTTCAAGAAAATTGAACGCGTTATTTCATTACATACGACCGAATTTGCCGAACCGAAATTGCAATTTTTTAATCAGCACGTTTTAATCTGATATTTTTTACTGCTACAAGAACTTTTCTTCAAATGCCCACATAGTTTTCCGATTACTTTTATAACTTTTTCGTACCCCTTTTATCGGTTTATGATTTATCAACGAGACTCATTAACCTTAAATTCCATGAAATTCTATTTAGTCCAGTCACCTTAGGAAAAGTTTTATTCAAGGCGTGCAGAGGGTAGCCAATTTTTTTGTAGGTTATTTAGATCCATAGGAATATAGCCCTGCCTTTTCGTAAAAATCCATCCTGCATTGTAGCAATAAATAATTATTGAAAAAAAAAATCGGTTTTTTGAGTTAACACTTTTGGAACGCGTCCTATCGAAAAAAGTTTGAAATAAAAGTTGTTCATCATAATGTTCTCTATGAAAAAGGTTCTATAAAAAAATATGCTAGCATTGTTATTTAAGCGGTTAATTGCAAATGAACCAAAAAATTCACAATTTTTTATTTGCAACCGCAATCAATTGTTTGTTATGATATCGGTTTGAAGTCCATATATGATGTAGGGAAGGGAAACCCCAAGAGAATGGTCCAAGATTTATCGATCTACGAGTTATAGTTTAGCAACAATTCGCGATCTTCGAAAAAACTTTGACCTTCAATAGAATTTGTCGATGAATGCCCACAGTGTGGAAGAAAATCGAGGAGCTTCGTGTCATCATGCACAAAGTATACGGAAAAAAGAAATCGTTTTCGTTGATAATAAATACTGTTTTTTAACGATTTTCGTTTTTTGCTTATAAACAAATAGCAATTCTGACCAAAGTTATGAAAATAGCTGAAAATTTTTTTCACCATTCGATGCGTTTTTGAAAAACGAACAATTTAAAAAAACATGTCCGAATATCTTGATTACATACCGAGATATGAATATTTTAACGTTTTTTCAATTTTCTTTTGTTGTAATTGAGATTTTTGCAAAAATCAAATTCGATAGCCTTCCTTAGGCTTACAGCTACGGGATTCAATAAAATACCGACCTTTAGAAAGAACTGTGTCACTACAGTTATCAACGTATTCCAGTCGATGGCGCGCGGCCGAGCGCGCGGCGCCGGCCGCCCGGTCGGGCAGCGCGGTGGGGGTACCTCCTCTCGCTCCGCTACTCCGCGCGAGCGGCATAGTTAACAAATTCGATAACTTTCTTCAAAATGGTCGTAGAACAAAACTTTTTTTTTAATTTTACGTGATTTTTTCTCGCGAACACGATGGTACCCTTTAAAATCGTGTTCCCCCCTTGGCAGACCTGTGATCATCGTTTTTTAAAATTTTACATATAACCATGCTTTAAAACTACGTCAATTATCTGAAAATTCATTATTCAGCTAATTGCATAGTCCTTTTTGATGGCTATCCCGACAATGGCGAAGAAAAGTACACCAAAAGGGCTGAGCGGCATCGAAGGAGTCGTCTCAATTGTGCCCCAGAAGTTGTTTGCGATATAAATCTCGTGTCAAAATTGCCACAAGACAAATTTTTATCCAATGAAAAAAATAAGCGAAATTTTATTAAAATGTTATCTCGCAATTTGAGCATGCTGAGGATGCAGTTGAGGATGCTGAATGCTTAATAATAAAGACACCGTTACCATGGGAATGTCAACTCCAATTTCGTCGTCGATTGCGTCTTCGAAATTATAATTTTCTTCCTTGTCTTCATCATCGCTTAAAATTACTTCGGGTTCGGCAGTGTTCGCACAACTTATGTCGTTACATTTTTTGCACAGAACCGTACATTTCAATCCTAATTTCCGACACGTGCAATAGGATATGCAGCCACTCTTATTGCACGAGTATGAAATAATTTCTAATAAGTTGGGCGGAATGGGATCTTACCTATATGTTATCGGCTCTAACATGTTTCTACTTTTTTTCCACCCCCACTGCATGGGGTCCTTTGAACATTCGCCTTGCCATTGACAAACTTGTAGAAACGTGCGAAGCGAATGTTTATTACAAGCCTCAGCAGTTGGAGGAAGAGAACTTAAATTAAACGTACTCTTAAGGCTCGATTTCGTAAAACACAAATATCGGAATTCGTCATACCCTGTTATATCTGTACTACGCGCACCATACATGGCCATTATTATGCTCTGTCCAGCTGCTTGGATCGAGCTTCTTACAGATGTCGGATTATTGAAAAGTTCAGCTTATTTCAGGAGACTGTTACGGTCACTCTTCAAAAGTTTAATTAATTTTGATTTTCCCTGCTTGTGCAGCGAAGACGTTGTATCGCAGCCGGTGAAAGCGTGAATAAATCCGATGAGATGTTGAATCTCAGGATATTGAGAGCTACTCGTGGAATACAATTTATCTTCGACACTTTGCCGGCTAGGTTTGAGTAAATAAATATTTTTCTTGACCTGCGCAACCTGAGATAATATTACGAGTAAATCAACGTTTTCGCCTACAACATACACCGACTCGTAACTATCACTAACGGAGATTGCTGTCTTTATTATTAAGCAGTCAGCATCCTCAACTGCTTGTTCCACACGGAAGCCCTCATCTCGCAATTTCGGAGATAACATTTTAATAAAATTTCGCTTATTTTTTTCATTCGATAAAAATTTGTCTTGTGGCAATTTTGACACGAGATTTATATCGCAAACAACTTCTGGGGCACAATTGAGACGACTCCTTCGATGCCGCTCAGCCCTTTTGGTGTACTTTTCTTCGCCATTGTCGGGATAGCCATCAAAAAGGACTATGCAATTAGCTGAATAATGAATTTTCAGATAATTGACGTAGTTTTAAAGCATGGTTATATGTAAAATTTTAAAAAACGATGATCACAGGTCTGCCAAGGGGGGAACACGATTTTAAAGGGTACCATCGTGTTCGCGAGAAAAAATCACGTAAAATAAAAAAAAAGTTTTGTTCTACGACCATTTTGAAGAAAGTTATCGAATTTGTTAACTATGCCGCTCGCGCGGAGTAGCGGAGCGAGAGGAGGTACCCCCACCGCGCTGCCCGACCGGGCGGCCGGCGCCGCGCGCTCGGCCGCGCGCCATCGACTGGAATACGTTGATAACTGTAGTGACAGTTCCTTCTAAAGGTCGGTATTTTATTGAATCCCGTAGCTGTAAGCCTAAGGAAGGCTATCGAATTTGATTTTTGCAAAAATCTCAATTACAACAAAAGAAAATTGAAAAAACGTTAAAATATTCGTATCTCGGTATGTAATCAAGATATTCGGACTTTTTTTTTAAATTGTTCGTTTTTCAATAACGCATCGAATGGTGAAAAAAATTTTCAGCTATTTTCGTAACTTTGGTCAGAATTGCTATTTGTTTATAAGCAAAAAACGAAAATCGTCAAAAAACAGTATTTATTATCAACGAAAACGATTTCTTTTTTCCGTATACTTTGTGCATGATGACACGAAGCTCCTCGATTATTTTCCACACTGTGGGCCTTCATCGACAAATTCTATTGAAGATCAAAGTTTTTTCGAAGATCGTGAATTGTTGCTAAACTATAACTCGTAGATCGATAAATCTTGGACCATTCTCTTGGGGTTTCCCTTCCCTACATTATATATGGACCTCAAACCGATATCATAACAAACAATTGATTGCGGTTGCAAATATAGTCCAGGAACCGGGTATGAAAAAGGCCTTTTTCATGACATCGAGCTAGAACGATTCTAACTGACGGATTCGTGTAGGGCTGATGTCCCTGATGAAGGCCTACCATTTTCCAACCACAGATTTTGGGGGGCTTTTTTTTACCACGCGGTCAAAGTTGGCGAATCCATGTTTTTGGGAGATAGCGTCGAAACTATTAATCGGAGAAAAAAAAAGTTCAGTAACTATTTGTAAATATTAGAAAAACGAACAATTTGGCGGATCGCAAATTAAAATCGGTTCATTAGTTCGCCCACAAAAAAATATAAACCAGCTGAAATGGCCATTTCTATCATAGCCTATTATTAGTTTAAAAATGCATATACAGCCTCCAAAATCTCAGGATATTTGTCCCTCGGTACACTAAATTAGTGTGCAAAATTTGGGCTTGATCGGAAAAATAGTTTTTGAGAAAAGCCATTTGTTATTAAAAAACCGACTGTTTTTGCGAGGAATTTCTACACCGGAAGAGTGTCGCAGTGCAATAAAACCAAAACGAAATTGATCCGAAAGAGTCGTACTATCATGTACACTTTGGGGCAAATCGATTTTTTATAATTAAAAGGGTGAAAAACGGCTCCAAAAATAGGGTACGATTTTTACTCATATACAAATGGAATTCTATCGCGAATTTTTAAGTCACAGAGTCGGAATCGACATATTTCGAAAGCGTTTATTTTTCTACGAATTTAGAAAAAAAAAAATTTGCAAGAAGTTTATTAGGGGGAGATAAAAAAATTTGTTTTTCAATAATTATTGCAGCTGCTCATTTCAACATAGAGAGCTAAAAATTGGACAGCGTACAGAGAAAGGCTTGTGCTAACTGGAGAAAAATCGGCGGAAAAATCCCATATGAATTTATTGTTTATTTCAGCGGTTTTATGAGCGGCCAAATGTGACGTCGCGTTTGGCGGCAGAGTGGGGGTAGCCATCTCGGGCTCGCGCGCGTTCGCGTGAAAAGTTAGTCCGCGCGTTCAAATTCGACAAACATGGAATATCTCGGGAACAAATTAACTTATCGAGTTGTTTTTTTTTTAATCTGGGCTAACTTTTTCCGCTGATCATAATTTTGTTATTAAAAATTCTGAAAAAATGAAAATTCACCTCCAAATTTATTGATCATTTTTTATTTGTTTATTTTACCCTATTTTGTACACAACTTTTGGGTGAAATCAGATTCAAATGTTATTTTTGTGTTGTTCTCCAACTACTGAACGGAGGAAAAAAAAATTCAATGCAAAATGTTTTGTTAGCAGAGCTCACGTCATTTCGTTTTTACAATAAATAAACGAATTGAGGCCATTACAACTACGAAACATACCACATATGTTCTCAAAATTAAAGAATATATATTTTTTTAATTTAAATTATTATGCACAAGGTTCAGGGTACAAGCAAATAAAAAAATATTAACGCAGGAAGAGGTTGAAATGATGGTATATTTTTCACCATGTCACGAAGCTTACAAATATTCAAGAATTTTGTATGAATTAAAAGACGTTTCCCTCTTTGGATTTCAATATTCTCCTCGATCTTTTCGATGAAATGGCCATGAATTTGTCCGGGGAATTTCCCAGGAAGAATCGAGAAGGGTTCCAGGCAAGAACTAATATAAAAATAGATTCTTTTGTAAGCCCCACAGCATACCTGAACTAGTCTAACCAATGGTAGGGTTGGGTCAGGGGTACGGTGGGGAATTTGGGTGAGGGCCGACCGTTAGAGCCTGAAAGTTCTTTTCTTTCAGTTCCACATGGGAAGCGACTCTGCTCACATCGTGTTACAGTCAGTTACCAGTGAAATTTTTAAAATTACATTGTGTCCAAAGTTTTCACAATCCATATCCATCGTGATTGCAAAAATTGTGGTAAGTAACGATATACTTGTAATATTTACAATAATAATGAATCGAGTCAAAAAATTATTTCAATCTAACAATGTATAAGAATGCATGAGCATTTTCTAGAATTAAAAATTGATTTTTCTACTCCGAAATGTTTATCTGGAAATATTGTAGAATTTTGAGCATTATGTGTATTTTTTCCACCGCTTTTTTATATAGTGAAATATAGTAACGAGTATTTGAAAATCTATCTATCGAAAATAATTTGATAATGCCTTAGGCATTGGCGGGCCTAAACTGTTATAATTTTTCGCACATTTATTATTACCACTTTTTCGGTTTTTTATGTTCAATTAGTAATTCGACTAATGATTGTTTATCATGTATTTTTTACAGATCTACTCTTGTCGAGTATGGCAGCGGATAAGAAGGGCGATATTTGCATCCTTTGCGATGAATTATTGTTACCCGAAAATACTGCCACTGTTAAACAGCGGGCTATACAAACTCTCATCGAGGCTAGTCTCCAGCGAAAGGATAGAAAACATCTGCAACTCCAGCAATGCGAATCCCTCAACATTCACAAAAGTTGCCACGTTACGTACGTGAGGAAAAGGAGCATTGAAGCGGCAAAGGCAGCATCTACGGCATCAACTTCAAAGGCAAGGCGGCAAAGTATAATTGGAAAAAATTTCGACTTTTCAACGAATTGTTTTCTCTGCGGAAATACTGCATATCGTCAGAAGGCTGAAAATCGTATTATTATGGTCGAACGCATGGATATGGTTGAGACAATATTAGAGGCATTGAAAGACCGACCGCGAAATGATTTCAATAGCGAACTACAGTGTCGATTATCGACAGTTAACGATTTATGCAGACAAGAAGCTCGATATCATTCACATTGCTACAAGCAGTTCTTCAATTATCGTCTTGCTTCCAGTGAAAGTCATTCACTCGGCGACACAATGAGCGGCGCATTACAGCATGTAATTAATTATATACTTGATAACGAGGAAGATTGCCAATTTTCTCTGAAAGAAGTCCTTTCGCATTTTACTGGCGAATTACCACGGATTGATAGGCTTAAAAAACAATTGCAAGACCATTTCGAGGACGATATCGTAATTTATTCTATCAAAAATGACGCATTGATATGTTTTCGTGACGCGAAACACAATTGGCTTAACGAAGCTTGGTATACGAAACGCGCACAGAACGAAGAAGACGAACGTAGAAGGATTGTGAGCATGGCTGCTAATATCGTTCTGCAGGACATCCGAGCTCGTTATTATGACACGAACAATTATAAAGCGCCAAATAGTTGCGTTGATGACTATTTGTCGGATATTCCATCGACTTTACAACTTTTCCTAGACGTTTTGATAAAATCTCATAAAAGAAACATAGAAAAAGAACAGCAAAAAAAAAAGAACAGGTCTAATAAAATCGCGACTTTCGGCCATATATTGATTTCGTCAGTAAGATCGCGGACCTTTATATCGCCACTGATGTTAGGTCTTTCATCCATGATGCATAGGAAGCACGCTTCAAGGTGTCTTATAGACACACTAGCATCATTAGGCCTGTGTCCAACATATAAAGAAACGAACTATTTTGAGGCGTCAATTGCAAGCGATCCGGATCATTATAGTTTACAAGGTGATACGTTTATACAATTTGTCTTCGATAACGCTGATCGCAACACGAATACGCTAGATGGGCAAAATACCTTCCACGCTATGGGCGGTATTATGTGCATAACTCCAGGCTCGGCTGTACAATCGAAGCAAACCATAAAAAAAGTCACCACGCCACCATCATCAAATGCAAATGGACAATTTGGTTTCATTCCAGTGAAACACTTTGAAAAAGGGACGTCAATAGGGTTGAATGACATTGTTATAGAAGATTTGTCCGTTGAAAATCCCATTTCCAACGACTTTTTAATTGTTCCATCAGACTTCTTATAATTTTATGGCAAACACATTAAGCCGCAGGATGTTGCCGGCTGGAGTGGGTTTATGGGGAGTTATTACAATTCGGAAGATTTCTATACTTCGAAAATTATACCTTTGCCATTTATAAATAATCCGCCTAGCAGTTTCGATACGATTCTAACCGCTCTTATTGAAGCCGCGAATAAATGTAAAGCACTTTATCAAAAACATTGCTTTGTGACATTCGATCAACCCTTGTACTTCAAGGCTCGGGAAATCACTGCTTCGATCGACCCAAACAATGATCCGTATAATATAAACTCTGTTATCGTTCGTCTTGGCGGGTTTCACGCGTTGATGTCATTTCTCGGATCAATCGGCTTTATTATGGAAAACAGTGGCCTAAAGGAGGTTTTTTCGGTCATTTATGCCGAAGCGTCAGCTGAAAAAGCTCTACTGGGGCATGCTTATTCGAGAGCGATCCGAGGACATTCTTTAATTCAATTAGCTCTTGCTGACGGTGTAATATCATCTTTGACTTTCGATGAAACCGAAGTTGAGCTGTTGGATAATATTTTAAGCAAGGTCGCAGAGGAAAATTTTGATCAACTAACACACGACGAAGTTTGTGCTCCCATTGTGAATAAATTCGTAGCTCGTTTAGAGACTTTGAAAAATAACGGTCCAACAGCCCAACTGTGGCTCCAATATTTTCAAATGGTCCTGATCGCCAAAAAATTTGTGGCCGCAGAACGCTCGGGAAATTGGGACCTGCATGTGCAATCTATGCAATTGATGATCCCATATTTTTATTCAAGCGGTCATCATTTGTACGCAAAGTCGAGTCAGCTTTATTTGCAAGATATGCTCAAACTAAAATCTCAGATGGATTGCTTCGAGTACGATAAATTATGCAACTCCGGATTTTTTACGATCCGACGCACAAATAAATTTTGGGCGGGAGTTTGGACTGATATGACCATTGAGCAGGTGTTAATGAAAGCAATGAAAACGAGTGGCGGCTTGACTCACGGTCGCGGAATGTCAGAAAGTGTTATAGCTACATGGATAAAATCAGCCGTTGTCATAACCGAAGTGTGTAATGAGATGGAAAATTTTTGCAACGTCTCTTATGCTACCTCCGAACAGCATGTCGATACGAGAGTTTCGCGGATTGCCAGAGATGCTGCGGATCTGAAAAAAATACTGAGCTACTTTGAAACGCACGACCCCTTTCCCGAAACCGATTGTATTATGTCGATCCATTCAGGTGTCGTTGGAGATGAAAATATCAATTGCTATAAAGCATTTGAAATCGGTATTAATTTACAAAAAAGAAATATCGGGGAAAAATTTGGATCCGTTAAATTTCAAAGGAAAAACAAAGTTTTGTCGCTTAGAGCAGTCAATTCCAAAGTAAGAATCGCGGGCGATACAGTTGCAATTGATCCGCTTTTAATTTTCCAGGGAATTACGTTGAATATAAAAGAAAAAAGTGAAATGCGCACGTATCTCAAGTACGAGCTCGCACCTTTTCCGCTCTCACTTTTCGATGAAGGAGGGATGCGTAAAACTCAAAAATCGGTATTTTATGTAAATTTCCAGCACCTCGAAGAAATTTCCGAAATTCAAAATACTGTACATGTCGTCGATGGCGGATTTCTCATTCATAGAGTAAATTGGCATCAAAATGAAAGCGTTCAGGAAATCTTGAGGCAATACGTATCGTATGTTACACACAATTTTGCCGCGAACAGTGTTGTAATTTTCGATGGGTACCCTGAGTCAAGTTCGTCGGGAACGAAATTGTGCCAGCGAGCAAGACGCAAAATGAAGAATATTGGCAGGGAAATTATTTTCGACGCAAGCACAGTTATAACGTCTTGCAAAGAAAAGTTTTTATCTAACGATAAAAATAAAAAAAGATTGATTAGTCTATTGTCCGAAGAGCTCCAAAAAAATGGCTATTGTATCAAATGCGCAACGGAGGATGCAGATTTATTAATCGTTACAACCGCTATCGAACAAGCTAACGACGACGTGACCGTCAAAATTGTAGGACAAGATGTTGACTTGTTAGTGTTGTTGACCCAATTGGCCCCTAACAAGAATAATATATTATTTGAGAAAGTTAACTCCGGCGGTATTGTCAATGAACTGTACAATACAAACAGTTTCAAGTATGGAGAAGTGAGGCACTTGGTAGGCTTTCTTCACGCTTTTACTGGCTGTGATACCACTTCGTGCTTTTTCAAGCAAGGGAAACAAAAACTACTAAAATGGATGCGTGCAAGCAGCCGTTTACAAGAATTGGCATCACAATTTTATAACATCGATGCAGACCCTGTAAAATTAGCACAAAATGATAACGAAATAATTGCCGCAATGTATGCTACGAAAGGAGAAAGCGCCAGTCTCGAAGAGTTGCGTTTTTTGCATTTTCAAAAATCGACATTGAAAAGAACTTCGAAACTCAAAACTTTACCGCCAACAGAAGCTACTGGTAAACAACATTCATTTAGAGTTTACCATCAGCTTCAGGAATGGCTTGGAAGTGCAAAGGATGCAACAAAGTGGGGCTGGCAATCATCCGCAAGCGGCTTAGTGCCAGTTGTAAGCAGCGAAGCCTTAATTCCAGAGGACTTGATCAAAATTATAACTTGTAAATGTACAACTGGTTGTAAAGCTGCTTGCGGGTGTAGGAAACATGGTTTGCGCTGTACAAATTTGTGTGTGAACTGCCAGGGTGAGGAGCGATGTACAAACATAGAGTTGAATATTGTTGAAATTAACGGAAATATTGACGAATTCGAAAATGACGAGGATAATAATTATTTAACTGATACGAAAGTAGAGTGCGAGCTTGCAGGAAACGATGAGAGCGAAGACGAAGAAGATGAAGTTTTGGCGAAGAGAAGCAGGCTAGAAAGCGTAGAATAATTGTAATTAAAGTGTAATATTAACCCATTAACGCCGAGGTGATCAGAATTTTTACTAACTTTTCAACGTGTTTATTTATTATGTTATCGGACCAAAAAAATAATGCAATACCTCTATTCCTACGCGGAATTCGATGCTCTTTCAGAATCTGAACCCAAAATTTCGATTAGACACCGAGAAAAAAAAATATGGCCGATTTAAACGTGAAAAACGTGAAAATTTTCGAAAAAAATTTTTTTTCGCATTTTTTTTCACAATGATACCGCAAAGCTATCAACTTTTTACAATGATCAGAGGTGATCATGGCACTCGAACATTAAGAGGAATTTTTTTCAGAAAAATTCATCGACGCGTTTTTTCAAAATGGCGGCGAGAATGAAAAAATTTTATAAAAATTTAATCTATCGGTTTCTTCAAAAGTATAAACTTGAGAAAAAAATTTTTAAGAACAAAAATAGCTTAAAATTAGTCGAAGAATACTCTTAAATTTTTTCAGAATTTTTGAAAACAATTTTTAATTTTCGAAAATTTCAAAAAATCCAATTTTTCAAAAATACCTGAAAAATTTTTGGAAAAATTTGAGAGTGTTCCTTGACTAATTTTAAGACTTTTTTGTTGTTAAAAATTCTTTCGTAAAGTCTATAGGTTTAGAGAAAAAAAATTTTCTTGAATGGTACATAAAATTTTGTTTCTATCTACCACTACAAAATTCACGAACAAACCCGTATATCCTTTCACTTGTGCATGGACACATATGTTTTATACAATTTTTATATGAATTATAGGTAAAGCATATAAAAAAAATATTAGTTTTCACTTTTTCAATACATTTGTTATGTCACGAAAACGTTCAAAATCTTCTGCTTCATTGCACGCAGAGTATGAATCAGATTATTCGGATAGTGATTCCGACGAAAACATTTTGATTCCGAATGCAGACAATTCAGGCTCCGATGATTCTGATTCCGATTGTGATTCGATATCTGATTCAGATTCTGAACATGAATTCACAATACCAAATATTACTTATAAAAAAGCTTGTGCTACTTATTCTGAAAACTTAGATAAACTTGAAAAAAATCACGAATTCATTTGGATCGATGGCGAGAAATCATATCCAAATACTTGTGAAGAAACAATATTATTATCTGAAGCTACAAAAAAGAATATACAGGCGTGCGAGCCTTCCCAATTGTTTGAAACCTTTTTTTCCGCCGAAATGAAACAATATATAATTGATGCGTCTAAAGAGAATAATTATGATCTGAAATTACAAGATCTTGACACTTTTATAGGTATAGTTATTTTCAGTTCATTCAATAAAAGAAAGTCTCAGAGAGATTATTGGTCATCTGATCCATTCTTATCTAGTGAAATTGTTTCTTCTGCAATGACTCGCGATAAGTTTGAAGAAATCAAGTCTAAAATAAAATATTCAAAAGCTGAAGACAAGGATCCAAACGATAGAGGGTGGCGGGTTCGTTCGATGTTGAAACTTTTCCAAAACAACCTCCTAAAGTTCGGAATATGGAAAACTTCTATATCTATTGATGAAATGATGGCCAAGTCTTATGCAAAAACTGTTCTGAAACAATTTATTCGAGGGAAACCAATAAGGTTTGGTTTGAAATTTTGGGATTTATGCACTTCAGACGGCTATCTACTAAATTTAGATCTATATTGCGGTAAAAATTCCCAAACCGGAAACAAATTAGTAAAATGTGCTTTAGGTACTCGTGTAGTATTGCATTTATTAGAACCTTTTTTTCGGCTAATAAATTATAATAAAATCCCTGCATTTCATTTGTACTTTGATAATTTTTTTACAAATATGGATTTCATTTTACACTTGCAAAAATTACGTTTGAAATGCACTGGCACTATCAGAGACAATCGAGCTCCACGAGGTACTTATATTGTAAAATATGATCGAAATAGTGGCATAAATTTCATCACTATTATGGATTCGAAGCCCGTTTCAATAGCTTCAACTGCTGCAGGTGTAAGTTCACTATCAACTTCGAGAAGATATAGTTCAGAGGCTCGATCCAAAACTGATATACCTTTTCCGCAAGCTTTTCGTTTGTACAACAAATTTATGGGTGGTGTTGACGTGCATGATGGACACTGCAATAATGTACTTCCAAGTATACGTTCCAAAAAATGGACATGGGTCGTTTTTATAAGATTTATACAGGCATCCATTACAAATGCCCACGTAATTTTCAATGCTACACGTGATGGAAAGAAAAAAAGTGGAATAAAAGAGTTAACTACTTTAATTGCTAAATATTATATTCAAAAAGGTCAAACAAGTAAAACACTTCATACACGATCTAATAGGGACAAATTAAAAAATTGTTCAAATGAAAAATGTCCAATAAGAACAAGGATCTATTGTGAAAAATGCAATCTATATGTATGCAATAATTGTTGGGCAAAAAAGCACTGATAAAAGAAATGTTAAAATGAAAGACAAGAAGACTCACGAAAAGAAGCACTCCGAAACGTGAGAGGCAAGGGGACTCACGAAAAAAAGCACCCCGAAACGTGAGAGGCAAGGGGACTCACGAAAAAAAGCACCCCGAAACGTGAGAGGCAAGGGGACTCACGAAAAAAAGCACCCCGAAACGTGAGAGGCAAGGGGACTCACGAAAAAAAGCACCCCGAAACGTGAGAGGCAAGGGGACTCACGAAAAAAGCACCTCGAAACGTGAGAGGCAAGGGGACTCACGAAAAAAAGCACCCCGAAACGTGAGAGGCAAGGGGACTCACGAAAAAAAGCACCCCGAAACGTGAGAGGCAAGGGGACTCACGAAAAAAGCACCCCGAAACGTGAGAGGCAAGGGGACTCACGAAAAAAGCACCCCGAAACGTGAGAGGCAAGGGGATTCACGAAAAAAGCACCCCGAAACGTGAGAGGCAAGGGGACTCACGAAAAAAGCACCCCGAAACGTGAGAGGCAAGGGGACTCACGAAAAAAGCACCCCGAAACGTGAGAGGCAAGGGGACTCACGAAAAAAAGCACCCCGAAACGTGAGAGGCAAGGGGACTCACGAAAAAAAGCACCCCGAAACGTGAGAGGCAAGGGGACTCACGAAAAAAAGCACCCCGAAACGTGAGAGGCAAGGGGACTCACGAAAAAAAAGCACCCCGAAACGTGAGAGGCAAGGGGACTCACGAAAAAAAGCACCCCGAAACGTGAGAGGCAAGGGGACTCACGAAAAAAAAGCACCCCAAAGGAGACAAAGTTCTACCACGTCCACGCCGTTGTCTCTGGGTAATGCTAAGAGTAGAAAAAAACAATGTATATGCACAGAATCAGAAAAGAAGTAGTCAAGGAACACTTGAAGGAAATTTTTTCAAAAATTTTTCAGGTATTTTTGAAAAATTGGATTTTTTGAAATTTTCGAAAATTAAAAATTGTTTTCAAAAATTCTGAAAAAATTTAAAAGTATTCTTCGACTAATTTTAAGCCATTTTTGTTCTTAGAAATTTTTTTCTCAAGTTTATAGTTTTGAAGAAACCGATAGATTAAGATTTTTATAAAAATTTTTCATTCTCGCCGCCATTTTCAAAAAACGCGTCGATGAATTTTTCTGAAAAAAATTCCTCTTAATGTTCGAGTGCCATGATCACCTCTGATCATTGTAAAAAGTTGATAGCTTTGCGGTATCATTGTGAAAAAAAATGCGAAAAAAAATTTTTTTCGAAAATTTTCACGTTTTTCACGTTTAAATCGGCCATATTTTTTTTTCTCGGTGTCTAATCGAAATTTTGAGCTCAGATTCTGAAAGAGCATCGAATTCCGCGTAGGAATAGAGGTATTGCATTATTTTTTTGGTCCGATAACATAATAAATAAACACGTTGAAAAGTTAGTAAAAATTCTGATCACCTCGGCGTTAACGGGTTAAGGATCGTTCCATAAAATAAATGTAAAAACTCCATAAATATTGTATAATTATTGTAAAATTATTGAATGTTTGTAAGCTTCGTGACGTGGTGAAAAATATACCATCATTTCAACCTCTTTCTGCGTTAATATTTTTTTATTTGCTTGTACCCTGAACCTTGTGCATAATAATTTAAATTAAAAAAATATATATTCTTTAATTTTGAGAACATATGTGGTATGTTTCGTAGTTGTAATGGCCTCAATTCGTTTATTTATTGTAAAAACGAAATGACGTGTGCTCTGCTAACAAAACATTTTGCATTGAATTTTTTTTTCCTCCGTTCAGTTGTTGGAGAACAACACAAAAATAACATTTGAATCTGATTTCACCCAAAAGTTGTGTACAAAATAGGGTAAAGTAAACAAATAAAAAATGATCAATAAATTTGGAGGTGAATTTTCAATTTTTCAGAATTTTTAATAACAAAATTATGATCAGCGGAAAAAGTTAGCCCAGATTAAAAAAAAAACAACTCGATAAGTTAATTTGTTCCCGAGATATTCCATGTTTGTCGAATTTGCACGCGCGGATTAACTTTTCACGCGAGCGCGCGCGAGCCCGAGATGGCTACGCCCACTCTGCCGCCAAACGCGACGTCACATTTGGCCTCTCAAAAAACCGCTGAAATAAACAATAAATTTATATGGGATTTTTCCGCCGATTTTTCTCCAGTTAGGACAAGCCTTTCTCTGTACGCTGTCCAATTTTTAGCTCTCTATTTTGAAATGAGCAGCTGCAATAATTATTGAAAAACAAATTTTTTTATCTCCCCCTAATAAACTTTTTGCAAATTTTTTTTCTTCTAAATTCGTAGAAAAATAAACGCTTTCGAAATATGTCGATTCCGACTCTGTGACTTAAAAATTCGCGATGGAATTCCATTTGTTTATGAGTAAAAATCGTACCCTATTTTTGGAGCCGTTTTTCACCCTTTTAATTATAAAAAATCGATTTGCCCCAAAGTGTACATGATAGTACGACTCTTTCGGATCAATTTCGTTTTGGTTTTATTGCACTGCGACACTCTCCCGGTGTAGAAATTCCTCGCAAAAACAGTCGGTTTTTTAATAACAAATGGCTTTTCTCAAAAACTATTTTTCCGATCAAGCCCAAATTTTGCACACTAATTTAGTGTACCGAGGGGCAAATATCCTGAGATTTTGGAGGCTGTATATGCATTTTTAAACTAATAATAGGCTATGATAGAAATGGCCATTTTAGCTGGTTTATATTTTTTTGCGGGCGAACTAATGAACCGATTTTAATTTGCGATCCGCCAAATTGTTCGTTTTTCTAATATCTACAAATAGTTACTGAACTTTTTTTTTCTCCGATTAATAGTTTCGACGCTATCTTCCAAAAACATGGTTTCGCCAACTTTGACCGCGTGGCAAAAAAAAGCCCCCCAAAATCTGTGGTTGGAAAGTGGTAGGCCTTCATCAGGGACATCAGCCCTACACGAATCCGTCGGTTAGAATCGTTCTGGCTTGGTGTCACGTAAAAATACCCAGTTCCTGGACTAATAAAAAATTGTGAATTTTTTGGTTCATTTGAAATTAGTCGCTTAAATAACAATGCTAGCGTATTTTTTTATAGGACCTTTTTCAGAGAGGACATTATGATGAACAACTTTTATTTGAAACTTTTTTTGATAGGACGCGTTCCAAAAACGTTAACTCAAAAAAACCGATTTTTTTTCAATAATTTTTTATTGCTAAAATTCAGGATGGATTTTTACGAAAACTTAGGGCTATATTCCTATGGGTTCAAACAACCTACAAAAAAATTGGCTAACCTCTGCACCTCTTGAATAAAACTTTATGAAATATGGCCTAAGGTGACTGGACTAATTGGAGTTGCATGAGAGTTTTGTTCCAGGCTTGTGATCTAATAAGCGAATGAAATCTCAACGTTCTTCACCCCTTCACTAACGAAACTCTTTTTACCCTAGCATTTTATTTCATTCCACGACTTGAAAAGTTAGGAATGGAAGTGTTTTTTTTTTTTTTTTCATTAAATGTAGGGATTTTTGAGAATGAATTTTTCTTCGTCAATTTTTATGCATGGCTACCATTTTCACATGGTGCTTTCTCATTTTGATCCGAAGATTCGCATAGGAAAAAGATTAATTTTACGTGAAAAGTGAGCGATTGGCGGCACGTGAAAATAATATTTACCTATGCTTTAGAAATTTGCTACGCAACCAATTGCACTCATTGACTAGCTTAACATTCATTGGATTTCGCTGCTTGTAGTCGGTATTAAGCATATTAACTTGGATCTTGGTACGCTTTCAATAGCGAACATGAAAATCATTCATTAAGGGGTGGTTCTACTGTGAGTTGTATTGTTTAAAAAGGCTCATTGTCGAAAATTCATTCCGGAAAAAAGGATAAATCCATTTTTTTTGTTTTTTTTGAATCTTAAGGCGTCTTCTCACTTTGGAAATTTAAAAAAATCGATTTTTTTTTTTTTTTAAATTTTGAAAGTACATATCTTCAAAAATGTCATCTCGAAATTTCATAAAGATCGGACGAGTCTAACTACATTTTTTGGCGACCGTTAGGTGACTACCTGAGAGTACCCGGCGATCCCTCCAAAACTTTAAACGCAGTTATCTCAAAACAAGGTTTTTCGGTGCTTTGTTGATGAAATTTCGGAAACTATCCGGCCGATTGTCATGAAATTTGAATGACATATGCTTCATAGTTATGGCTATAGCGCATATCATCAGATTTTTTAAATTTTGATTTTAAGAATTTTTTTTTTACAAAAAACTGCAAAAAAATCGTGGTTTTTTTTTACTTTTTCGAAAAACGTGCGCCATTTTGTTATTTTCGCGAATATCAAAAATCTGATGATATGCGCTATAGCCACTGACATACTGAATCTAAAACAGTTTTATTTTTTTGTTTCAGACGACCCGTCTCGGAGATACCATCAACAAGCCACGACCATAACATTTTTACACGGGTTTTTCAATGCTACTGATGTATTATAATAATTGTTTAAAAAAATAAAATAAAAATTTTTTCATGTACTTGAAAGATGTGTTTATTACATAGGATCCGTTTTATCCCATAATTTTAAGCAAAAATCCTCGAAAAAAAATCGCAAAAACAGCCTATTTTTGAGGCGCTTAAAGTGAGAAGATGCCTTAACAAAAGCATGTTTTTATTTCGTTTGATCAGTTGGATAACCCCTTAATTTCACACCCAATCTCCAATCAAACCGTTCCTTTCCTATAAATCCTCCCCCTCCTGATGGAAGAAACCCACCACCTCCCCGTGGTTTCCATTGGATAATTTCAGCTCACGCATGTCTTTTTCTTTTTTTTCACGCAATATAGCTGAAACTGATTTTCGATCTATTGAATTGACTTTTTTGCACAAATACACGTAAACTTAAATTAACTAAGAGTGGGCTCATTAATTATTCTTATGTTTGTATGATGTTTAATTTATATGTTTATGGTAACTTAATTATTTAAAAATACACTACCGTCGGAAAGTTTCCCGACAAAAGTCGGAAAGCTTCCGCGCTCTTTTTCATAGTATTCTGCCAGCCAAATAGATAAATGAATTTAGCAAACAGCATTTTGAACGAGAGGAATCTCGCTCCATTTTGCTTTCTTGGAAAATTGTAGTGATTTTTATTACGACTACGATGATATTTTGACAATGACCGTTCTCCGTTTTTCTTTCTCCCATTTCCAGATAGACCCCGTTTCCTGAAGGAATTTTTTTTTTCAAATCTTTTCGACCAGATCTCGAAAGGAAAAATGTCAAGCTTTAATTCGTTTCTTTTTTCATTCAGCACGATTTTTTCAGAAAATGTTATTTCTATTTTGGTAAAAAAAGACAAAATTTAGAAATACGAAAACTATTACGTTAAAATAGAAATTCCAAAGGAGTGAAAAGATGCGTTGGTCCAATCTCTAGATTGTTTATTCGGATTTCTTTTTTCATCGATTTCAGTCGAACCCAAAAGGACATCAATTTCCATTATTAACAAACTATGGATTTAATAACAAGAGGTCGGAGTACGAATAGTTTTATTTCTCCCAAAAGCTCTCAAAATTGAAACATCAAAGTTCTTTTCGTCGTAATATTTCAACTCAACCTCAAGTTCAAAATAAACATCGCCGAACAAAGAATAAATAGATAAAAAAATTTATTCGAGCCGTTTTAAATGAAGAAATAAAACCTTTTTATATTTTTCCATTTTCTGAGACTAAAATCGATGGAAGAAAAGATTCGAACGAAAAATCTAGGGACTCGACCAATCACAGACACAGCTTATCACTCCATAGAACTTTCTTTCTCAACGTGATAGTTATCGTGTTACGCAGGAATTTCTATTTTTTAATTTTTTCTTTTTCTAACACACGCTTCAGCTTCGCTTAAAGATCTCAACGAAAAGATATAAGGAAAAAAATTTCTCCTGAAAATGTGATCCATCTATACGAGAGAAAAAAATACGAAAAACAGTCATTGCCAAAATAACATCTCAGTCGTAAAAAAAATCGCAAAATTTTTTCCAAAAAAGCAGAATGAAGCAGGATTCCTCTCCTTCAAAATGCAGTTTACTAAATTCTTTTATCTATACGGCCGGTAAAATAGCATAAAAAGAGAGCACAGAATTATTTTATTAATTGTATATAGAATGTCCAGGGTTCTGTGAATTAATAAGAGGTTTTTTTTTCGAGCAAAGTTCCACTAAATGGCACAAGATTCAATTTTTCCTATTTCATATAAAGAACATTTCAAATTCAAATTCATATCTTAATGTTCAATTTAATAAATTTTATATCCTAATTTTTATATCCAAATTATTGTTTAAAACCAATTATTAAATCACAACAATTGATTTTATTCAATTACTGCTGAACGAAAAAAAAAAAATGTTAACGAGTAGGATTCGATCGCTCGACGCAAGCCATTCAGCTTAAGCGTCTTTTCGCTCTGCAACGTCTGAGAAAGAGATAGTTGCCTCATCCCCCCGCCGCCATAACAGCTGTTCGCTCGTTGCGCCGCCACGCGGCCGTTTAATCGCAGAATACTTGTCTTCAGGCCGCCCATAAGAACTGTTCTTTTATGTACGTTTGAATTCCTTGACTCTACCGAGTCTCTTGATATCGAATTAAGCTATTTAACAAAAAAGAAACAATATGGTGTAAAACACCCAGTCGCCAGCCATATATCAGCAGTCGGTCTTGTATAAGTGGGAAGAGTGTGGAAGATGTCCTCCGCACTCTACTCTCACACAATGTATGTACAGAGGCCGACTACTGGTTGGCTACTGAGTGTTTTACCTTACTGACCATTACACAAAAACGGCTGTATATCGTTTTTCTCATTCGGTGCTAAATCTCCGCTGGAAGCTCATTTGTCGAAGGATATTCATATCTCCTTGAAAATGACTTTTGTTTCGTTCTTTTATCTTCATTTTTTTATTTTTGGCACATTCTTGAAAATGAGATTGATGTTTGAAAATTTTCTCTGCATACGTATACATTTTTTTTTACTATGATACGTAATAAATAATATATTGAAGTGGTGTATAGGATGGGATTCAGCTATCGTCGTAACTCATACAGCATCGAAGTTTTATTTGAGGTCTTATGTCCGCTTCGTAGACGTCTTTATGATTACTGTCGTCTTTTAGACGTCTACGATGCGGACATAAGACCTCAAATAAGACGTCTTATGCATAAATGCTGTATGGGAAGCTGTGAGCTTTCTGTCTGTAAAATAACTATTGAAACCCATTCGATAGCTCTCGAATAATTAAGGAGTCAAACGTCTAGGCAAACGGGAGTAAAAGATGTATAAATAACTGTAAATAAATGTGACTATTGATAAACTACGATCGCTTCACTCGTAATTATCCGTATGCCCGTTTTGAGACAAGAAGAAAATTTGTCATTGATATGCGATTTGAATCGATCGCGATAGAATCACGCATAGTGACCTTAGGAACTTGATACAGCAGTTGTATATTAATCAGAGGCGGATCTAACAAGTGTAAGTGGGGTGATAAGTGCAGTTGCTGATACGGATGGGACCGTCGAATACCAGCATCGCGGTCTCTCTCTCTCTCTCTCTCTCTCTCTCTCTCTCTCTCTTCCTCTCGCTCGCTCGCTAACTATCGTGGATGATTATTATCATTAATGAGACCAGAAATAAAACTTGGTATATAGATCTGTGATGATGGAAACAAAAATTCCATAAATCATATTAATATGAAATTTTTTTCTATCTTTAATCCCGTTCAAAAAAAGATTTGTTTCGCTATCGCTGTTCAATATTTTCCCCAGTTGTGCAGCAAATTCAATATTAACCTTAATTTTTAAAAATTATGTGGAATTATAGATTCTTTGGTACATTTACTATTTATACAATTACACAGAATAGAATTCCACTTTTATCGAGAAAATAATATGAGATACACCATTCTCTCTCACTGTTTTTGGTGAAAATTCTCTGTGCTTTATAGGTAGATTATAGAAAAATTGACAATACAAATCCCCTGTTTACAGAGTACGCTTTTTGAGTCCTGATTAACAAAGTTGTATATACGAATTCCGAGCAAAAAGTTTATATCTATGTCTGAAAAAATAAATTATGATTGGAGTCTTTGTATCGAAAATAAAGTTGCGAGGTACTAACTATTGCAAGACATTGTAGATAAAACTAGTCAACAAAATTTTATGAAAAAAAATTGTGAAAAGAACAACCATAATAATTCATGTTTTTGGCATTATGAACAAAATTTATCGCTGGGCCTGTATCTACACAGCCGCATAGGCTTGTCACATATAGGGAAAACGCGGGACAATGAACGCACACGACGAAAAAAGAATTGTGACAACGTCGCATGGTATAATTGTGAACGATGTAAGAGAGGGAAGAATAGAGGTTATCCCGCTCATACAACGAGTAACAAGTGGACAACATTGCCATTCGGTTCAGCTGGTTGCTAGCTATCCCCCGACTCGTGCGATTCTCATGAAATTCACGACTTTTGAGAGTAATTTGCGAAATAATTTTGAATAGCGAAAAAATTTGAAAAAATTCTATTACATTAAAAAAAATATTGAATAATGTGTCGCTATTTTTTTGAGGATTTCTATCAATCCATTTCTTAGTGACATAAAAACGTAAGATAAACGTATTGATAGGTCCGTGTTAATTTTTGCATTTTCAAACTCGATTTATTCCAAAACGGCGTGGTCAAGCTCATTGAAATTTAACCAGTAATTGTAGGATATTAAGAACTACATATGAACAAAATTTTAAAAAAATCTATCGAAAAGGGTGTTTTGCATACAACTTTCTTAAAAATTTTTATTTTGATTTATAGTTGCGGTGTCAAGACCCGCTGCCGCATCTATATTGAATATGTTTTTATGTATTTTACTACGGATTATGTTATTATTCAATAAGAATTGAATTACATTTTCTGTGCAATTTGACGAATATATTTTTCCTTACGAAATATATCCTTACGATCATATGGTGTTTTGATTTCTTACGAAGTTCATGGTCGCGGTAAGAATAAAAATAAAAATTAACAAACAGTATTAAAAAATGTGAGAGCGCGCCCCACACTGTTCCAAATAATCGAAGAGTGGGGAGATGGAGGGTCTTGTTGGGTCGTGCTTGCAGATACTTCTGACGAAGTCGCCCACCCCAGTAGTTCCCCGCCATTCATATAGCCATCACCTATAATTTTATATCTATATTATTATATGAATACATCACCATATATATCTGTGAGCATAAAAGTACGGTGAGTGTGACGTCGCACGTACCACACCAGTCCTTCCGAGTTCCGAGCAGCCTCCGAGCCTAGCCGAGTGTTGAGGCCAGTTGAGGCGTGTAGATTTAGTGCGAAGCGTGTTCGGGAGTGGGGGAGAGAGGGCGCTGGGCATTTGTTGCGCGGAAGGGGGAGGGGAGCGGGAAAGCAACGTTACAGTCCAGTATCGTCACACATCGTGTATCAGATTCTCGTGAGACTGTTGTTCGCCAGTATATACACAATAACAAAAATTAATAATAATTAACAAAAAGTTTGGCAGAAACTTTTCATAGTAGTGTTTGATAACTCTCTGTCAATTGGTATTTTTTACTCCCTGCGAGTGGTGACGAAAGAGAAATTTGAATCTGCTTGTACGAACACACGGCGAAATAGAAAATAAAACAAGTTTAAATCGCGTCAAGCCCGGTGAGACGCTATTGTAATTTTGTTTTGTTTTTTTCCCCGTTTTTATTGTGGTTATAATAATACGATACGGATCCGTAAGTATTGATGAAAAGAAAGTTTCCTTTTAATACGTGAAGTGTGTATACTCGTTGGGTGTTGTCGCCGATTGATCTTTCTTATCGACCGTACGAGGACGGGCCCCGAATACGACCTGTGGAACGAAAGACGAACAGGTAGTACGCGGTTTTACCCAGTGGGGAGCGGGCGGCCATTGTTGTTGACAAGATGGCGTCCAAGGGAGATCTCGACTCGGAGGTAAGAAAACTATTTCATTCTTTTTCTTATTCATTTCCTTGATTACGATCGTCGTTGAGATTTCGCAATTCGAGATACATTGATATTATTTTTTTTCGTTGAAAATTGACGAGTTTTTTTCTTTTTGTACCTGTATTTTCTTGTTTCTTTTTTCTTTCTCTCTCAGCAGTATTCATAGTCGGTGCTGAAGCATTACTTGCGTGCTTTCGTAAAGGTAAATTGGCGTGGAGGGGGGACTATGAAACTAGCCTCTGTATACTATGGTACACCGTACATTTGGTATTTTATTACATTACGAGAATTGTCAATCGATTGAATCTTATTCACCTTGTGAATTTGGTGCATTTTACCATACACCATCAATCGTTATTGACAACGATTGTACTTGTTATACTGCGTGTGACAATCGTTGGAAAAAAACTTGCGTCGAATCGTCCGGAAAGCGTGTGTTGGAAATTCATAATCTAAAATGAAAAATATGTTGACATCGCCGCTTGGCGTGTCATGTGAACACGGCTGACTAACCACGCCCTGGCCATTCGACGTTTATATATCTTTGGTGTGTCGCTGATTCGCTCGGTCGCTTTCTCTACATAATGCGCTCTCATACGAATGAGAGGCAAGTTAAGCAAGTTCACCGTGTCTCATTTGTACTCCATACATTCCAACAACCACGAAAATATGACGTTCGTCTCCTTTTTATTTTCCGACTATAGCGCAGCTAAGGGAGGATAATTTATTTTTCACCACACATGCACCGAAAGTTCAACTTTCCGAAATCGGAAAGTTGAACTTTCGGGGCATGTGTGGTGAAAAATAGTATACGCTCCACGGGAGTGAAATTAGACTACCTCAAACCGCGTGCTTGTCACCCTCGCCTTCGGCTCGGGTGACAATTCTGCCCGCGGTTTGAAGTAGTCTACTTTCCCTCCCTAGGTGCGTAATATACTATATTTCTTTGTTCTTTTCCACGATTTCGTAACCTGCTCTCGGGCAAAAGTATGTGGAAGAACTCCATTACTTTATCAATACGTTCTTTATGGAATAAAGGCGTAAATGAATGACTCGAAATCACGTACACCCTCAGCAATCAATCAAACTATCGCATTTGGATTTTTTGCCTCCACTAGACAATGCAAACTTCGATATCCAGAAATTCTTCAACGTCGTGTTTTTTTGTCAATAAAGTGAATAGTTTAAATTTACTTATGAAACATTGAAGAAAAATAGAAGTAAAACAAAAAACACGAACATTATTCTTCATTTTTTTCGCATTGAAAAAAAAATCCAATTGCGAAATTGCGATTAATTGTACTACATTGATTATTTTCCCAGTATTATAAAATAATTTTGTCTCTTCGGGATGACAAAGCACGTTGTTTAAGGATGAATTGGATATGTTTTACAGCTAAAGATTTGATTAGATCAAAATTCCAAAAATTCGCAATTGGACAAAAATTTGAAAAAATTCCAACCTCAGGATAATCAGGTAATTTTTTTTTTTCGTTACGTAAAATGAGTGGTGATTTTTTTTCTAGATGTGCATCAATTTTTTTTTAGAATATTCCCTTTCTGTAGATTTTTCCAAAAACTGAAAAAAATCATAAAATATGACTTGAATGAACTTGACACATGTTTTTGTAAAAGGAATCAACATCATCTACACAAAATTTCATATGAATTGGAAAAAGTTTCTTTTATACATATCGTTTCCAGAAAACGGCGAAAAAAGGAATTTAAAAAACAAAAAAGTCTGAAGAAAATTCGTTAATATTTTAGAAAATTCACCAATTGATTCCACACGACGAAAAAAGTCGTCTGATTCTTTGTTGAACTTTTTTTCCAAAAACAATTCGTTAATAAAATTTTTATAATTTTACTCTTGTCTATCAATGTTCGTAGCGTCTTAAGTATGGCTGAATATTTTAATCTTATGTTTTAATTAGACGCAGAACAATATGTTTATCCATATTTGATATAATATAAACGAGATCGATGCATGTAGTCTTTATTTATAAAAATACCAACCAATGTAATCAAAAATGGAGGAACATTGTGCGTGGGGCATATAACTTTTGGGACTCTCTAAGTAAACTTTCCAGCTGAGTATATTTCTGTCAGAGTTAGAATTAATTTTTATTTCTCTCTGTATGATATAAGATCGTTCGCTGGTTGTACACGTTGCACATAAAAATTATTGAAGGATATTTTGTTGCAATTCAACAATGCAAACTTCAATGCCCCATTATTTTGTATCGAAGGTATAGATATTGCATCAACAAATTTGGGCTCACAAGGCCCCTGTCCGCTTATTGACATTACGAAAACTGACGTGGGTCTTGAAAGGCTGAAACCCCTGAAAGGGCTTCCGAGTATTACCGCTAAGAGATATGAAAAAATTGAAATAATGATTTGATGGTGCCCTGAGAGTGATTTTTTCATAGTACAGGCCTGTATCAGCCGTCGTTTTAGAGTTTCTTCGCGTAATGCGGTAGATGGCGCTACGTTACCCATAAAAGTTAAGAAATCAACGAGGAGGTTGAGTCACGCTTCGAGCAGCGTGCAATACGTATATATACGTATATGCAATTCAAAAAAGACGTCTATCACCTACATTACTTTAGTAATTTACTGCAGGAAGCCTATTTCAAAATAATGTAAGTTCGAGTGTGAAAATAAGAAATAGTTTGCTATGTAATTTACAAGCGAAATTAATATACCGATATTCACCCAGGTAATTTATTTACCCTCGGGAGTTTAATAAGCAGCATCGGTAACAGGTATTGGATGAATTATTTAATTAATTGGCGAGGAAATATTAACATCCATGTTTGAATAAATTTACGTTTGTATTCAATTCTCCAGTTTGGAATATCATTGAAAAATTATACATAAATTTAGAGAAAATCATCGCATTAAATCCTGTACTGCGTTCATGATGTTTTAGAAGCAACTCTGATATACATATTTAATATAGGTTAGGTGCATAATAGCGTAGGAAAATCTCACCATTTGTTTGATAAACGCATTGACAAAGATAGAGAGAGATTGGTCTCTGTGTGTTGATCCAGCTGCTGTACGAACTCAACGACTCGACGTTCGTCTCACCTTCGACGTTAATTTGAACGATACGGTTCGCGCTTATTATCGCTAAATTAGCCATTATGTCGTTATATTAACGAGTCAATGTGTGTCAGGGGGTCACAGTGCCAGTACGAGCGTACTCTCTGCTACTGGTTTAACCCTCTTCTCCTATCTCCCCACCATAACTTGACTCTGTACCGCGGCGGGGTCACTCTCGCAACTTTGGATCGCCACCGGGATCAGCCTGTCTCTTCTAACGCACTAATGTATCATACCTCCCCACCTACCTTACTACCTCACTCTCTCTTTCTTTTTCCATCTCTGCTGTGTTTGTTACGTTGGTGTTCGAACCCTCCGTGACCTCACATCGAACAACTAAGCAGCAACCCCATTGTTTGACCTACTCTCTCCCTCTCTCCGTCTCCGTTATGCGTGCCCTTTTGTTTAGTACATTGGAACGTCATGTGTCATCACCAAAATTAACGAAAGATGTGTCAGCAATAAGAAGAAAATAGAAATTAAGAGTCGCGGTAGCGACTGGAGACAAATACATTTACAAGCGAGTCTCTACAAGACTCTTTTACAGGAAGAACCGCGATTCATCCTGTTTTGGAAAACTGTTTCTCTAATATTTATTATATCACAGCATTTTGGAGGATTATTTGGATTCATATATTTTTCAATTTTTTTCTCTTTCAATCGCGACTAATTAAAACCTCGTAGCTCAAAGCGTATTGATAATATTATTATTATATTTTTTTAAATCGTTGTACCGCAAAATTCAGCTTTTTTTCGCACACATTTTTGATGCTCAATCTACCAATTAATTAAAAATACAGATGTGCTATAGTACAGTTGTTCTACACAAAAAGAACAAGAATAAAAAATAAGAATGAAAAAAAATTCGGATACAAAAAAAATTTCAAACGAAAAAAAAAATAGATTGAAAAAAACATTTGGGCCGAAGTACTTGGCGAGTTTTCCTGATTAATTCATACAATGTGCTTAATTAAATTCAATTTGCTTACATGGTTACACTGAGAAACAGATATTGTTGAAAATACCAAATATGTTTTGCCTTAAAATTTTGTTGGTTTAAATATTGCTCAGGTGCGCTAAATAAGCTACAGTTGTTTTAACTAAACCTGTCAGTTAAATCTTATTTATCTGCTCAACATGATGATTTTGTCAGAAAAACTACTACCATTTATTTGATTTTTTCCGATTTCTATTTGGTCTAACAAAATGTCCATTTGATTATGAACTATCAACTCAATTAAACGATTTTGTCATATTGAAGGGATACTGCATACGTTCAACTGAATGATTTAGGATGATCGAATAGAACATATTGTTCAATCACGTAACTGTAATTATGAAATTCATTCGCTCAAGATAACAAAACGTTTTTCCTAAGGACTGTTTCTCTTTGTTCCATCAACTAAAAGTTACTTCAATTTAAATAAGTCGCTTGTTCATATTTAAAACGATTACTTTGTTTTCCGAACAAGAATTTATTTAAAAATGCGCATTATTTTGCTTTGGTAATAACTATATTTCACGAAAATACAACACAATATTTTGTTCACGTACTGAATAAAGCAGCATTTAAATGATCAAAGTGAAGAGTTCAATTGAACGGTGTATACTTACAGCAATAAAATGGTGCGGTGATAAGCGAACACGTTATTTCAAAATCAAGAATAGATTCAGTTAATTCGGTATGTTGTAATCACAATGGATCGAGACAATTTTCTTTTAATTACGAAACTGCTTTAAACAATTGGATATAAAATTTGAAGAAATAAGAATTCGATTAAGTTGCGTAAAACTCAGTTATTTCAAAAGCTAAAAGATAGTCAATTGAACTAAATATCTTTTTTCCAGCAAAAACCGATATTGTGTGAACCAAAAATCTTTTTTAGTTGAAGGTTTTGTTTTGTTGTTTAATCTACATATGTTGTTAATGTGAATGAATATGAGGTTGCTGCAATGACGCATTCTTTCGTTGTAAAGAAATACGTAGCTTTTATAACATTATCCCTTGTTCACAATAAACGAATATGTATGATATCGATCCATCAAATATTGTTCGGATTGAATATGGGTCATTCCACATCAATTCAACCACTTTTGAACCCGGCCCCTTTCGATTTGGCTGAAACTTCGCAATTTTCTTTTACGCCACTAAAGAAATTTTTGTGAATTTTTTCAAATTTTTTTACTGAAGGCAAAAAAAGTTATGAATGTTAAAAAAATGGCTTTTTCTTTTTCAAATAGCTATAACTTTTTCAAAAATTGACCTATCGGGACGTTTTTTTTTTTAAGTTTTGTTTTCGAATGTACTTTCTCTCGAGTTTCTGATTGGTTGGTTTCTGACTACCGATATATCTATATATATTATATACCATCATCTGTAATATTTTTTACAAATAGCAAAAATTCCCTCCCGGGGAAAAAAACCCGGACAAATACATTGGTGGTCCCTCGTTTCCCTATGATATCACTTGAATTAGTAATTTTAATAAAAAGTTATGGGCCGGACAAGTACTCTTAACATGTATTTAAACATAATTTTATAATATTTACAATTTATAATATTTATAATTTAACAATTTTGTTAAGTATTCTTAGTACGTCGATGTTGATATCTTTTGCATCACCAAAGGAATACTTATCCGAATATTTATATCATAAATTTTACTGCTGCACGTAACTTAGACAGTAACCTTTTTTCTAAACTATTAATACTTCTTACATACCAATTATAAGTAGTATTTTTCTCATCTTCATTACGCTAATTTTTTAATGATTCAACTACTGTTGTTTTCTGTGGAAACAAATTCAAGGTAAAATTTATTGTGATTTCGGAATGAAAAAATAGGTAAACACTTTTTAAAATTGCTTTCAGTGGTTTTGGATCTTTTGTACGATTTTTCGTGATATCATAGGGAAACGAAGGACCACCAATGTACTTGTCCGGGTTTTTTTTTCCCCCGGGAGGGGATTTTTGCTGTTTGATGTCACTTCTTTTTTCTATGGTATTTTCAAATATTGCACTTCATATAGATTCCAATAGAGTCTGTACGTAACAAATAAAATTACAACGTGTTCGTATCGTTACATCATCGATTTATTTCAGTCACAGAAATCAGCACTGTTCACTCTTCTAATTCGACATAAGGGAATGGGACAGATTTCCCACCATAAATTTATTGTTGTTGGGGTTATTTGAATATACGAACGTTTCATTCCTGTGATAATGAACAAAGTTATAATGTTTTCGAAAGAGTTAACTACAGGCTTAGGGTATTGTCGAGATGTTAGTTATTCGTTAATAGGGTATTATAGGATTATAACTTGGCAGGAAGGGGGGGAAATTCCCAATCTGGAAATTTTTTCTATTAACAAGCCAATTAAATTTTGTTGGCATATAGCTTCGCTCTCCTGGATTCAGACTCGAATACGTCAGATTCTAGGCACCTGAGAAATGAATTATTGAAAACAAATTAGTTTTCAAAAAACTAATTGAATTCACAAACATTTTGAGCGCAATTTCAAGGCAGGCAGAATTTTTCTGTAGATTTTATGGCTATAAATTCGTTTTCATCGAATAAACATATTTGAATAACAGTAAGTTTTGGACATTATGTTGTATTTGTGGTAAAAAATATTACCAATCCGACTTGTCGTTGATAAAAATGGAAAAGAGATTTTTTTCCGAAATTTCTTACTTTTAATAAATGAAACATCAAAAATACAATTTTAAGTAATTGTATAGAAATAGAGAACATATCGAATCCACTGTGAAAAAAGTTTATGCGTTCCTGTAGTCGTATTTTTATTGACAACGAGATGAAATCATGATATTTATAAATACCATTTATAATGAAAGCTTACAGCTATTTTAATATTCTCATTGAATATAATGACAGGTTCAGATAGTATGTTATGGGTACTTTAAAACAAATTATTCAACAAAGCAAGCAAACTTAGATCAGGATCATGCCAATGAGTTTGCTTGTATCAGTTGCATTATCTTCGTGTCAATTTTGATAAAATCATAGCCAGAGTGACTGTAGAGAAAATTTTTCTGAATCATGATTTTTCAATTTATAATGCAACAATCGCAGCCAAACTTGGAAATACACAACACATCTGTCGCTTCTCAAAGCTTCTAAAGTTTTGTAATATCCGATGTATTCCGAATGCTAAAAATTTTGATACTTCAGGAAAAAGAGCACCCGAAGACTTTATGAAACACCTTTTCAAATTCATTGTGCCACAATTCAAGCAGAAAAGTAAAAAAAAATATACCGCACATTGCGCTCAACAAAATTCAAAATTTTTGGATGTATCCATTGCGTTCTGAATTTTCATTTCATCCAGAAATGAGCAACCAAAGACTTTTTGTAAGAAATTTTTCAATTCACAATGCCACATTTGGAGCCAAGAAGTGGGGATGCTCTTCACACATATCGCTTCACAGAATTTTCAAAGCTTCTAGGTATCCATTGCAATCTGATGATACAAATTTTGATAAAATCAGAAAAAATCGGAAAGAAGAATAAAAAAACTTGGCGAGTTTTTTTAATTCATATAACATATCGGTCATGGTCACGAACTCGCCAAGTACTTTAGTCAAAATTTTTTTTTCAATCTATTTTTTTTCGTTTGTAATCTTTTTTTGGATCGGACTTTTTTTCATACAGAGTTTTTATTCTTGTTCTGGTTGGTAGAATAACTGTACTTCCGAACTTAATTCTTTTTTCTATCAACATTCAACATTATTTGTAGATTTTATAAAATACAATAACGGCTCCCGTACTTGACCACATATATTTTAATGGAGCTCCATTTATTTTATAACTGTTTGCGAAATTCAACCTTAGCTTTTTGCAAGAATTAACTCATTTTTGTTTTGTGTGATATGACTTTCTTCGATAATTTTTTCAAGAGGATCACTCTTTTTACTTTTTGATAGGATTTGATTTTTTCAGGGATTTTTGTGAGGGGAGATTTCTGGAGTGTATGTATATTTGTGAAAAAATATGGAAATGAGAGTCAACAAATGTACTTGTCCAGGTTTTTTCCCCCGAGGGGGGATTTTTATGCTTTTGTTTGTTTAACAAAATTCTTATACATTATAGGCAAGGGTTTGATCTTGCCTTTGTACCATAAGTCACTGCGCCATTGAGTCGAGTAGCACGTTTTCTTTAATTTTTTATAAAATAATGAGCTTACGCAGTCGTTGTCTATTAAAAGAACTTAAAAATCAGTAATTTCGTTATACGTTTTTTGAAAATTATCATAATTTTTGCTACAAATTTATGAACTATTATATATTTTACTGTGGTAACCTGAAAAAAAACCTTCCGGACCTAATACGAAAGTGCCCTTTCAATGCAGATTCAAAAAATGAAAAGACAGATTGAAAGCAGAATTCCTAAAATACATGCAAAATCTAATTTTATGCGAATGTTGTGGAATTTTTCCTGCGAATCTCGTGATCAAAGAACACCAGATCTCACACTGAGAAAAAAAATTGTTGAGAAGGTCTATTATTTTGTTGAATACGGCGAACAAAATTTTATCGGATTGCCAACAAAATTTTTGTCCTTTCAACAATTTCAACGGACTCCCAACAAAATATACTGTTGAAATATCAAAAAATTTGTTATAATTCCAATAATATTTTGTTCGCCGTATTCAACAAAATAATCGGCTTCTTCAGCAAATTTTATTTTCACTGCGGAGAAATTCATAAATTTAGGGATGTGTGGGGTTAATAATTATCGACATAAAAATAAATGCGTTACTGTGTGTTTAAAACCTTTGAATTAACAGCTCAAATAATTCAATCCGCTTTATTCACTTAATTACACTATTTAATAAAACTCTACTTTCAGCCAGAAGTTAAAAAAAACTGTAATTTGTGAATGCTGAAACAAGTTATTGGCCGAACCAACAAAACTTCGGCGCAGCCAAACGAATTTATGTTAATACAACAGAATATCATTCAAATAAATTAATTCATTTATTCTTCCTAACTCCAAGTCTTATTATTTTCATAATGAGACATATTAAAGAAAATTTCTATCCAGACTCAAACATTATATTGTTAAATCAAGGAAACCGTTACATAAAAGGAATAAAAATATCTTCACAATCTACATTTTACGAATCAGGTTTTTTTCTTCTCATACGAAATCCTATGTTTTATCAATTATCTTATTTTGAAAGAAAATTTTCCTTGCAATAAAAAATACATTTTGTTCGATCAAGAAAAGTAATACAAAAAACTACAAAGTATTCTCTTGACGCATACCTTACATCTGAATTATCATCGATTCAAACGAAATATCAGTTTTCACTAATTATACACGAAACTCCATCAAAATAAATTTACTTTCGATATCGTAGCGTTTTGTGCAGTTGGAAACGTGAATAGATGGAAGAAACAAAGCTATGTTCTCAGATTAACAAACTAATTGGTGTTGGAAACGATAATTTAGTTATTGCAAATCTACTCATTGAATTCTACCTTATTGGCTTATGGTACAAAGGCAAAGTCAAACCCTTGCCTATAACGTATAAGAATTTTGCTAAACGAACAAAATAATGCTTGAAGCAACGATGGCAACGGTAAAGTAGCTTCTCGATATGACCACCGCGTGGCGCAGAGCATTAAGTTTCTCACGTACACGCCGGTCTGTGGATGGGCATAAATTACAGGACCCGAGTACGTTACGCCGTTTCGACCGATTCTGTTGTAGAATTAGGTAGCGAACATTTGTACCTAATACCATAAAAACAAGTGTATTGTTTTAACACGTTTTGGGCGTGTCCATTTTGAGGCATTTCTACACGTTTGAAGCCGTGTTACCGTCGACGTAATACTCGTGTTGTTTGAACACACTTACCCGCGTTTTATGAAATGCACTTTTACCATGTTGTATCAACACGGTTTGAGCTTTTTCGACGTTGAAGCTCGTTTCTACACACTTGTAGCCGAGTTGCTCTTCAAATCAACACGTTTTTCACGCATTCTTGATGTTGGTGTATAATACAAGAGTCGAAAATATAACAAAATTTTTTATTATTTTCATTTAACTATGAATCCGTTTTTTTTTTATCCCGATTGGTTTTCTTACCATTCTTCGTATTTCGGAAATGATTTCTATCGAATAAAAATCTTTACCTAGGTGTGGATTTGAACCGACCTGTCTACCTATCGAATATCCTAAACCCACGCACGCTACCTATTACGCTACAACGCCGATGATAACTTCATGTAAAAAAGTCCATCGTACCTTATATTATACATGATTTTGAAATTTTTCACTAACATGAATGGGCGTATTGCGTAAAGACATAAGAAAATATTTTCAATAAATTTAAATTCATCTATATATATTCATTGCCAGCAGTAAAAAATGTATATACTTGGTTATTGGCGCTGTGTGACGACTAGCTCCATAACCTCTCTTGCTCTATGCATACACAGTGCTCGACCGCGCGGGAACAAAGTCTCAAGTTGACGTGTTTGTTTACAGTTCGTCTTTCCGCATCGTCCTTCAAGTCGAACACTTCCACTATTCTCAGAAAATGAAAAAAACATTTTTTTATAAAATCTAATTAACCCTTTGAGCCATATATTTTTCCTTACATGCAATTGACTTGACATTTAATACTCGAGGGTTTTTATGGTCGCTGATTACGAACCTGAACTGGAAATTGAAAATTAATTGTTTCTTTATTTTTTTAAACAAAAACCACCGTACTAAAAACTTTGAATAAATTTTGTAAAATTCTTTGGAGTGTATTGAGTTTGTAAAAAATTGCCCTTCCGAAGGTCATAGTAGTTTAGTAGAAAATAATTTTTTTCGTGAAAAAGTACGAAATTGGACTATATTTATTTGAATGTGATATTTGTGCAATCAATCTGCAAAAAAAATAAGCGAGACAAAAGTCCTACCATGGCTCAAAGGGTTAAATTCTTCATTGTACAGAGCTGTCTAACCTTTGCTCATGCAAAATGAATTTCACAACTCAAGCCTCAATTTGTCATAGTTACTTACCTCGAACAGACGTATTATCTACGTCTGCAACTTCACATTATCTACGTCTGCATTCACATTATCTACGTGTGCAACTTCGTCGATGATACAATTTATGGAGTGCTTTCCCTGCATGTGTTGTTTGTATGATTTCCATTTCGTAAAAGTTTTTTCACACCCGGCGTCATTGCACTGTATTTTTAGGCGTGGATCATCTTTATAATATTTGATGATGTGGTGCAATAAAAACTCTTTCGATATATGTTCAAAATAGCACATCTCGTATTTGAAATTGGCTATGTTATCACTCCGATCATAACGACAAAACCCAAAACAAAACATTCGCCATTTTAGAAATACCAACACGTATATGAACGCGTGATTTTCTAGCAGGTTGTTCGAATTTAAGTGTGTAGCTTATTGCGAAGTGTGTAACTACACCAGAAGTGTATTGTTTCGTACCATGCGTATTAAATCAACACACATGAATGGTGTTGCAAAAATCATAAAACGGAAGAAGCAGTGTCGTCGGAAAAATCATGGCATCACGTGTTGTTGCAACATACCGAATCAAACGTGGCGTGTTGTTGCAGTACGATTAATTAAAACAACACACCTTTTACGCGTTTAATGTGTTGATCCAACACGCTTGTTTTTACAGTGAGTCCCGTGAGAAATACTAGATTTTCTTACATCTATGATCCCATGGTCATCGTGGTAAGAAATCAGGTGAATACATATTTTTGAATGATAAGTAATTCGTTAGTATAATACATATTTGAGAATCGAAAAAAAACATTTATAGATAATATGAATATTGTGAATTAAACATGTCTTGTGTTTGATTTAAGCTTTTGTATTTTCAAACCAACATATGCAATTAATGAATATGTTAAAAAAATACTGAAAGTAAACAAAAGAATATTGTATAAATTTTATATTGGTTCATTACAATCGAATATGTTAATGTGAGAACTACATATTTACTTATAGTGAACGAGGGATAGAGTTGTAAGAGGCCACGTATTTGTTTTAAGAGGACCGTATGGTCTAGAGCACGAAAATTTCACCTATTTTCACGATTTTTTTTTTGCCTTAAAAAATTTAAAAATCGATGTTTTAACTTTTCGGGTTTATTACTACCTTTATTAAGTATACAAAAAAATTTTTTTTTAATTTTAAAAACAGTGTTTATTATCATATAATTGGCATTGAAGACGACCCTCTCGAAAAATCCGACCCGGACGGTGAAGATCGATCCGAGACTTCTACTCATCTGAAACACAAAATTCAAGAAGATTCTTAATCAGAAAGAGTGCAGTTATGGTCGGGACTAGAACAAATCGAAAAAATTAAAAATTGACAAAATGGCGCGCTTTTGAAAAAAAATTCGTAAAATCGGGTTTTTTTTTCACTAGTTTTTTAGTATAAACAATAAGAAATTATTTAAATAAAATTATGATTGTAGTTCCGACGATAGCCATACATGTTGTGAACAACATATCCAAATTTCAAGTGATTCGGTTGAATAGTTTTTTTGTTTTCACCTGCGCAGTGCCGAAAAAAGTCGTTTCGAGATAAATGAGTTTAAAGTTTGAGGTACAGATATTTTCAAAAATTGAGCAAATTTTGAATACTTACAGTTAATCCGCGATTCCGGCACCATATAGGATTCCTTCGGAACGTTCATAATTCAAGATTTCCTCACTCCTTTCATTTCTTCGAGCTGTCCGAGCCTCTTTGGAGTTGTCCGTGCTCCTACGGTTGGCGCTCGATACTCGCAGCTCGTCTCGGTTTTGCGCTAGTTGCTCCGCTTGTGGCCCGATTGTTATGCCCATGGTCTCCATTATTTTCAATAGGGATGCAAATCCTTCATTGAATATGCAAGCGGAAATGTGAGTGGCAATATCAATGATTTTTTTTCCGGCAAACAGATGTTTCGGCGCAAGTGCCACACGCAAACATTGAAACTTTCGTTATTGTTCTGCGTATTACTGCCAATACACCTTTCCAATAAAGTCTCTGCTGTCAATTCTTCATAAATTGGTTTTAATATCTCTTGTGCTTCATCGCACAGAGCAGGTGGGTGCTCGTAGGTGTCTAAAGTACCTGCAGCCTCACTTTGACGCCACTTGCACCACGATTCGGAACCTGGAGGACAGTACGAGTGTTGCGGATTTTCATCTGTTGAAATTTTGTGATAATATGCTGCCCATATTTCACTTCTCATCCCTTCAGTCGAATCTGAATTACGTCTAATTGCTAGACCGTAATAAGTTGACAGCTCTTGCAATAATTTATTCGTCAATTGTTGACGCTTCGGTGTTTTATTTATCGATTTCCGCTGTGTCTTTTTTCCCTCTTCTTTTTCTGTCAATTTCTTTGTTGCTTTCTTTATTTGTGCATGTTTTTTTTTCGCATCAACAGCACGTTTGTACAAACGTTTTTTAACATGCAAAACACATTCTTTTTTGCAAACTAAAAAATCATCCCCGTAAGGCTTTGTGTCCAATAAGGCTTTGAACGTTTTCGTGTCGCGGACCGCTCTCTACCTGCGTTATGGGCTGTAGAAGCTGTAATATTGAGAATTTCCGCATGAAAATTTCACAGTATATTCTTGAGATACTATACTTTCGACATATCGAAAAAAAAAAAAATCGATTTTTTCAAATTTCTAGACCATACGGTCCCCTTAAATAGACAAATGTGTCGTGTCTCAGTAACTACATATTCGTTCACAACACTACTACATGTAGACTAAACAACAAAACAAGACCTTCCATTGAAATAGGCTTCTGATACACACAGTATCGGATTTAGTCGGAGAAAAAGATATTTGGTACGATCGACTACGTTTTAGCTTTTGAAATAACTGAAATTTACTCAACTTAATCAAGTTTTTATTTCCTCAAATTTTATATCCACTTGTTTAAAGCAGTTTCGTAATCAAAAGAAAATTGACTCGTTTCATTTTAATCACAATTGACAGAATCAACTGAATCTAGTCTAGATTCAAAAAAACGTATGCACTTATTAACACACCATTGTGTTGCAATAAGTATACATCGTTGAATTGAACTTTTCAATGATTTTTTTTCATTCAAGTATTGGTTTATTTAGTACGCGAACAAAATATTTTGTTGTCTTTTCATAATGTATAGTTGAACGTATTCAAACAAAAAATTTAGTTAAAGTAAACAAATTTTAGCTATACCAACAATTTTTTTTTCTCAGTGTACAAACTCGCCAAGTACTTCGACCGAAATTTTTTTCACAATCCAATTTTTTTTGTTTTGAAATTTTTTTTGTATCCGAATTTTTATTCATTCTTATTTTTTATTCTTGTTCTTTTTGTGTAGAACAACTGTTAATTAATTGAATTGAACAACTGTGAATTAATTGAAACATTTTTTATTAGAGGTTAATAGGCTTTAATGTATTTTACTATTAATGCTTTTATAGTTTTAATTTATTTTTGTAAAGTTTAGACTTAATTTTTGGTCAGATTTGATTGGTAAATTTTTGTGGGGCTCTCTTAAAACTTTTTGTGAGTTTTTAATTTATTGAAAAAAAATTTTTGCGTAACTCCTATAATTTTTTGAGATTTGATGAGAATTAGAGAATTTTTGCTAGGTTGGTTTTATGGGAGAAAATCTCTTTTATAACTTTTTGTTAGGGTTCGCGTTCAAAAGGGGATTTTTTACCGGAACAACTATTTGGGGGGAGTAAATGTACCTGTCTCAACTTTTTTATAGCATATATACTGTTAAGTAATCACGGCTTTTCTCATTATTTTTACGAATCCACCGTTCACTTTGGGCTAGTACAATTTTGAATTTAATTTTTTTTCCTTCAATTTAACACGAACCTTTGGAGTGTCAACACACTAGTCGAAAGAATCACGATATGGAAATTTGGATCGTTAAGAATTGGTCAAACTTATGTTGGGTCTTTATTAAAACGTATCGACAAATTTAACACAATAAACACGCATATATCGAAATATCATAGGTACAATCGGAAATGATAGAAATCATTTCTGTTATTTTTCTCTTTCTTTTGCTTTTCCAGTTCGAGATTTATTTTTTTGTATTTAAGTTATTTCTTTCGCGTGTATTAAAAAAATATTTTTTCTCTAAAAAGTTATTTCAATCGTAATTCGATAAATCATAATGAAACGACATCTTTTTCGAAACGATTCAGGATATAGACGAAAAATGAATTTTTCACGATTCATTTATTACGGCCATGTTTTTCTTTCCATATCGTTTAGCAGATTATTTTGAAATCGACTTCCTCTTTCTGTTTCAATTGATCCATAGCTGATATACCTATCGATTATTTTTTTACATCTCACCAACATGCAGTAGCGAACACTCGATCTTGTTTTTATGTATATATACATATAAATGGGTTGATCTTCGTCAGCTATTTATCGCCATATTATTCATGATTTGAATATATGTATCGATTGTTAATTCTGTTAAAAATTAAACCTCTCAAAAACATTATACCAAATTTTCACGGACTGCGATGTAATAAAATCGTTTCGTTGCATATTATGCGGATCAATCAATTCCATAATACGAAATGTATTGACTCTATTGTTATTGATGATACTACTTGTATTATTTCCAACTATTATGATTTTTACGACTTTTGGCGCATTTTCAACAAGATTATGTCAGATCATTTCGGAGTGTTTTCCAAATTATTGTTATTTTTACAATAGTTTATGGCTTCCGGTTGGATGCCCTATAGAGTTTTCGCGTATTGCCGACGTTTCACAAACGTTACAGTTTGCATCATTAGGGCTGACAGCCATCAACTATTATAACAATAATGGCCGTGAAAGCCTCAAAACTAGTATTTTTGTTTTTATTTTTATTAATTATGCAAGTGATATTTTTTTATTTATTTGTTAATAATAGTTGTTAATTAATAAATCGTTATTTGAGTGAACAAAATATTGAGTGATGACAAATAAAAAATTGTCATCATGTATCTCATAATGAAATAGTTCATTTGTTCGTTCTATTGGACAGCTTTTTAATGGCAGACTTCCTCGAGAGAATCATGTGTGGCGAAATACGAGGGTCATCCCACACACGCCACAAAACACCGTCAATACCAAAGAAAAATCCGCCCTAAACCGCAACGGTCCTACTCGAAAGTTCATTAACTTGGAATCGTTCATTCGCAACGGACACTGCAATGTGTTTCCATGCAATTCGTATCATTCACACCTCCGTGCGACCAAACTTATAAAAAAATATTCTTACAAACTACGGAAGCGGATTTGATTTCATACTTTTACGACTTTTCATGCGCTAATTGAATGAAGTTAAAATAAGATTAACTCAAGTCCGCTTGTATGAGTAACAAAAGATTATATTTTTTATCGTATATTCGACCCATCGGCAAAAGAAACACAATTAGGTATTGAAATCAAGTATATCCTCGTCTGATACGAAAATATAGAAAGCAGGAATATCGATTTTACGAATTGCAATATTATTTATAGCCTGTTGCAATATGTGATTATCGAGAGTTCGCAATTGAAGCGATTCCAGACTTCTCTTGTCTCGTCCATCTCTGTTAAATTATTTGAATATGATATGATATGGAAAATTACGAGTTCAGGTCCGCAATTCGAATAATTTCCGTAGTTTATTTATTATATATGTACCGTGAAAAAATTTGTTCCCGTCATTAATCGCTATATTTATCATACGTAAGAAAGGGATTTTCGAATCTTTTGACAATATCGTATTGATATATTAGCGAATAAGAATGAAACAAAGTAACTTCCTCCAACGTTTGTCAATCAATCATTATGTTTTCGTCAAAATGTTGTCCACTAATACATCTGCGTGAATTTTCGTTTTCATTTTCGATAAATAATTGTTTTTTTCCCTCGATTCGACACGTATCCAAATGGCCATAGATCTTGGGCGATGACACTCATTATTCTGACTGTAATGTTTTGTGAGACGAGTGAGTTGTTGACGAGTCAGTCATACTGGCTGTAGAAAGTCATTTACGGACACATTTTGTTACCCCATGGAGGCTCCATAGATTCATTCATTGAGGTTACGTACGAGCGTTAATACAGGTCGTATAGGTACGAAGACATTAATCTTTTCGGAATCTTCTAACCTCCGATCGTTAATAACTTTATCTTCTGTCCTTTGCTCTTCGCTCGTTCTCACCAACTTCTAATAGTAATTTTTCAACGACTATTCGGGGTTTTATTAACAGTATAGACGAACCCTCAAAAACCACCTCTCTCTCTCTCTCTCTCCCTCCCCCTCTCTCACTCTCTCTCTCTCTCTGTGCGTGCGCGTGCGTGCGCGTGTGTGTGCGTGTGCGTGCGCGCGTGCGTGCGTGTGTGTGTGTGTGTGTCTGTCTGTCTCTGTCTCTCTCTGTATTTATATACATATTCTACCCCAATAATTTCACGATATTTCAATAGAGCTCATACTTCTTACGTCCTTATCAAGCTTATAAGCAACATTTATTTCTTATAATTAAGGATGTATGCCCAAAATATACAATTTAAGTTTGACCTTCAAATTTAAAATATGTTGTAGAGTGAACGATGCTGCGTCGATTAGAAAAAAAATAATTAGACTTCACCGTATAGTTATTACGTGAATTAATTTTTTCAGTCCCATTAAAACGCATGTTAATCGTAGCGGAAGTAGCCTAATTTGAAAGAAAATAAGAAAATAAAGCCCGTGATATATAAGCGTACAGATTAAGAAAAATATTATTAGAAACTTTATTTTTTTTACTATTTAAAGAAAAAAAAACTCCGATGTCACCGTCGTATTTGTTCAAAAATCTCAAAAAAAAGTAGAGTCGTTTGGGTCATGTGCGAAAACTGCTACTACAGCCGCCATGTTAAATGTGCGAAACATGGAAATATGGCAACGTTGCACGCGGGGGCAGTACGAACCGAGTGTACAGTAGTAGTGAGAGAAAATAAATACAAGCGTGATCTAATCATGAAATGTCAATGCAAATATATAATGCAAGATAAACATGAGCTATATAAATAAATTAACCAAAATATTTTCTTAATGAATTTAGATCAATCAATACCAGGAAGGGGAAAAAAAGTATAAAAAAATGCATGATTCTGGAAACGAAACATATTGATTTGTAAAAAATAAAAATTAATTAGTGCATATGAATAATGTTTAAATATTGAAATTAAATATCATAATTTGCATATTCGTAAACGTCGAAATCATCGGAATCACGTTCCTCGACTTCTTCACAGTTATTTTCATTTTTTTCAGTGTCGCTGTTTAATTCGCAAAAAGTTTTCTCGTTGTTGTTCAAATCTTCATTTTTCGTGAAACGTTTGAGCCCTTGAATAATTTGTTCAATTACTCTACTATTTTTTGTGATTCTCGGCCTTCCATCTACACTTTCGCAATTAAACAATGTATTAAGGTTAGGAAACTAGCTGTCAAACGACACATTTTCCGGCACTGTTGCCAAATTTTCTCGATATATAAACGGAATTTTTTGATTGGTTGATAGAACGGACATTAGCTCCAGTAAAAAATAGTCAAATGAAGAACTAATTTTTCTTAAAGTTAATAACTGTAACTTTCATCGGATTGATTTGTTATGTATAATTAGTATTAATTAATAAAAAACATATTTAAGATTGATATCTTATATAATGATCTGTTTGAAAAAACAAATAGATGTACTGCGGATTTGATTGGGCATACATCCTTAATCGTGCATATTCTCGTTCGACTTATGCTAATAATGCGAATGTTACGATCAAGTGTATGTGCTAAGTGCGTAAATATTTTCTTTTATTTACAACAAAAAAATGTACTTTGCTGAAAAACGTTTTAAAACTTGGCTTTGTATCATTTTTGCTCAAAAGATTGTCTCTTGATTCCTAAACATTGAATAGTTATTTATATCAATAATATTAATAATATATTAATTTGGGTATTAGAGTGGGTACAGTGTTCATTACATCATATTATATTGTCATGAATTGGCTGGATAAATAAAAACGACTCAAAGTTGAAATACCCCTTTGATAGGTGTCTCGATGCTCGTCGCTCAAGATCCGTTAATGATTTTTCAGCAAAAGTATGAATATTTGTTGGATAAACTGAGTGCGGTTGGCCAGCTAGAAGTAAATTGAAAAAAATTGAAGTATTGTCAACTACGCGCTATGAGGTTGGACGATTCTTGTTGTGCCATATCACGTTTAGTTAATCACCCAGTGGTTGATCCATTGAAAATCATGTTGTTAAGACAACTACGCCACAATTTGACCGCTAGATTTAAATTTATTTAAGTTGAATGTATTTCATGTGATTTCACCGCAATGAATGGTTACATTGAAAAAAAAACCACATGAGACACAGAATCGATTGAATTTAAAATAATCACATAGACGTTGAGTTGTATACGGTTTGACCGTGATTCGATAAAATAATAACATTGAATAAACTTTTCCACGTGGATTAAATTCAATAACACCATAGATCAACGGAATATAATTTTTATTCAGTTTAACACTATTCAAACAAATAAATTTTTTGCTAAAGCTACTATAATTTCATTGCGCAAAAAATAAATTTTGTTTGAAATGAATTTTTCATATTGTAACCGGTCAGCCTTATTTCCTGGCTAGATTTCTGGTGTTGCAGAAATCTGTTAGAGAGTTACGGGTGGAGCGCTCTCGCATAAGCATCGCACCATCCGTGTACCCATAAGACTTCCACATTGAATCATTCAATAACTATCATTCCGACCGATGGTCGTCGAGAAAACCAGAACTCTTGTTTTACGAGGTAAAAAGATGTAAGGCCTTATCGTACAATTTAAGTACGCTGATATGAGAAGGTTTTCCCACCTAATTATGTCAGGATAAGCGATCTTGCGAGAGAGAAGAAGACCTAAAATATCGATGAGTCTTATTTACTACTGAATGTCGCAAAATAGAAAATCAAAAATATCGAATAAAAAATATATATATAAATAAAAATTTCAAATATTTCTCAGTCATTTCAAAATCATAATTATTCGGTACAATCACTGTACGTTTTGATTATACAATGCAATTGATTTAATTGAAACATGATCGATACAATTGACTCGAATACTTTTCCCCATTTCCCGAGCAATGCGTTGATACTATCTTAAATATTTATTAAATTTCATTCAAAAAATATTTTGGTTCTATTGAATATTTAAAATTTTACCCCAAATTGCCGGCATAGTTGGCTCAACGAAATACCTTCAACTACGCACGGAGGTTACGTTACTACTTACGTAGTTATACTACGCCATTGGTTTCGCCGTATCCAACTTCCGAGCATAGTTGAGTCAACTACGCCTTCGTTCTCAACACTGTGCCTTTTTTCAGTATACTTTTCTATGTAAAGCTGCACGAGGTATAAAAATATTTTTGACTTCCGTTTTTATTCCTAATGAGCTCAACTTTGTTTTGAATGTCGAGTATAACCTTGATGAATAACTTGTTGTCGTCAGAATTTTTAATTAAGTATAATTCTTAACACTTGAAAAATTATATTTTCATCACTTGACTAATTTTTCTTGACGCGGTATATAATTTGATGCTATCGATCCGTCTATTTTTTAATTCAGAAAGGAAATAAAGGGGTAAAGAATGTGATAGAACAGAGTGGCTTTTAGTTCGGGAGAGATTTTTGGTGGATCGATCGGGCGTGTCCCCGATTGTTGGCGAATAACTACGAAGCTTCCAGTGCCGCACGCTTTCAACCTGACGATTCACGCTTGTGGGAAAAAACCGCTGCTTGGCGGATATCCTTCGCTGAGAGATAAACATATATCTATATACATAGGCGGGTGTGCATACTTGTATGGAAACACATATCGCAAAAATAGCGCTTAAGTTTAACTAGGTAAATATATGAGGCACTTTTGTGGCAAGTAGTTCTTACCTATTTTTGTTGCTGATGCGCACTCCATAAGATTAATTGATACAGCGAATCCTGGATTCTACGAAAAAGTAGCGTGTAGCGAAGGAACCTTCGCCCCGTCCCCAACTTGTTTTGGGTAGGCTCGAGCACGCGCTCAAATGCCCAAGCTCAATTCTCTTTGATTTTTCTGCTGTCGCTCATTCATTAATATCCCATCAAGGGTGCATCCAAGAGAAAACTCAACAATGACCATTGTCTTAAGAATTTTCTAATTTATCCATTCTCTACGGCTTAACTGCTATTTTTAAGGCACTTCATATTTATTTATATATAGATATCGAAATGTATGTCTGGCACAATGTTGGTCGAACATCGATCGGATGGTAACTATAGTAAGCGAGTAGTCAGGAAGAACGACGAGGAGGAGTACGTACCTATCTCGGCCAACGGTGAGTCGACACACCGTTTGGAGTTCCCCTCTCCGCTAAGATCTCACGTGCAATCGATCAGCCACCCTGGCACCGATTGCTGCCGCCGCCTCCAGCACTTTTCCACCATTTATATACATATAATATCTATGTCTATCAGGTTATTACATTTCAAACTTTTCATTTATACCCTCGTCATTGAAGAGTATACTCACACATCAAATGTGCATGTGTAAGTTTTTCGATTACCTAAAAAAAGAAAAGAAAGAACACCCAAAGAAATGCCTAACCATTGAGTTAAAGATTTGTTATTTTGTGAGACGGGTCCAAAATCCCTCGTCCGGTATCTCCCAAATTCAATTGTTACGTATCTTGTATTTTGAAATATTCTTTATACACAGTTGATGTTTCTCTACTGAGAGGGATGACGACCGAGAAATATGAGTTTAAATAAGTCAATTTTTTCTCCGAAGAAACAAGTGTTATTTAATTATATATGAAAAATTCAGTTAGGCGATGCTTTTCGATAAACCTGACGATATTCTTGGGACTTGAAAAATCACCATAATAACACTACGAACATCGTAATTAATTTCAACATTATTATTTATTCCATCAGTTATTGTTGCTTCGAGAATTTCGTCAAAATAATAAAAAGGACAAAAACTTGTTTTAGCTGGGAAAACTAGTGTACGTACGTGTAGCGACAATTCTGAATAATTTTTCATTAGAGGCCAGAGTAAGTAGCTAGGTATGTTACTTGAAATTAATCAAAGGCTTTCATGAGATTTCCGGTATCATAATTATGCATCGCAAAAATTAAGTAAAAATAAGGCAGGGATGAGCAGATAAGAGATTGATTCGATCGAGGGCATTGATTGACTGAGTGCCGGAAATGACGCCGTTCCAAGTCTTATATAAAGACCGAAGAAAGAATCGCAGGTCTGGGGGTGACATATAAAGGTGAATGGGGATAAACATTTTCAGGTAAAATTACGTGACATATATTTAAGGGTGAAGCGAATACAGGAGAGATTTTTCAGCGGAGGACAGGAGGGGAGAAGAGGGAAAAAATGGTTGACGCGACAAACGCGCCCCCGCGTATCATGCACGAACGTACTCGAGAGTCAGCGAAAAAAAAAGAAGAAAGAGATCCACAATGTAGCCTTCTTTATCTATACGATGCATCGAGGAAGTCAATAGTCGGCAGATTTATCAACACAATACCACGCAGCTCTACGAAGACCCCAGTTACAATCATAATTAAAATAAGAGCGTAAAAATTATCAGTGGGTGTTAATAAAGACCCTCTAAGGAGGGAAGACTCACAAGGAAAGGTAATTTAGTGTCCCCTCTCCGATTTCGATAAATTTTTTATATGTTGTAGCCCATTGAAAAATAAAAGATACGTATTTTTTTTATCGCCTCTTAAGGGGTTTTAAGGAGTGAAATGAACCTTCAAGGCTGGGCATGTTTTGCAGCTGGATCATTTTTTCGTATAGAAGTCCTCTACCAATGGAAACTAAACTAATTGTAAAATGTTCCTCGCATCAAATAACCAATTTGACATGCCCACCTTTTTATGCATCCTCATTGCAAGGGGGTGAACCACCCTCTGAAATTGATATATTTTTTATATAAAAAACAATTATTATCCGATTTTAATAAAACAAACGCTATTTTGAAGATCAAAAAAGTTGACGTGTTTTTCGATTTCCCCCAGAAAAAATATTAAGGGGTAAAACACCCATAAAATCCTAAATTTAATTTTAAGCATCGAGATTTAAAAAAAACATTAAATGGTTTCAAGATTATTGTATGGGCACGGATACGCTAAAATATATATAAAAAATATGCTTCCAAATTTTACGTATCTTCAATTTTACACACCATTACATCATTAAAAATTTTATTTTGATCACAACATAGGTGATATAATCTTCATGTACTAATAATAGATTTCAAGTCATATTTTCATTTCGATTACCTTGATTCTAAAATTCATTGATTATATTTTGAACAATAATGGCATTCTTCGTAGAAATGGTTGAAACAAAGTGATTTTTCACACGATGAACATCTTACTACAGCTACATCTGTGCAGCCTGCAATTTCACATTGTGATTGGGACGATGTCCCAAATCGAATTCAACAAGGTTTTCAAAATGCTCAGGTCGTTCTTCAATGTAACCACTTTTGAACCAGGCATATCGAAATAAATTTTCGTACCTTGGAGCTGACGATTGATTATGTACCAGAGGCTGCGATTTGATTATGTTGTTTCTTAATTGCAAATTTATATCATAATCTAATAACATGACATTCTGAAAAATGTCTAACGTAATTTTTCCAGATTCGTAATCCGAAGACGTTCATTGGATTGATCGACATTCTAATAACTTAACTCACGATAGCTGTTAGAAAAATTATAGTTGAGCAGTCGAAAAGCAACTAAACTATTCATGTTCATAAAATCAGCTCTGGCTTTTTTATCTTAAGTAGGCAGTTTAATATGACTTTTTGTTATTTGGCGTCGAGGCTCTGCGTCATCTCTTGATATCATTAACAACAAAAGAACAAGCGACAATGGGATGTGAAGCCTACATATAAAAACTCTACGACATAAAGGTCAAAAAAAGATTCGATCTTTGAATTGATTCAACTATGGGGATGATAAAAAAAGTATATTCGTCGAGTAGAGAAATGCGATGTGGTTAAATCGAAGCTCGGAACTATCGAGAGGGACGGAAAAGGAGAAGGAGAGAAAGAGAGAGAGAAGGAAGGAAGGAAGGAATGACGGTAATAGCGCATGAGGTGGACAAAGGGTTGAACGTGAAACTGGATGTAGAGCGCAATCTCGTACTCTGCGCATTAGGTAGCATAAGATGGCACTGCTAGCGGGAACAACGAATAGTGGGGATAAAGCCCCGCAGTGCGGCGCGGTCGATACAACCCCCGCTAATATCACGCCTGCGGCACCTTTTTTCTATTTTTTCATCCTACCAACCCTATCCTGCTACGTTTACCCTTTGGGGAGTTTTGCGCGCGCGCGCACGCACGCACGCACACACAATCACGCACGCACGCACACGCACGCACTCACGCACGCGCGCCCGCGCACGCAGACATACGCAGCCACACACACGCGCGCGCGCACACACACACACAGACACTCGCATACGCACAAACCCACACACACACACGCACACACACACGCACGCATCTCTACATATTTACGCGTGTACAAACAAAAATTCATATAAATGACTACACATTTATCGCTTCGTCTATTCAATTCTGTCACTTTCCCTCCTTCACGAAACCTCCGCGCCGTCTCCACTTTTTGTCTCCATTTCCTCTGCTTACGCTGAAAGTCTCTCGTATCCTCTTTTACATTATGCGTACAAAACTGTTTTGTTACGTTGTTTTACGGCGGATCATTCAGGTCGATGTGAATGACCATCCCGTGAGGGTCGATTTACTTTTCTTTCTAAATATCTGGTTGCATGGGGATGATGAATATTTTTATAGGGAGGTTCGATCTCTAGGCTTTAGCGGCAGAACACGGTGTACTTAGAAAAAGAGCAACAGTCGAATTGAATATTTATAATCGATGGTGTTCGTATGGCGTAACTTTATGTGAAAATTTGATACTATTCATTTTAGTTTTGAGACTTTCACAGCCATTATTGTTACAATAGTTTATGGCCTCCGGATGGATGCCGTGTAGAGTTGCAGCGTATTGCCGACATTTCGCGAACGTTACAGTTTGCATCATCAGTAGTCCAGTCACCTTAGGCCATATTTTACGAAGTTCTATTCAAGAGACCCAGCCTCTGGCCAATTTTTTTATAGGTTGTTTGGACCTATAGGAATATAACCCTGAGTTTTCGTAAAAATCCAAGTTGCATTTTAGCAATAAAAAATTATTGAAAATTAAAAAATCGATTTTTTTGAGTTATTTTTTTTGGAACGCGTCTATCGAAAAAAGTTTCGATTAAAAGTTGTTCATCATAACGTCCTCTATAAAAAAGGTCCTATACAAAAATAAGCTAACATTGTTAATTAAGCGGTTAATTGCAAATGAAAAAAAAATTGTCAATTTAATTTTTGCAACCGCAATCGAATGTTTATCAACATATCCGTTTGAAGTTCATACATGATGTAGGGGAGCCGAACCCCAAGAAAATCGTGCAAGATTTATCGATCTGCGAGATATAGTTTAGCAACAATCTGCGATTATCGAAAAAACTTTGGCATTCAATAGAATTTCCCGACGAAGGCCCACAGCGTAGAAAAAAATCAAGGAGCTTTGTGTCATCGTGCAAAAGCGATATGGGGGAAAAAAATTGTTTTGCTTATAAACAAATAGCAATTCTGACCAAAGTTACAAAGATATCCGGAAAATTCTTGAATCATCTAATGCGTTTTTGAAAAACGAACAATTAAAAAAAAAAAAGTTGCAATATCTTGATTACAGCCCGAGATATGGATATTTTTACGTTTTTTCAATTTTCTATTGTTGTAATTAAGATTCTTGCAAAATTCAAATTCGTTAACCTTCCCTACGCTTCGGGCTACGGGATTCAATAAAATACTGACCTTTAGGAGGAATTATGCCATCACAGTTATCAACGTATTCCGATCGACGGCGCGCGGCTGAGCGCGCGGCGTGGCCGCTCGGCCGGGCGGCGTGGTGGGAGTACCCCCTCTCGCTCTGCAGCCTTGCGCGAGCGGCTTAGTTAACAATTTTGATAACTTACTTAAAAATGGTCGTAGAACAATTTTTTTTTTTTTTTTAATTTTACGTGATTTTTTCTCGCGAAACGATGGTATCCTTAAAAAATCATGTTCACCCCATAGCAGACCCATGACCATCGTTTTTACAAATTTTACATATAACCGTGCTTTAAAATAATTTTACTATAAATGGGAAAGGGTATCATAAATAAATCTTTTCTCCGATACTGTTTCATTCATTACAATAAGTTTATTAATGTGAAAGAAAAAAAATTTAGTAAAGAAAAATTCATTACAAAAACTCTCTTTTCACTCTTTTTTCGTTAGGTTCATACTCGTGGTCACTATCTACATTTGTTGGAGCCGTTACTATGGGATAATCAATTCCAATTTCGTCGTCGATTGCCTCTGAGAATTTGAAAAATTCTTCCTCTTCCTCATCATCGCTTAAAATTACTTCGGCTTCGACAGCGTTCACACAACTCATACCGTTACGTTTTTTGCACAGAATGGTGCATTTCAGTCCTAATTTCCGACACGTACAGTAGGATGTGCAGCCACTCTTATCGCATGAGCATGATATAATTTCCAACAAGTTGGGCGGAATAGGATCCTTCCTACACGTTATCGGCTCTAACATGTTTCTACTTTTTTTCCACCCCCACTGAATCGGGTTCTTTGAACATTCACCTAGCCATTGATAAACTTGTAAAAACTTGCGAAGCGAATGTTCATTACAAGCCTCAGCAGTTGGGGGAAGAGAACTTAAATTAAAGGTGCTCTTAAGGCTCGATTTTGTGAAACACAAGTATCGGAATTCGTCATAACCCATATTATCTCCATTACGCGCACCATACATGATCATTACTATATTTTGTCCAGCTGCTTGGTCTTTTCAGTTACTTTTGCTCAGTAAAGGAAATTGAAAATGACCATTAATTTCTTCGAAATTATATTTTAAGTGCATTACTAACTTATTGTAGTGAATGAAACAGTGTCGGAGAAAAGATTTATTTATGATACCCTTTCCCATTTATAGTAAAATTATTTTAAAGCACGGTTATATGTAAAATTTGTAAAAACGATGGTCATGGGTCTGCTATGGGGTGAACATGATTTTTAAGGATACCGTCGTGTTCGCGAGAAAAAATCACATAAAATTAAAAAAAATAAATTGTTCTACGACCATTTTTAAGTAAGTTATCAAATTTGTTAACTAAGCCGCTCGCGCAACGCTGCGGAGCGAGAGGGGGTACTCCCAACACGTCGCCCGGCTGAGCGGCCGACGCCGCGCCCTCAGCCGCGCGCCGTCGATCGGAATACATTGATAACTGTGATGGCATAATTCCTCCTAAAGGTCAGTATTTTATTGTATCCCGTAGCCGGAAGCGTAGGGAAGGCTAACGAATTTGAATTTTGCAAAAATCTTAATTACAACTATAGAAAATTGAAAAAAAAAACGTAAAAATATCCATATCTCGGGCTGTAATCAAGATATTGCAACTTTTTTTTTTAAATTGTTCGTTTTTCATAAACGCATTAGATGGTCCAAGAATTTTCCGGATATCTTTGTAACTTTGGCCAGAATTGCTATTTGTTTATAAGCAAAAATCGAAAATCGTCAAAAAACAGTATTTATTTTCAACGAATACAATTTCTTTTTCCATATCGCTTGTGCACGATGACACAAAGTTCCTCGATTTTTTTCTACGCGTGGGCCTTCGTCGGGAAATTCTATTGAATACCAAAGTTTTTTCGATGATCGCAGATTGTTACTAAACTATATCTCGCAGATCGATAAATCTTGCACGATTCTCTTGGGATTCGGCTCCCCTACATCATGTATGAACTTCAAACCGATATGTTGATAAACAATCGATTGCGGTTGCAAAAATTACATTGACAATTTTTTTTTTCATTTGCAATTAACCGCTTAATTAACAATGCTAGCTCATTTTTGTATAGGACCTTTTTTATAGAGGACGTTGTGATGAACAACTTTTATTTGAAACTTTTTTCGATAGGACGCGTTCCAAAAAAATAACTAAAAAAATCAATTTTTTAATTTTCAATAATTTTTTATTGCTAAAATGCAACTCGGATTTTTACGAAAACTCAAGGCTATATTCCTATATATCCAAACAACCTATAAAAAATTAGCCAGAGGCTGGGTCTCTTGAACAGGACTTTTGCTAAGGTGACTGGACTACAGGGCTGAGAGCTTCGATATTGAAGCTCCCTGGTCTCAGGTAGTCCTTATATACGCATGGTCATCGGTCCACCTTAAACTATTGTAATTATTATAACCCATAATAAGCCGTAAATTATTGTGACTATTCATTTTATTCGTTTAGAGGAGAATGACCGAACATGGAAAGCGGGAGAAACGATCATGCAATTGATTTTTTAACAGATCATAATTTATTTAAAGATACCCGTGTGGAAAATTATTAGGACAGCCCGAAATAAATTTGGGGCCCGTAAGGGCCGGAATGTGAATTCCCTACTAGGGACTTCTACGTCACAGCCAAACAAGACCCTAAAAGGAGAATAACAGGGCTGATTGAGTTTACAAGAAAAGGCTTCAGTGAGGAAACTTATTGAGGACCCGGGTGGACATTGTCAAGGTAGCCTTAAGTTTATCGTCCTAATATTGCCAGGCCAGATATCAGCCTGGAAATGGCGATTGAGAAATATCAGGTTCGCCAAGATTACTAAAAAATTATGCGTTTGAGTTACATTTTTGAGGATCTAGTCCGTCTTCATCAGAGTAGCTCTCATTAAGGGCTAAAGCCACTATAACGGCCTCAAAAAATACCTTTTTTCGACAATTTTTTTTCGGATGGAAGGAAAGGTAATAGAATAATATTGGGTTATCTAAAAAGTATTTTCCGATTTTTGACAGTGGATGGTATTGATGGCGGTAAATCGGGAACTACTCATCCGATTAAGCCAACTCACCGCGCGTTTGAAAGGTGACATTTGAGGTTATATTTTTGTAAAGAGAGTGTTGTTAGTCTTTGTTTGTGCTAAATTAGTTATAAACGTTTAAAAATGAGTGAAATTTCTGAAGAAATACGCCATGTGATACTTTTTCACTATAGAAAAGGCTATAACGCATCATAAACATGCAGAGAAATTTGTGCAGTTTACGGTGAGGATGCTGTAACTGATCGTACCGTGCGTAATTGGTTTGAACGTTTCCGTGGTGGAAATTTGGATGTGAAAAATTTGCCTCGCTCCGGCCGGCCTCTCACTGAAAAAGCCGATGAAATTTTGCAACTGATCGAAATAGATCGGCATGCAAGCTGTCAAGACATCGCCGACGCACTGGGCATTAACCGTCAAACAGTTTGGAATCATTTGACAAAAGCTGGTTATACAAAAAAACTCGATGTTTGGGTGCCACATGAATTGACTGCACGAAATTTAATTAACTATATCGAAATCTGCGATACGTTGTTAAAACGCAATAAAATGGAGCCATTTCTCAAGAGATTAATAACGGGCAATGAAAAATGGATAAAATACAAGAACGTCAAATGCAAACGATCATAGTCGAAGCCTGGTGAAGTACCACAAACGACGGCAAAGCCCGGATTGACGGCCAGTAAGGTGATGCTGACTGTATGGTGGGATTGGAAGGGAATTGTCTACTATGAAATTCTGGAACATGGTCAAACGGTCGATTTGGTACTTTACTGTCATCAATTGACCAGATTACAGGAAGCAATTCAAAAGAAGCGCCCGGAATTGGTCAATAGATAGGGTGTTGTGTTCCACCACGACAACGCCAGGCCACACACATCTTTGATGACTCGCCAAAAATTGACCGAACTTGGTTGGGAAGTTTTGATGCACCCACCGTATAGCCCGGACCTTGCACCGTCTGACTATCATTTGTTTCGGTCTTTGCAAAACTTCCTTGATGGAAAAAAATTGGCCGACAAAAGAGCAGCCGAAAAACATGTCGCCGAGTTTTTCGCCACTAAACCACAGAAGTTCTACACCGATGAAATTATGAAACTACCCGAAAAATGGCAAAAGGTCAAGGATAATAATGGCACATCTGTACTTATATAACATCGATTTTCAATTTAAAAAAAATTAATTCAAAAATTAATAAAAAAATCGGAAAATACTTTTTAGATAACCTAATAATATTTGGGGGAGTTATTAAGCATATATTTAACTGTACAATAAAAAATTATGATTGAAACATATTTAAAAATGATGACACCAGAGCCATTCCCGCAAGGCTTGTTGAATTCGAGGCGTTCTGCGGCACGCAGTGTAACTGGTGCAATTGTTGATCTGGAATATAAAAAAAACACTTAATCTAGACACTCATAGCTAGTGAAGTACGTAGGGGATTTGTAAAATATTCGTTTTTGTATTATTGGCGAGTGTTTGAATGAAGTGGTTCAATTTTCGACAGAAAAAGGGGTAATTATTTGTTGATAAAAAATGATTAAATGAACTTGTCGAAAATTCCTTACGTATTTCACTTTGAAATGTTATTTTTAAGATATTGTCAAAAATTCAAATGAAAAGAATGAAAATTGTTGGAGTTATGCTGCGTGCCGTTTTGAAAAATCGTGTTTCGAGAAAATCGCGTTTAAAGTTTTGAAACGCGGTACTGAAATGACTGACGCGCTCAGGGAAGAGTCCGAAATTTCAATGAAAATTTTTTTTTCAGGTATAAATCTTTTTGCCTCATATTCAAGAGGATTCAAAGTATATTTTAAGCCAATAAAAAAAATCGATTTTCGAAAATTCTACAGTGGTTTTACCCGTTAAAATAAATTGTAATATTTAATATCAAAATTGATGTGGATTCCTCCGATTGGACGAAAAATCTGAATCTGCTTTTTTATTTCAATTCACAAACAAACGTTTTTTTAAAGACACAAAACTTATTTTTGCAACATCGAATATGTTTAGTTATTTATAAACAATTAGAAGTAATTATTTAATAATAAATATATGATAAATAATCATTATTATTACATAATAATAATAAAATATAAACCATAATTATATTTATTATTACATTAATCATATAATAATAAATATTATTCTATGTATTTTTTATTAATAATTCAATTTATTATTGTTTATACTTGATATTATTGTTACTGTTAATTAGAATTTAAGTTTACTGTGACTATTTCTGTCTTACCTTGAGAACTCTGTCAGTTATAGATACCTTAAATATACTACGACGTGACGTATCAGCAGCATATGTTATCAGCAGCATTTTGGAATCAAAATTTCTCAACTAGATAATAGTGTAATAGGTATACTACGGCATGACGTATCAGCAGCATATGGTATCAGCAGCATTTTGGAATCAAAATTTCTCAACTAGATAATAGTGTAATGGGTAGCGTGCATGCGCGTTGGGTCAAAGATCAATAGGTAGGTCAGATCGAATCCCGGTATAGGTGAGAAAATTTTTCCGGGCAATTTGATATCCGGAGTAATGCAAATACTGAAATAAAATGAATTATAATCAGATATGCAATTCTAATCATAAAAAAAATATTTTTATTAACATTTATTTTTTGCTAGAGTTCCAATAGGGCTTCCTTTAAGGCCCCGACCTTTTTGCTCGGTTGGCCTCTCGTTGACAAAATGTGACCGGCCCGCAAGGGGCCTTCCGGGCTGCCATATTGGGGCCCTAATAGAGTAAGGGAAAAGTAATCAGGGCCTAGCCAAGACCCTAACTGAATTTCCACACGGGTAATGTAATTATTAATGATTTATTGTTATTCCTATTATTATTGTTATTTTAATCAATCCAACCAATAGTAAAGTTTTCCTATGGATTATTCAGTTATTCGCACAGTTTTGCCCGCCCGGATGTTGGTATTCTTTTTCTTTGAACTGAATATATCTATCATTTTGGGTTATCATGCGTATACGTGTCAATTTATTGTGAACCAATTATTCAAGAACGCATTCCCGGTTTGAGCTGTGAAAAGAAGAAAGGCGGAAGAGGCAGAAGTGGTTCAAAGCGAGAGTCTCTTATCTTAATTACCGTAGCGAGGTCCCTGTGAGAATAATCAAGAGCCACTTTTATCGTCCCTTAACGTTTTGAGATATCGATCGTTCGTCGTACCTTTCTCGTTCAACCCCTGTAGTAGGTAACCGCTCGAGTATCTTTCAAACAAGTGCAAAAAAACTCTACCACCCATGGAACCAATCATAACAATATGCTATTTCCTGCTGCATATCAAACGTTTTTTAGTTTTTATACGTACACACATTACATATCACAGGTTAGTGAATTTAACATATTTTCACTCACCCCAATTCTTCAAGGAAATGATTATGCGTAACAATGATTTCACAGCAAAATAAAATATTTAATGGGTTACACCTAGTTGGCGGCCGAAAAAAAGGCGTGTTTTTGTTTTTTTTTTTGGGGAAAATGGTTGCAGGTTTCGTACTTTTTTTTTTCACAGTAAAGGGTATATCTTTGAGTATGTTTCATAATTTTTTTATTGGAAAAAATTAATAAATGCAAAATATATAGTGTATCACCCGGACCGCTGTTCAAAAAAGGCCTTCCGCGGTGACCACTGTAACTTCCCAACCAATCATCTGAAATAAAAAAAACCAAATAAATTTAGTTTTTGTATCGGATTATCTAGTCCTTAATCGAAGGATTTGATAAAATATTAATTTTTGAAAAAATGGTCGCCGATGAAAAGTAAAAGTCTAAATTTCGGTGAAAAAATCACTTCATTCTCCTTGATATAAAAAAAGTATGTATCGAAAAAAAAATCCTTTGATTAAGGACTGCCTTTCGATATAAAAAGAATGTATGCAAAATTTCAAGTAAATCGGTCCTCTCGTTTTTCAGATATCGTGGTCACCGATTTTGAAAAAGTCGTTTCAAGAAAAACGCGTTTAAACTTTGAAGTCGGGTATATACATAGGTAAAGTGTAATTTATTACCTCTAAATTGAATTATCGATGCCCGGCCCATTCAACAATCCTTCTGCAGACGTAGCCGCCTCTAAAATTTCAATTTGATGTTGACTTCGCGATAATCTTGCTTCGCGAGTGTTAGATTGACCGCGGCGCTCGGCCGTGTCCACGCGCTTTTTATCTTCTTTCGTCACGTACGCGTGACGATTTCGGCCGCAGCTTACTCCCATTGCTTGCAGCATTGTCAAAAGTGAAGCATATCCTTCATTGAACATACATGCAGCGACATGGGCAGCTATGTTCACCGCAATCGATCCACTCGGTAAAATCTTCAAACTTATTTTCCATATGAGTTGATTGTAACTTTCGTTATTGTTTTGTGTAAAACCACTTTTGCATCTTTCCAGTAAGGTTTCGTTGGGGAGTTCTGTGTAAATTGGTTTTGTTGCGTCTAAAACATTGACTGGTAGAGCTGTATAATCGTGTTGATAAGAGGCAAGTTCATCGTTCGCGGAAGTGCGCTGCCAAGAGCACCAAGACTCATCTCCGGGCGGACAGTTTTCGTGATGCGGATCATCATGGGTTGAACTATAATGATCAAAGGTTGCCCACATCGCTTTTTTCATATTTTCCATCGAATCTGTGTTACAACGAATAGCTAAACCATAGTATACCGTCAATTTATCAATCATTTTCCCGGTTAGCTTGTTTCTGCCGCCAAGTCCTTTATTTTTTTTACACACTCGCGCAATCTACATCTCATTCGCTTTTGGACATGGCCAATACATTCCTTTTTCCACCACGCACCACCACAAAGGTTTCCACCACAAAGGACCACCGCTGTTCGGAGCACGCAACTGCTCCGTTATACCTACGTCGCGCGGCTTGCAGAACCTAACTGTAAAAATGGCCGTAACTTCCTCAATTTTGAACGGATCGACTTGACATTTTCAGAGAATATTTTTAAAAGGTTATACTATAAGAATCCGTCGAAAACGAAAAATCGATTTTTTCAAAAATTCTAACTAGATATAACCCCTTAAATGGTCAAAAATTACTTTCTTCAAGTTGCGTACTATAAAGAAGTTGAATTTATAACTACTGAAAAGTGCAGGAGTTAAAAAAATAAGAAAATGATTATGTTCTTGAATGGTTAGAAAGCAGAAAGACGGTGTAAAATTTGTTCTTGAATACTTCTATGTGAACATTTGCTATTTTCAAGGATTGTTTTTTAAGAAAATAAATGTTGAAAAAGCCGATTTTGCATTTATAAATTATACAGAAAATCAGATTGGTGACCTTATTTCTTCTTTATATTCATTTAAGTAAGGTAAAAGCTTTCTCGATTTGTAAACGTGTGTGAAACATGAAAATTCCGGTGGCGGCTTACGTAACGTCAAACCCTTAATTGGCAAAACATATGACCCAATTGGGAAAAACCTGTGCGTTTTATTTTTCGAGTACAAAAATATCAACGAAATGAGGGGAATAAAATAAAAATGAAGATTTTTTCTCCCCCCTCCCCCTCCCGTACGCCTTTTCCGGTTGAGTGTGCTTAATCTCGAATATGCAGCTAGTGTTGCACCGGCAGCGTTTGGTCTGATGCAGTTATCGATCTTGGCCTTACTCGCGTGACGCGACAAGTCCTTGCGCTCTTGGCCCTGTAATTTCGTTGCTTTTTTTTAACTCCCATCTCCGTCTTTAAGCCTGTCGTCTTTCAGCGTAACAAGGACGATGAATAAATTGGAATAGCCAAAATCATGACTCTTCCAAACGAGATTGTCCACATTTTTGGTTGCAGCTTCATGGTGTCTAGTGGTCCTTGAAATTCTTAAAGTCCTTAAAAAATCCTTTAATTTCACTTGTCCTTGAAAAATTCTGGAAAAGTGCTTAAATTTAGTATAAATCCTTGTTTTTTTTTTTTTCAATTTTTTCGTTTTTCCTCATTTTCTTTAAAATGAGTTGGTATCAAAGATTTCTTACATAACTTTGATTTTTTTTCGTTTTTTCTGATTTATTTTGGAATGAGATGAAGTCGGATCAATCAAATTCACAGCGGCCTATAACCCTCTATGTAATTACATAATAAGTTAATCAGCTAAAAATGTTTAATGTATTGCTGTGTCATGTCATGTCAAAGCGCGTGCGCAGCCTCAGGCTCTATATAGCGGAGGCGGTATAGGGACCGTGCACGGCGCTTACAATGCTACAAAGTGAGCAATTTCTACATTAAATAGGTGCAAATTATTAAGCGTGTATATACGAGAGTTACAATGGTTTTTAATTAATTTACGAAATACAATTATTTTGTTTGTATTTTCTTGATCAAAAAGACATTGTTACATGCGAAGCGGCTCTTACACTTCATTTTGGCTTTGGAAAGATAAACCATTTTTAAAATATTATTCTTTCCCCGAGAGCACTGTCCATATCCCATGGAAGAGCGAGACACAAACGAAATGGATTATATGGCCGGTTCGTCAACGATATTTTCTGTTTCTACGACATTTGGAACGTGTTCTGAATTGCATAATTTTTTTTTTTTAATTAATTGTAATCCCCAACATAATTATTAATTACGGGTCAAAAACGTTAATTGATAATTTTCAACATTATTATTTGCAATATTTGTTGGTTTTTCATACACTTTACAGCCAAAATAGCACCGAAAAAATTGCACATTTAGACGCGAGAGAGCGCGCACATCGACGGTGGTGTATGTATACTATATACATATATATGCCCATGTACGGTACCTATTTACAGCTAGTAGCTAGTACGATAACATGTTTTAACCTTAAAATTTAGTTGTTGACAACCTTTTTCGTGCTTAAATTTCTGAGAACATCCTATGAGATAGTACAACGACTATATAAAACACAGAAATATTTCATCTAATTAATATATGCCTGAACAGAATTAATATAAGCATCGATACATTGTCGAATAATATTCCAGTAGTTTAGGTTACGAAATCTTCTGTTCATTTCATTCAACAAAACGATCCCTTCGCTCGATGAATGTTTTTTTTCTTATACCTCAAATTGAGGTATGGGTAATACGGAAGAGCGTACTTCGATACTTAGACCGTATATTTTACGAAACCTATTGTTTTCTACGCGCGAAAAGGTTAATAATATTGAATTCATAGGTTATTATGTCGTACGAAATTCTTCACTCGCACAACTATAATAGCATTGTATTTGATTGCACGTCTAAAAAATATGTTCCATCTTTTTTATATAATTATAAATTATCGCAATAATATAGTAAATAATTTTTAATACATAGCAAATATGATTCCGATAGTCTATATTAAATAGGCGGACTGAATTATGGAATTGAATCATCGGCACTTTAGTTATGAAGTATTGATATCTTGTTAATTTAACATTTCACATCAATACGTCATGCCTACTTGGAAGTATTTTACTTTTTTAAATTATCTTTCGTTTTTCAAAAGGCATTCGTATTACAATATTATCAATATTGCAATTATCAGACAATTTAGAACGCGAAATTTTCTTTAGTTCCGACATTGTGTTTCTTACAAGAATAATGATTTCTTTTCAACATTTTCATTGCTGTCTTCATCTCGTTGTAGGCTTATCATGTCTAAAGACAATCACAGATCCAAATTCAATGCAACATGGTCTAGTTTATTTAAATTCTCGTGGGTTAAACTAGTCGAGAAGGATGTGCACTCAGCATTTTGCACAGTATGCAAATCGACATTTTCTATAGGCAGTATGGGACTCGCAGCTCTCACTAGTCATGCAGGAGGGAGAAAACGTACCAAAGCTGTGCAAGATATTCAGACCTTTCAGTCGATTTTTAAAGACATCACACCGAAACGCAATGGAATAAAGAACCCGTTAACAAAACGCAACGAGCCACCAGATCAAATTCAAAACTCCACCCTTGTCAAGTGTTCCAATAATAAGTGCAATAAAGAATGTCATAGCACTGATACTGTCAAGGCTGGATCTCCTTTCAACGACGTCAATGTACTAACAGAAAATCGTCGCAATCGGTATTATATCGGCGATGAAGTAACGAAGTCTTAAGTAGTATGGTGTATTCAAGTGGTAATGCGCCATCATTCTTTGCGCGATGTGGAAGAAAATATTTCTATTTCGAAAATCGCGTTTCCAGATAGCGAAATTGCTCAAAAAATTAAGTTAAGTCGATCGAAAGCAGCGTACACAATCGTACATGGCATTGCAAAGACGTTCAACAGAATATTTTTACCGCTAGTGATATAGTGCTAGGTTTTGATGGAAGTTGAAATAAGCTGAGCTACAAAATCTGATGGATATTGCGGTGGTTTTGGGATGAAGTGAAAGGAGAAGTATCTATACGGTATTTAAGGTAGTTCCCCCACAGGATCGTTGAATTAAGAAATTGTTGAAATTTGGCATACGTGTTATTTAATACGTTATTCAAAAATCTGTGCAATTTTAACAAGTTTTATCATCCCGAACCCGAGATATTTATACTTGAAGTTGGCTCGATTAACACGTAACATATGGGCCATGCACGGGCAAATGGTACGTTATTAATTCTACCGTCAGAACTAAAATCAAGAAATTGATGAAAAACGAGGAGGAACAAGAGCAGGATATCACGAATATTGTGAAAAAACATGAAGAAGATTTACCATCTAGTTTAAAAGATATAACCTCGAGAAGTACTACGATTTTGACCTTATACGACATATTCTACAAACAAACGAGCGCGAGCGCGAGAGATGTAACCTTTTTTGTGTATTGGGGCATAGCCCGCACAATTCCGGCAAAAAGTTTACTTGTAATGTCAGATCAAAAACACTTATAGAATAAATTTTACGACTGTAGATGATATCTGTCGTATTATCTATTGGTACCGAGTCAATATTTTGTGCTTTTTAAATTTATTTACTACGAATTATCAATCCTTTACACACATATGTAACGCACATACGGTATGTAACTTTTGGTTGAGTTTGTCGCAGGGGAACTACCTTAACGTCCGCATTTCTAGGAAAAGGATCTGCTTTCGATTTGCTAGATGCATTTAAAGATAACGTGTCTCCAGATATATTGGCAAAAGTCATACATATATCCATGGATGGACCGAATATGCATTTGAAGCTCTTGAGAGATTTTCATGTCGAGGTTAATGGGACTTTGACAGAAAAAGGGTTACTTGATTTGGGGACGTGTGATTTACAAACGATACATGGAGCTTTCAAGTTTGGGATAAAAGAAGCTGGATGGGATATCCCTCAACGCGTAAATCGGGGTCGTTTTCGTCCGGCCCAAGTAAAAAAAAAACGTTTTCTTCGCACATTGCTTGATATTTGATGAAAAAAAAATTATTAAAAATAAGAAAAAAAAAATTCTATTCTCGCTTCAAAAGTACAGTCTGAAGATTGACCATACCTTTTTTCAGATTTTTTCATTTATAATTGCGGGTGTGATAGCGCGAAGACGAAAACGATCCCGGTTCACGGAATTAGGGTGCCTAAAAAACGTTCACGGATTGAGGGGTATAGTTGGTTTCTTGACCCTTCGAAGCATACTTTTTTTTTACGTACTATCGACTTGAAATTTTGTACTCGAGGATTTTTGGGGTCACTGATTACGAATCTGCACTCAAAATTAAAAGAATCAAGATGGCGGATCCAATACGGCGGACCTAAAATGCAAAAAAGTCGTTTGATGAGAGCGAAAGTTTGTACTCGGGGGTTTTTGAGTACGTTGATGACGAATCTATACTCAAAATTTGGAAATTCAAGATGGCAGATCGAATATGGCGGGCCGAAAATGCAAAGAAGTCGTTTGATGAGAGCGAAAGATTGTACTCGGAGGTTTATGGGGTCGTTGATTATGAATCCACATTCAAAAGTTCGAAAATCAAGTTCACGGATCCAATATGGCGGACCGAAAATGCAAAAAGTCCTTTGGTGAGAATAAAAGTTGATACTCGGAGGCTTTTACTCGGTTTCCAGCAATTCTTGAACGATTCATTCAGCTGATCCAGTAGAGGTCAGACTTCGTATAATTTATGATAGTGTACCCTTTTTAGGTTCCACACTATTATCAGAAGTATATATATTACTTAAACAGAAGTTTTCATAAGTTCAATGGTTCCTTCTGGTTTCTTATTGGCCAATCCAGTGAAAAAAATTCTTCTAAAAAAATTGGAGGATTTTGTTGTGTTTTTATATCTATTTCAGTATATTAGGAATCACTTCTTGTCGAGACAAAGCATATCATGAGTATTATAGACACAACATTAGAATCTTGTGAATTGTAATGATATTGATGGTAATTTCCACCGTCTCGTAAGGAACAGCGGAAATTACAGTGTCCTTTGCATATTCTTTCAAACCTCTAGATACTCAACTTTTGGCATAATTTTCTTTTTATTAGCTGAGGATAAGTTTTTCCTCTCACGAAACATGGCAGATGAAATAGAATCGACCGATATCCCAAGTGATACTGAGTCGGTTGATGAACTTTGTGATTTAGATACTGAACATGATCGGATTGATACCATTAGCCCGCATGGCAGGATTCTCTTGACACAAACTGGAGATAATTATAAAGATATTCTGACCTCAAATTTTTCAGACAATGAAGATTCTTTATAAGTTGCAGAAAATGAGAAATGGACGAAACAAAGGAAACCGAGACGACATTCGGTGGAGGTGTCGGGCCTAACATACCAGATGGTATAACATCAGCACTAGATATATTTTTGTATCTTTTTTTTCCGGATCTCCTCGATTTAATAGTCGAATAAACGAATCTCTGCTTGAGAAAGAACAACAAAAAAGGGAAAACCACATCAAAAGGCGAATTACTTATCTTTTTAGGTATAAATATTCTAATGGGAATAAAAAAATTGCCTTTGTACCGCGATTATTGGTCATCGAATGTAAAATTGAATGATCCGTATATAATCCCATTGATGACAGTTAATCGTTTTGGATCCTTTTTGAGCAATTTACATATTTTCGATAATAGTGCAGAACCCAAAAAGGTACGTCAGATTATGATAAATTATATAAAGTGAGACCTCTACTGGATCAGCTCAATAAATCGTTCAAAAATGGCTGGAAACCGAGTAACTACCAGTCTGTTGATGAATCCATGATAAAACCAATACCTGCGAAACCAATAAAACAGGGATACAAATATTGGGTGCGCACAGTCGAATCGAGTTTCTTATGCGAATTTCAACTATACACAAGTAAAACAGGAAGTATTGAGAAACAATTTGGAGTCCGAGTCGTAAAAGATTTCACGCATCAACTAGTTGGCAAAGGTCACCATGTTTACTTCGACAATTTCTTCACTGGTGTTGAGCTCATGATTGCGTTGAAGAAAGATAAAATTTTTGCTTGTGGAACCATACGTTCTAATCGTTCAAGACTGCCAAAAAGTGAGATTCCAGATAATAAAATGAGTCACAGACAATACGAATATAAAACATCCAATACGGGTATTCGTTGGATCAAATGGATGGACAAAAAGCCTGTGCATTTAGTATCAAATTATCATGATTCTTGTGAAATAACAACTGTGAGTCGAAGATAGAAAGATGGATCCGTGAAATCTGTAGTCTATCCTGTAACGTGTTGCGATTTCAATAAGCATATGGGCTACGTTGACAATGCTGATCGCTTATTATTAACTTACAAAATCGATCGTAAATCTAAAACATAGTGGCTCAGATTACTGTGGCATCCTATTGACCTTACGGCAGTCAGTTCATTCATCATATTTGATAAGAAAGGCAATGAAAAATCTTTGACCTTGAAGAAATTCCATTTATCTTTGGTAAACTGATTGGTTAGACATGAAATGTCGACTCCGAAATGAAGGAAACATCAGTCCACAGTAGTTGGGCCTCATATTCCTCAAGTTGGGCCTCACATTCCACTTGTTGAGAAAAGTCGCCCCAAGTCGGCTCATCTGCCAGTGCATATCGACAAACAAAGGCGATTCCCTTTGTAGCACAAAATCCAATGAGAGGTGAACGTCTTGGATCTGTAGCACTTACGATGCGCCGTTATGTTTGTTACCGAGCAAAAATTGTTTTTTATCGTACCATACTTAGAACTTGTGAGGAAATGAAAGATTACAGCATCAAATACGTAATGAGGGAAAAAATCACAAAATCAACAAAAAATTTAAAAAACCCAAAAAAACAAATAAAATGAATGAAACAAAAAATAAAATAAAGTATCGTGACAACAACCGCCACGTCCTCGTTCGTGTCTCTAGATTTGACTGAGAGCGGTATTTTTTGGAGAAAATTGGGGATTTCATTTCCTGAGTCGTATGCAGTACAGTTGTATATTTTACTCTTGTCGGAAAAACTTGCCTCGAGTGAACGATTTCTTAGATGGTCGTCCGTTGTGTCGGATGGAATTCACAAGTGACTCGAGAAATATTATATCTGTGCACTGATCTTACACTAGATCAACATTTTTTCGGGCGTGAGTCACCATATTGAATCCACATCTTATATTTTGTAAATCTGGCCACGGATTCGTAATCAGCGATTCAATTTTTTGAATCCCCGAGTACAAACTTTCACTCTCATCAATCGACTTTTTCGCATTTTCGATCCGCCATATTGGATCCATCATCTTGCATTTCCAATTTTTGAGTGCAGATTCGCAATCAGCAACCCCAAAAACACCTGAGTACCAACTTTCACTTTCATCAAACGACTTTTTGCAGTTGTGCTCCGTCATATTAGATCCGCCATCTTGAATTTCCCAGTTTTGAGTGCAGATTCTTAATCAGTGATTCCAAAAACCCTCAAGTACTAAATTTCACTCTGATCAAATGCATTTTGCATTTTTGGTCCGCCATATTGGATACACCATCTTGAATTTCCAAATTTCGAATGCAGATTCGTAATCAGTGGCCCCGAAACCCCCCAAGTATAAACTTTCACTCGGATCAAACAAATTTTTCCATTTTTGGTCCGCCATATTGGATCCGTCATCTTGAATTTTTTAATTTTAATTGCAGATTCGTTATCAGCGACCCCAAAAACACTTGATTACGGATTTTAGCATGGAAACCCCGAGAACTTTCAGATAAAATGTTTTTTTTTTTCCAGAAAAATTGCAATTTTTTAATGCTTGTTTAATTGCATAAACAAAATCACCAATGATTTCACATTATTTCACGTCGATTCTTATTCTTGAATATATATTTGATACCAACACAAAAAAAATTCAAAAATCGTGTGAAAACTACGCCAACCACTCAAAAAATGATTCTGGAAAAGGTGAGATTCCACAATCCCACCGTACTGCGAAGGATTAAAAGCCCTGTATAACTCATTCAAAAACGTTCATTCTCGTCGGTAAGGTGGAGATTCACCAAAGAAACAACTTCAGACCGTACAAAAGTGACTAGGGCTTAAGAACCCAGCCTAACGTCAGAAAATGGTTATACATGCTAAGCATAGATGTCCAAACGGGTATTTTCGTCGATAATTCGACGTTTACAGATTTGGTCACAGAGGTTGTCAACTAAATTAAGATACTCGAATACGAGACTTGTTTTTAATGTAAGCGACGTTATTCCTTCGAAAATGATCATTTTAGAGGGCTTGTTCTTAATTTTTTAATTAAAAGGGTTATACTTAGCAATAAATTGGAACGATTAACTTACTTTGATAATAATTAAGCTGTAAAAAAAGTTGAGATAGGTACATTTACTCCATCAAAATAGTTGTTCCGGTAAAATATCCCCTTCTGAACACGAACCCTAACTAAAAGTTATAAAAGGGATTTCGTCCCAAAATAACCAACCTAACAAAAATTTTCTAATTCACATCAAACCTCTCCAAAAATTATAGTATAACCCCACGAAATGTTTTTCAAGAAATTGAAAACTCACAAAATTTTAAAAGAGCCTCACACAAATTTACCAATCAAATCCTAATCTCATACAAGATGCTAATTCAAATCCGACCAAAAATTAAGTCTAAACTTTATAAAAATAAATTAAAATTGTAAAAGCATTAATAGTAAAATACATTGAAGTCTATTAACGTCTAATAAAAAAATTTCTAATTAATTAAAAATACAGATGTACAACAGTACAGTTGTTCTACACAAAAAGAACAAGAATAAAAAATAAGAATGAAAAAAAAATTGGGATATAAAAAAAATTTCAAACGAAAAAAATTAGATTGAAAAAAAAATTTCGGCCGAAGTACTTGGCGAGTTTGAGTATTTTGTATCCGAATTTTTTTTCATTCTTATTTTGCTTCCTCATAGAGGAAGCTATGTGACGGTAAAAAAATTTTTTTTCCCTTCTTCAATGTCAATGTGCTTAAAATGTCCCAAAACATCCAAAAATCATATCTAGAAAAAATGTCCGGATGTGTGTGTGTATGTGTGTGTGCGTGTGTGTGTGTGTGTATGTTCTGGCACTGTAAAATTCAAACGTTTATAACTCGAGAACGGTTTGAGCTATAGGGCTCCCGTTTTGCACAGATGTTAATCTATACCAGCTCTTCGTTCCCTGAGAATTTTGTCGAAATTGCTATAAAAATACGAATTCTACGGCATTTTGAATTTTTCGAAAAAAGGGTGTAATCACTCTAACTTCCGCAAATTTCAAGATTTATTATTAATTTTTTTTTTATAAATAGAGTGTCATAACAGGAAGGCTGGTATTGAATTTGGGAAATATCGGTTGATCGGTTTAAATTTTATGGGTTTTCGAATTTTACGAAAATCTTAGTTTTTCGAAAAATCGTTTAACTGCTCAAATGTTTGCAAATTTTCCAAGATATTGTGTATAAGTCCGTACTTTCTCTTCACTTTCTAGAAAAGTTCTCGAAATTATATAATTTAAGGGCAGGGTAAGGTTTTAAAAGCGAAAAAAAGGCACATTTTCATGATTTTTTTGCGCCGATATGAGTAATATTGTTTTATTCATTTTATATATATATTATAGTATAACTTCTGAAGTGTATTAGAAAAAATTTTCAATAAAAAATATTGATAAATAAGCCTAATAATTTTTAGTAATAAACCTTTTCCAAATTAAATTATAAATGCAAATTTAGAAAATTTTATTTATAAACGCTGCAAATTGAAAGTAGCAAATTATTTCCTCAAGATTTAGCACGATGATGCTCAAAGCTTCCTCTATGAGGAAGCCAAAATTAAAAATATAGCACCTCATAGAGGAAGCTTTGAGCATCGTGCATCTTGAGCATCGTGCATCTTGAACATCGTGCATCTTGAGCATCATGCATCTTGAGCACCGTGCATCTTGAGCATCATGCATCTTGAGCACCGTGCATCTTGAGCATCTTGAGGAAGCAATTTACAAATTTCAATTTGCAGCGTTTTTTTATTCTTCTTCTGTTTGTGTAGAACAACTGAATTGTTCTACACAATTCAGTTGTTTGTAGCATATCCATATTTTTGATTAATTGGAAGATTAATAATAAAATATATAATTAATATATATTTTATTATTATAATTTAATATATAAAATATATAAAATTTAATTAATATTTAAAATTTAAATAACTTAATTAATATATAAAATATATAAAATTTATATATAAAATAAATAAAATTATTTAATTATTATTTATATTATTTATATTATATATAAAATAAAAAATAGCAAAAATCCCCTCCCGGGGAAAAAAAACCCGGACAAGTAGTGTCCAATAGGAAGTTGCTGAAACTAATCGGCTGTCATTTCAAAACACGTGCACAGAATCAGAAAAGCCAAATTGCTTTAAATAGAGGAAACTCTGCAGTTTTAAACGCACATAAATAAAACCCAGTCAAATATTTTTTATGTCAATTTATTACATCTTATAAAAATAACGAAAAAGTACAGTGATTAATGATAGATATTTCCGAAGTGCGAACCGTTAGATTGTGCACAAAAATCAATTCTCTTTTGAAAACTGTGAAAAACTGTGTCCAACATATCGTTCGTAATGCCGCGAACCACTTCCTGGATGGCCGCGATCAGTTCTTCTACTGTGCTGGGGTTTTTAGCTAACAATGATCTTTAATGTAACCCTACAAGAAAAAATCACAAGGGTTCAGGTCCTGTGAGTACGGAGGCCATTCTAGTCCGCCTTGAGCAAATTTAGGGTACCCCAGACCGATTACTCGAGTCCCATATACGCGATGAATAGCTTCAAACACCTCATGAGTCCGATGCGGCGTCGCTCCATCTTGCATGAAGTAAAATTTTTTAACCAGTCCCCTCTTTTTTGCATAAGGGAAGAATTTCGTTTCCAAAAGCTGTTTGTAACTCTCTCCTGTTACCGTAGATTCCAAGAATTGCAAATAAATTCCTTTTACTGAAATCGCTGCCCATGCCGTTACTTTCTGTGGATGAAGGGACTTCGCTAGCGATATGTTGGGATTTTCCGTTCCTCAAAACCGGTAATTTTGCTGGTTTACGTACCCATTCATCCAAAAATGTGCCTCATCGGAATAAATAATCATTTTCTCATTAAGTTCTTCGGCTTCAAACATTCCCGTAATAGTGTTACAAAATTCGATGCGTTTCGTCATGGCATGTTCAGTTAACGGACAACACCACTGTGACCCCCTATTTTTTTCACATTTTTCAAGATTTTTTTTTTGTGGGAAAAAAAGAGATATTCGAAAAAATTTTTTTGGGTTTTGTTCCTTGTTTATTAATGTATCAAAAAACATTTTTTCACATTTTTCACGCCGCATGGTGGCGCTGGGGAAGCTCTCGCGTCATCTCCGCAGTGGTTCGCGGCACGCAGCAGAACTCTCTTCAACGTCGATCTGAAAAAAAATACCGAGTGTTTTCGTTAATAATATGATATTTTGAAGAGAAGTACATAGGGATTTGGAAAAATATTGATTTTTAAAAAATAGGCACGCCTTTGAAATTAAAGAATGATTTTTGAGCAAAATTTCTCGTCGAAAATAGGCTATAACTTTTATAATTATTGAGATATCGAAAAAATCTTATGTACTTCTCTAGATAATCTACTTTTATGGATACCGTGAAAATTTGAAGTCGATCGGATAAAAATTGCTTGAGTTCTGCTGCGTGCCGCCCTCAAAACAGTGGTTTTGAGAAAAACGCGTTCAAAGTTGGGACCCCGAGCGTCGCGGACCGCTGCACCGCTCCACAAAATATTCAATATCTACGAAAATAATTATTTTTTCGACGTGGGTCCAACGGCATTTCAATCTTAAAAGTATTTTAGATTTTTTAAAATGGTTTTCAAAAAATCGATTTTTTGAAGCCGTCACAGTGGTGTTGTTCGTTAAATTTCGTTTTTCTATTTGACTACACACACACACGCACACGCGCGGGCGCACGCACACGCACACACATGTGCACACACACACACACGTCATGTACACGTACACACACACGTACATACACACGTACACGTACACGTAGTACACGTACACATACACGTACATGTACATGTACACTGCTTTCCATTAATGCCTGGACGAGCATACAAGTGGTGATATTACCGACTATGCATCGTCATTTGTTGAAGTTGGTTGAAGTTCTACCGAGTTTCAGACTGATGTGTCACTCGTAATTTTTAACCCTCGAGTTGGAATAACCAATATGGGGGTTAATAATAACGAATATGTGACAGCGCGGAGGTAATGCAGCAGCGACACGAAGAAAAGTAGACTCAGTGACGGCACAGAATTTAATGATAAACGGAGGCTGAAAAAATTAAATGCTATAAAAATATTAAGTTCAAATTTGATCCGAGCACATATTGTGCATATGTGCTCGGCTTATTAATTGTAATAATTAATTTGACTAAATTATAATTAGCGCACTTGTCGACCTCCTCGTGAGTGTCGAACGCGTTTTTCTAATTTAATTTAATTTATACAGTTGTCGATCTCTCCATGCATATCGACACGTATTTTCTCCTTCACTTTGAACGCTTACGCGACGTTGACCGCGTCTTCTCTAAATGAATGTTTATTGGGCTGTTGTTGAAAATGCTTAATATTAAGAATTAATTTCGCACAGCAATAGTTTTATTCCTTTTCATAGCCCAGTGCAGTATTATTGGTTCTAAACCCGCTTATGAGCTTTCAAGGACGTGAAAATTTTTGGATTAATTACAAGAGATAAATGGAACAATTATTGGCATGATTTCAGTAATTTATGGTGAAAATATTGTAAAAATTTATAATTCATTGTGCTTAATATTGAATTTATTCAATTTTTTACCTGAGTGCAGGCGTCTTAATTATTGAACTCCATTCCGCGCTTAAAAAAAACGAACAAGATTGTATCTACTGAAACGTTCCCTCACGTTCCATTAGTCCCTAACTACCTTAAGAATCATGTAAAAATACGTCTTCATTATATTGAAAACATATTTTTATTGTATGCCAAAAGTAAATATAAAATATTAAGTTTCGATATCAAAAATATACCAAAAGGAGATGAAAAATACATTTTTATTCCATATTAAATATACAGGGTGCCCCATGGGAATGTGTGAAAACCAAACGAATGATCCCCACCCTTTCGACCCTCTCAGGGGCCCTACGTTTTACAAATATATACCTGAGATGTGTCAGTTTTATTCTAGCTGCAGTAGAAAGCGGACGGCGTTAGTGAAAATGAGTGAGCTTACCATCGAAGAAAAGGTTTTTCTCATTGAGTGCTTCTACACAAGAGGAAAAATTTACAGTGAAGCATTTAGAGGATTCCGTACTAAGTTCGGAACTAAAAGAGTTTCGAGCGAAACTACTCTTAGAAGGTAAGAATCAATTTTTTTTATATTGATTTTTCTATAACGTTCCATAAATAATCTTTTTCTCGAAGTTTCCGCGAATTCTCACGGCAATATTGTTCTTTTTTACAGAGTAATTGATAATTGTATACAATACGGAACTCTGCAGGACCGTAGGAAAGATTTACCAGGCCCTTCAGTCTCGGTAACTACGGAGGAGACGATCAATAAAGTTGAAAAATATTTTAAAGAAAATCCACATTCTTCGATTCGCAAGGCCGAAAAAGCTTTGAAACTGAGTAAATCAACTGTGCATAGGATTCTACGCTATTTTCTAAAAATGCACTCTTATAAAATAACCACGCATCAGTTGTTAACTGAAGACGCAAAAGAAAAGAGAAAAGAGTTCTGCAACACGATTATACAAATGTTCTAAAATGAAGAATTGAGTGAAAAAGCAATCATTTTTTCTGACGAAGCGCATTTCTGGATGAATGGTTACGTCAACAAACAAAATTATCGCTTTTGGGGCTCGCAAAATCCTACAGTCGCAATGGCAACGTCTCTTCATCCCCGGAAAGTGACCGTGTGGGCAGCCATGTCAATAAAAGGTATCTACCTGTATTTCTTTGAATCTACTGTCACCGGAGAGACATACAAAGGAATGTTAGAGACTAAATTATTTCCTTATGCGAAGAAGAGAGGCCTCGTTAAATCTTTTTATTTTATGTAAGACGGAGCAGCTCCTCATCACACACAAGAATTATTTGAGTCCATCAATAAAATTTATGGCGATTGAGTTATTGGCCTAGGGTACCATGCTTTGCTAGAGGAACAGGATTAGAGTGACCACCTTATTCGCCAGATCTCAATCCCTGTGATTTCTTTTTATCGGGCTACATTAAAAATCATTGCTATGAAAATAACCCGAGAACAATAGATGATTTAATTAAAGAAATTAAGAAGATCGTCAATGGCATTTCAGACGAAACATTAGAACATGTTTTTGATAGTTTTAGGAAGCGTTTGGATATTTGTGTCAATTCAGATGGTTCTCATTTCGAAAATATATATCATTAATATCTCACATTCTTCCCTGTATTTTTAAATTCATAGTGTGTACTATATAGTTCTTTGTTATATATAATAAAATAGACGTGGAATGAAAATGACGACTTTCCTTTATTAAAAAACATTTAAATTTGCTCAGTCCTTTCATTACTTAAAAAATAGTGACTCATTAGTTTTCACACATTCCTATGGGACACCATGTAAATTAAATAAAACTTTTTTATATTAAAATTACTTCTAAAACAAATTACTAATATATTTTTATGATTGTCAAATTTTGAGTTATTTTAAATTCCATGACAGAATACTCATAATGTTGAGTTATTTTAAATTCTATAACAGAATAACTCGTAGTTGGATTCGTTTTCATATGAAAAAGAAATTATCCAAACACAAGATGCGATATTTCGTTCTTGACAATTTAAAAAAAACACATAGAGTTAATGATTTTGTAGATATCGAAATGAGTCCAAAATCATTTTACTATGAATGGGAAAGTGTATCAAGTAACGACTCCAACAAATGTAGATAGTGACGACGAGTATGAGCCTAACGAAAAAAGAGTGAAAAAAGAGTTTTTGTAATGAATTTTTCTTTCCTAAATTTTTTTCTTTCACATTAGTAAACTTATTGTAATGAATGAAACAGTGTCGGAGAAAAGATTTATTTATGATACCCTTTCCCATTCATAGTAAAATGATTTTAAAGCACGGTTATATGTAAAATTTGTGAAAACGATGGTCATTGGGTCTGCTATGGGGTAAACATGATTTTTAAGGATATCATCGTGTTCGCGAGAAAAAATCACGTAAAATTAAAAAAAAATAAATTGTTCTGCGACCATTTTTAAGTAAGTTATCAAATTTGTTAATTAAGCCGCTCGCGCGAGGCTGCGGAGCGAGAGGGGGTACTCCCACTACGCCGCCCGGCTGAGCGGCCACGCCGCGCGCTCAGCCGCGCGCCGTCGATCGGAATACGTTGATAACTGTGATGGCATAATTCCTCCTAAAGGTCAGTATTTCATTGAATCCCGTAGCCCGAAGCGTAGGGAAGGCTAACGGATTTGAATTTTGTAAGAATCTTAATTACAACAATAGAAAATTGAAAAAACGTAGAAATATCCATATCTCGGGCTGTAATCAAGATATTGCAACTTTTTTTTTTAAATTGTTCGTTTTTCAAAAACGCATTAGATGGTCTAATAAGAATGTTTCGGATATCTTTGTAACTTTGATCAGAATTGCTATTTGTTTATAAGCAAAAATCGAAAATCGTCAAAAAACAGTATTTATTTTCAACGAAAACAATTTTTTTTTTCCATATCGCTTGTGCATGATGACACAAAGCTCCTAAATTTTTTTCTACGCTGTGGGCCTTCGTCGGGTAATTCTATTGAATGCCAAATTTTTTCCGATGATCGCAGATTGTTGCTAAACTATATCTCGCAGATCAATAAATATTGCACGATTCTCTTGGGATTCGGCTCCCCTACATCATGTATGAACTTCAAACCGATATGTTTATAAACAATCGATTGCGGTTGCAAAAATGAAATTGAGATTTTTTTTTTCATTTGCAATTAACCGCTTAATTAACAATATTAGCTCATTTTTGTATAGAACCTTTTTTATAGAGGACGTTATGATGAACAACTTTTAATCGAAACTTTTTTCGATAGACGTGTTCCAAAAAAAATAACTCAAAAAAATCGATTTTTTGATTTTCAATAATTTTTTATTCCTAAAATGCAACTCGGATTTTTACGAAAACTCAGGGTTATATTCCTATAAGTCCAAACAACCTATAAAAAAATTGGCCAGAGGCTGGGTCTCTTGAATAGAACTTCGTAAAATATGGCCTAAGGTGACTGGACTATATTTTCTATACTATTTTCACAAATTCTCTAAGAAAAAAATTCTTTCTAACAAGGAACCCTAGGTAGGTCGACCGTTTCGATTTTGATCTAATTTATATATGTTGTAGTCCATCGAAAACTAAGAGACACGTATTTTTTTTATCGGCCCAAAAACGGTTTAAAGGGGTGAAAACAGCCCTTATACACAGCCATTATATAGCCTTACAGCCATAACAGCCATTATATAGGTGGTTGTGCTGCCGTACAATAATATAATTGAGAAAAAATTCTTTTAAATATTAATATTAGATATTGCAACGAAAGGGGTGGTTTACCCCCCTTAAAGCGATTTTTTCGTAAAAACCCCAAAACACGTATCGATTAATTCTTCGACCTCTACAAAATGCAGTTGGTTCCGTTCGAATCAGAACAATAGTTTTTATGGTACAAAATAAAATTATTAAATTAGGGGTTGTTCACCCCTTAAACACCCTTTCCCCTAAAAAGCCTAGATTGCGTTTTCGATGACTCATTAATAGAAACATTTCAGCGTTGGTTTCATTCGAATACGTCAAGCGCTTCTATTCGAAACTGAGAAATCACCCCGTTCGGTGCCCAACTTTGGGGGCTGTTTTCACCCTTAGTTTTCGATGTACTACAACATATATAAATTAGATCAAAATCGAAGGGGTCGACCTACCTAGGGTTCCTCGTTAGAGAAGATGGAAATGCGATTGAGCGAAACAATCAACCAAATTTCTTTGCACATTTTTTAGATTACTGATGGAAAGAAAAATAAATATTTTCATTCAAGAAATTACTTGACTCTATCACGGAATGTGGTTTCCTGTCTCAGAGCAATGTCGAAATCTGGCCGATCGTAAAATGTTTCATCTCTTACAGCGAGCTGTGAAAATAAATTCGATGTTTTTTGGAGGGCACAGCGAGATAGATAAAAAAATAGCATTTTTCATGTATTCCAGGCCTGATAATGAAAGCGATAGAAAATAAGGCGTGTTCGAACTTTGTCAGTCGATACGATTTCAAAATTATGCTTATCGTCGTTGGTTTCATCCCGAGCAATTACTTTGAAAAATGTCTCTTTTTTCATAGCTTGAATTGAGCATCGCTAATAATAAAAATTTCCCTAGTTTTCCGAAAAAAATGAATCCAGTGTGTAGCAAAACGACCTGTACATGCATCGGCTTGAGCGCTTCTGGTCGAATTACAGTCGTAACTGGTTACATTCTCGGAGGATCAACCAAATTTCTTTGCACATTTTTTAGATTGTTGGTGCAAAGAAGATCTATCTTCATTCAAGAAATTACTTGAATCTATTACGGAATGTGGTTCAACAACGTTTCGATCGCGAAGCAATTTCAAAATCTGGCTGATCGTAAAAAGTATCATCTCTTGCAGCGAACTGTAAAAAAAATCCGATGTTTTTTGAGGACGCAGCGAGATAAAAAATAGCATTTTTCGTTCATTCCAGGCCTTATAATGAAACCGATAGAAAATATAGCGTGTTCGGACTCTGTCAGTCGATACGATTTCAAAATTATACACATCGTCGTTGGTTTCATCCCGACAAATTATTTTGGTTTCATTCTCGGATGAGATGGAAATGAGATTGAGCGAAGAAATCAATCTAATTCCTCTTAAAATAATTGGTATTGCTCATGAACAAAAAAGATAAAGATTTGTTCACATAAATCACTCGTATCCTGTACGTAACGTGCTTCAACCAAATTTTGTAGCAACCGTGAAAAAATTGATTTTTCCGAAGCGCACAGCGAGATAAACGAATGAGAAAATTATATCCATTTCACACGTCGTAATGAAACCGATATAAAATATAATTTGTCCAAACTCTGTCAGTCGATGCCATTTCAAAGTCATGGACTTCATCGTTGGTTTCATGCCGAGCAATTACTTTGAAGAATGCTTCTTTTTCCATAGTTTGAACCGAGCATCGCTAATGATAAAAATTTCCCTAGGCTCATGAAAAAATGAAACCAATTTTTAGCAGAATGGCTCGTCCATGCACCGACTGCTACGCTGCAGGGCTGATTGGAGCAGTATTTGGTTTCATTTCCAGAAAACGACCGCATTTCCAGTTGAATATTTAGGGGATGGGGGAAAAAGGGCTGATGGGGAAAAAAAGAAAATATTTGTTTACAGAAATTACTGCAATCTCTTACGAAACGTGGTTCGCCGATTTTTTTTCGTCGTCCAGCATTATCGAAATTTGGACAATCCTAATAGGCTCCGTTCCTCACAATGAGAACACTGAAAAAAACTGATCTTGTCAAAGTCCACAGTGAAAGAAATAATGAAGCATAGTTTTCTGTTAAGCCTCGGAATGAAAACGATATGAAATATTATTGGCCCCAACTTCGTGATTCTGTGCAATGTCAATCTTGTTCGAGTCATCGTTGGTTTTGTCTCGAGAAATTTCTTCCAAAAGCTCCTCTTTTTTCATTGGTCACAACGCGTATCGCTGATGATGAAATTTCTCCGGGTTCATGAAAAAAACTGAACTCAACGGTTATAGACTTACGACTTGTCCATGCATCGACTACATCAGCTACCGGCCGAATTGCAGTTGTACTTGGGTTCGTCCCCTTTTTTTTATTTTTTATTATTATTAATAAACAAGAATACTTATTACTAATAATAATAATAATAATAATAATAATAATAATAATAATAATACCAAAAATAAGAATGATAATGAGTATCATTATAATTATTAATCTTAACCTTACACGCAGAAATAATGATAAGCAACGATAAACAGTAACTAATTTTATAAACGTTGTCGCCGTGTTCGATATTTTCGTTATCCTTACAATAGCGCTTCATTACAACATTAATAGAATAATCAATTTATTCTTTGGTAGAGTAATAATACTATTCTACTCATGTTTCACGTCTTCACATTATCCTGTAAATAAAAATTTTGCATAACATTTAAACGTTTTATGTCATCCGACTCGAGTCGTAAATTCTTCGCAACCGAGCAACGTCAGATCCCTGATCACAGGCAACCGAACTTCACTTTCGCCTGACAGCTGCGCGGAGGCTGATAGCGGCCGGGAGTGCAGACAGCGACGCGGTGATGCTTCGTTCACGGCTCCGTCCATTCCATCGTTCCTCCGTTCAGATTTCAAATTGACTTTTTTTTTACGAATTAATTGTTCTTTTACTCCGAAACGGCAGGTTCAAATTTACTTTGCCATAGGTGTTTTCTTTTCAGAAAAATACGAGCTTTATTTCTATAAGGCCGGATAGCATTTCAAAATTTTTTCCAACATTTTTTCTCTTCCCCCGCAAAAATTATGTTCACCACAATTACGCCGTATTTTTTTTTTCAAACAGAGCAAAAAATACCGTTCAAAAATCATCCCCGAAGCATCATGATATCACCCCGCAAGTGGCCGTAAAGACTACTAGCCACCCCCAAATTGTCACCCTGTATATACAAAACATTCTTTTTTCTTTTCTTCCTATGTGACTTTTGTATGTTTGGACATACGCCTTTCGTCAGTTTTACGAAATACTATTACTAATCATTCTTTTTTCTTTTCCTTTCTACATGACTTGTTTTTGAAATACGCCTTTCATGAGAATGGTCTGTCTAACCCTAACGCGCAGTATGCTAAAAAAAGAAAACGAGACTTTCCCTTCTTTTTTCATCGTATCGCGTGTATCGTGTGTCGAGTGCTCTTTTTCCTTCTTATTCGGCTTTTATATATATATTTTTTTGATATATTTTTTTATATACAATTAAATATATATTAGGTCATATTAATTTATAAATTTTGGAGAGAGAGAGAGAGAGAGAGAGAGAGAGAGAGAGAGAGAGAGAGGGAGAGGGAGAGGGGGAGAGAGAGAGAGAGAGAGAGAGAGAGAGAGAGAGAGAGAGAGAGAGAGAGCAAAGAAAAAACGCATTTCGTTTTCCAAAGATTTATTGTTTTATTTTATTTGACATTTTTGGTTTTGAAAAATTTTAGGCATTGCTATTATTATTGGCCCCTCGCCCGCGACTTCTGCGGCCGCCACTGCCTCTACCCGATCAGGTTCACCACGATTTTTCACTCCCGAATTGCGAGTTGGTCATTTTATTATATACATATAAATATACATATAAATGCCAGAACTCGTCTCAACGAATATCTCAACTCAATTTCTCGATAATATATATGGGGCATTCCACGTCAAATTTACAATTTTTTTTGCATTTTTAATTTCGTTGATTTTTTTTCCACTGTGAGTGCTCAATGGAAGCAACTTGCATGATTTTTTTTAAATTTTTATCTCAGTGCATTTCATTGATACGAATTTTTGAAGAATTCTGCAACTTTTTTTTCAGATATCTATAACTCCCTGAAAAATCGAGCAAACCAAATAGATGAGGGGGGTCAAAATTTTTGATTTGATATGTGTTTTCGTTTGAAAATATTCAAAATAATATAAAAACATTAATACAACCAGAACTTTGAGCTCAAAGTAAATAATATTCGTTTTCACCCTTTGTGTCCTCTTCGATTTTCTTCATAACTTTTTATAAAAATTTGTTATTTTTTTCATGAATTTTATGCCTAGTTTTATCGTGGGTAAATCATTCATTCTATTTTTTTTTTTTTTTTAATAAAACGTAGATTTTTTTTGTTCAATGATCCGCAACTCCCTGAAAAATTGTGCAAACCAAGTGAATGACGGGGTCAAATTTTTTGTTTCGAAATGTACTTTCGTTTGAAAATGTGTAGAAAATTATCAATTATCAAATCATTTATACTACCAGTATTTCAGATTCTAAGTTAAAAATATTCGTTTGCACCCTTTCTTGTCCCCTTCGATTTTCTTCATACATTTTTATGAAAAACTGTTTTTTTCTCATGAATTTTAAGCCTAGTTTGATCGTGGACAAATTGTCCTTTCTGTTTTTTTTTACTAATTAAAACGTGGATTTTTTTGTTCAGTTATATGTAACTCCCTGAAAAATTGTGTAAATCAAATGAATGAGGAGATAAACATTTTTGTTTTGAAATGTACTTTCATTTTGCAGCGTGCAAAAAATTATTCATACATTATTTCAACCAGTATTGATTTAAATAAAAACTTCGAAAAATATGTTCGTTATTCCTTTCTGAATCTTCGTTTTCCAAATTATCAAACAAAAACAGTTTAATGATAACATAACATGTTTTTACAGGGAGCGTAATTTTTTTTTCTTTGTCACTGAAGTGTAGGTGAATATCTTGTTTTTCAAAAAGAATTGATATCTCTGGATAAATACTTCGAAAAAGTAAAAATAAAACAACGCTAAGTATTAAAAAACCTTGACCTCGGTTATAAAATGACCTTCCTACGATCTTGTTAATACTTTTAAAAAAATTATGTTTCGTTTCACAACTTCATTGATTTTTATTCTATGTAGAAAGCTACTTCACTTTAGAAAAAACCCCGACTAAGCAATTTTTATCTGGCTTTAAAAAAAAAACTGTTCACAATTTTTAATTCTTTTTCGCTATATGTGAAAAGTTACTTTACATGAAAAAAACCTACTCACAACTGATTATCCATGATTAGAGAAAAAATGAACTATTATTGAAATGTTGGTAAATAGCTCGTATTTCAAAAAGAAGTGAAGTCCGTGGGAAAATACTTTGAAAAAGTAAAAAAAGAACGTCAAGAATAAAAAAATCGTGACTTTAGTTATAAAATTACTGCTTTACATTCTTGGTATTACGTTAAAATAAAAACTATATTTTGATTCACAATATTAATTTCTTTTTTGTTATATGCAAAAAGTTACTTTATTGCGAAAAAAGCTACTCAATAATTTTTGTCCCTAATTTAAAAAAGATGCCTGCTAAAGGGTTGTGTTGCCTCAAGAACTTCCGAAGAAAATCCTACAAATATCAAAAAATTACCATTATGATATTACGCTAGTTAAGGACAATGAATGTATAACACAACTCTACAGGAAATTATACAAACAGAAATGACATAAAAAAAGCGAACGTATGCGTACAAGTGCACACGTACGTACAAAAATTTGGTGAGTTCGAAAACAAGGGAACTCGATTCGTATAACATGGATAGTTCTCTCTCTCTCTCTCTCTCTCTCTCTCTCTCTCTCTCTCTCTCTCTCGTCACCATCTCTCCTTTCGATTATCTAACCGATTGATGCACCAGACGTTCGTAGAATGCAAACGCGGTGAGGAAGGACACCTGCACAACGTTAATGGCGCCTAAACTAGCTCCTGTTCTGACAACGGAGGTGTCGCACTTCTGCACTCGGATCTCCGAGATCGACCAAAACGACTTTTTTTCTCACTCATACGAAACCAGGGTTAACGAAAACATTTTCATGTTCTATCCCGAAATGAATACAGCAAAATGTCAATCCATTCATTCAAATTCACTTTAATATCATGTTTTGAAATTGTAATTGAATTGAATTCAATTAAGAATTAAATAATTTCAATGGTATTTAGCTTAGTAGTCTCTCGCCACAGTTACGTTCAAAAGTTAACTCATTGGTCAATGCATGAAAGCTTCGGTATAACTTACAGAACTGACTAACGATGTTAGTTGTGGTACTTTATAGGAATGGAAAAAATGGCTAACATGAAGTATACATTTTCAGGTATAACAACGTTCGCCACATCTAATGCACATAGTATGTACTTTTTATCGCTATATCTCTGAAATTAAACGATTAAAATCTTAATTTTTATTTTTTTTTACAACCTTCGTCATATGTTTCTCCATAAATGAGAATTTAAAAAAATCTGTCGAAAAGAACCTTGCACCTTTCCATATTGAAGTTGGGCCTCGTACGCTTACCTCAATAAGTGTTATATTTAGATAGTACTCGGTGAGAATTGTAGACTTATCCCAGGAAGCATGCCTACAGTGGCATTCCTTTTGTAGATATTCGTCTTCAAAATAACAGTGACCAACAATTGCTATTCACATTAATTTTAGTCTCGTCTATCCAATTAACTCGCAAATATATAACCCGAATTTGACAAAATTGAAAGGTATTGTTGTTATCTTTTTACGGCAGTACGTTCGAAGAAATGCAAGCTGCGGTCTAGCAATTAGCAAAAATAGGAAATCCCATTTTTGTTTACTATTCTTTTTCATAGTCAATTATTTTATAGTACCTACCAATTGCGCTAGTGCACCAGGTATAGTTCTGAGTCAATCAACCCCAGTGTATCTCATGGTGGTGTCACTTCCCGCTTTTGTATATTATCGACATTCTGTTATTTACAACATAGATCAATGCAGAGATTTTTATTTAGTGCGCGTATACAGCATCTGAGTACTGTGCTTAAGAAGATAAATCTTTTGCTTATTTATATTAACCTCTATCGATTCGAAAAAGTGTTGAAAGTACTTCTGAAAATACCTTGATGACCATAGGTGTGCTGTTAGTGAAATTATTCGTTATTGGCCCTTCAATATAACACAAAATGGCCAACACAAAACCTTTGAAAGATGTGTGTGCTGCAATCTTACTGTTGCTAACAGGCGTCTCCAGGCACTGTCCAATCAAAGAGCACAGCTCTTTTCCCAAAACTTGTCAAGCCCGGACATTATTGCTACATCACGCATTTGTTACAAACGCTGGTGTAACTTTAAGACATTGGAACGAAAGTCTGTTGAACAATCTTCCAGTTCTAATGCTTCAGAAACATTATCTATTACTTCATCGCCATCACCTCTATCTCACACTCATGAAATACGCCTTTCTGTCAGACGTGCACCTGCAACTGAAAAACGTTGTGTTTTCGGATGCAGCAATCCGTCTCAATTCCGCATAAAAACTTCAACAAGAGCAGAAGTGCTTCGTGATTTTTGTTTTTATATCCCAGATGGAACTCGTGTCTACGCCCAACATCATAAAAACCGATGGTCATATATACCCCCATCAGAAATATGCATGTATACAGCAGCTCAAGTAGAAGACGTGATAAACATTCAGATGCGCTGTGCTAGTGGTGATATTCATGCTCCAGTTGATTTTGAATACATAGACGATCTCCCGAATGATACAGTTCAAAATCTTGTTGGGTTATCTACTGCACGGTTCTGTCAACTTGTAGACCAGCTTCAGAGTATATCGAAGAATGAAAGAAGATCCCGCACGGCGCTAGCATTGTTTCTTACAAAACTTGGAAAGGGATAGAGCAATCAGGATCTTGCAGATCTTCACACTAATGGCTGTAGAGCGACAGCTGACCATCTCATGTCAAAAGCACGAACATCGCTTATGACAGATTTTGTAATTAAGCGTTTACGATTTGAGGGGGACGTTATTCAACAACGCTTACAGGATAACGTTACTACAGTCTGCAGGAAACTGTTTCTCGTAAACGATTCGGAGAACGTTGCTATTATTTGGGATGGTACTTACGTCTATATAGGGAAGAGTAGCAACTATCAATTCCAGCGCATGTCGTTCAGTGGCCATAAGTATAGGTCTCTTGTAAAATCCTTTATCTGCTGCTCTCCTAATGATAAAATTCTAGACGTTTTCGGACCTTATCCAGTGGAAAAAAATGATGCAGAGATCATTATAGAACTGTTAAAAAGTCGACCAGACGTTACCAATGCTTTCTTAGCAAAATATGTTTTTCTGTTGGACAAGGGCTTTCGTGATGCCTTAAATCCTCTTAGTCGCAAAGGTTTTATACTTAAAATGTCATATTTCCTTCAAGCAGGCTCGAGTCAGCTGTCTGTACAGCAGGCCAATGAATCGCATCTTTTCGCCAAGTGCTGTTTCGTTATCGAAGTGGCGAAAGCTCTAGGGGGCTCTCCTAGGCTTAGTGAACACAATCTGTATTTATTTGATTACTCTCGGGCATTACCAACTGAGGCATACAAAAAGTTATTATGCAAAACATGTAAAGAAGGACGGACTCTACGAAATCCAAGTCTGCACCGCTTCTTTAGATATTGACTATAACATATTTAACATTGAAGTTGAGAACCCATTACTGGTTCGTGCGAAAATTCAATCACGTTATCACAGAAATACAAAATAGCATGTTTATGTATTGATAGAAAATGGTGCAGAAGGACTGAATGCCATCAAAGAGTACTACTATACGTGTAAGACTGGTTCTAGGACTGTCAGTTGCTGTACGCATTGCATGACGATCATTTGGTTTCTGGGCTATGCTGTACATCTACCCACAATACGACAACCTGCATAATTTTTACAGAATATCTGGGCAGTCTGTGAAAGCTCTGATGAAGATAATTGAGCCTTAATGTTGCTGTTATTGCTATCGCCAATTACAGTGGGGCGTAAAAAGGTCACTGTAAACGTACTTTTGATGGCTGACTTCTTAGAAGTTAGGAGACACGCTTATTGCTGCCAATAAGGTGTTCGTAATAATCGATATCATTGTTGTGGAACTTATTACACATACTTTTAAACGTTGTATTTGATCTATCGCCTCAGAAAATAATGTAAGTTACTATATTTAGAAGCTACAGGATGTGTTACGTTCAGAAGCGTGTAAATATTAAACCAAGACCTACTTTGGCAAAATAAAGGTCGATTAGCATTACGTATCTATAGTTCTGTAACGCAACATAGGTGAGAATTATGAGCGCACGGGGCCCAAGATGGGCAAGGTTCTTTCAGAGTTATTGTGAGATATGTGAAATTTTCAAATGCTTCTCATAAGAAACGCGTGTAAAACTGTTGAATCTTTGAAATGAAATATTTCCAATGTAGAACTGTGAATTTCTTTTAAATTTGCCACATTATTACATAGTGGTATCCTCAATATTCCCTCTGAGCAAATAAAAAAATTATTGATACAGGCTTCGGTGAAACCACTATACTTTAAATCCTGGATTTTAAATATATTAAATCAAATAGTGTAAAAATGTCTTTTTTTAGAGCAAATTGAATTAATATCGATTGCGAAAAATTCATTCTGGAGATCAATTATTCATTTGCCAATCTCGACAAGAATACCTTTTTTTGTTTTCCCTTTATATTTGTAGTTGATAAAATATTTTTGATATTGAATTAGGGCGGAAAATTTTTATTATTTATTTTTTGTCTCCCTTTTCTCATCAAATGCTCAAATTATTATTCATAAAAAATGTCTGAAAGAAAATTATGATTATTCATAGTTTGCTTAAATTGATGGGGGTTAAAATTAGAGTTTCTAAATATAGTGACGGAAATTTGATTAAAGATAGTCACAAATGGTCACCTTTAGGTGAACTTTCCTTCACCTTGCCCAATTAGGCTTGGGGGTACATTGAAAAGAGTAGTTATGATATACGAAAATCACGACAGGCGTCGTCAATTGAAGAACCAGTAGTTTGATCGTCGAAACGTTACGTTCAATCGTGTTTACGTTCAAGTTCGAACAAGCATTACTATTTTACACGACACATGCAATACATACCATAAAAAAAATAATTTTAATAAATAACTACTGAACCCATATTAATTCTCTGTACTGGATAGATATTCATAATTAATGTGCAATTCAAATAAAATCGATACGTTTGAATTATTATTAAACACTGGGAAGAAATATGAATTTGTATTTTTCGGGGATACTTCATTATTTAGAAAAATTCGAGATTGAGAGCATATAAAATATACATTTTTTTTTTTTATTATTATGCGTAAATATTAATTTTTCGAGGCAAAGCGGCTGGCCCAGTGGATAAGGACTCAGGCTCGCAAGCCGCGGATCCCGGGTTCGAATCCCGACCAAACACCAATGGAAATATTGAAAACATTTTCAATTGTTTCTATCGTAATTCGGGATGGTTCGGACTCCACCTTCATAAATCAATGCCCAAAACACCTTACTGTGATGCATTCGCGATCGGTGTGCGGCTTTGGGTGCTCTCCGTGGACGGTTCTAATCGTGCGGATGAGATACTTTAGCCGTATATTGGCTAGCCTACTGTATCACAGCTGAGAAGGTGCTTGCCTAAGCGCCTCTGGTAGCCATGCTTGAGCGTGCTCGCATTACCACCCGAGGAGATTAGTTAGGTACCGGCTGTATTGGCAAGGTTTTCTGCAGTTTCCCTTCGCCCTCGGCAAATGCGATACAGTCGGGGATAAGTCGGCTGCAGCCGCACAGGGAGGATACTTGGAAAAAGGTGGGGAGCTAAAAAGAGAAGGACCCTGAGCATGGAAGAAGCGACGTAATTCCTACCAAACCCTAGTAAAAAAAAGAAAAAATTCTGTAATAATATGCCAGGTCCGTCTTGAGTAAACGATCTTGGCTATACAAATGGATATCATGGCATGTCATTAGAAATTGATTTCGAATTCCAAGCGCCAGGAGAAGTGACTGGTATTAAGTAGATTATGTTCGATAATATGTGCGCATTGTACACTTTTATTCACAAAATATTATGCATATTTAATTTTCGTTGATGTACATTAGCAGTATGGTTAGATATTTAGGAGCCTTCATTATTTTTCTTATGCATTTTCTTTTCTGTTCAATTTTCTTCGGCTAAACCAAGTGTTTGTAGTACCTATGTGAGTATTAATGTGAAATATTGATACAGAGATAATAAAAAAATCGTGATATCTGTTCAAACAACAAGTAAATTCATCAAGTTTCAAGTAAAGTCAATAATAAATATGCATAAAGAAGGGGATTCTGGTGCCATGCGGTGAAGAATAAATAAAAATGATCAATCCAAATAATTGTGTTCGAGATACGGTCTTCCGTAAGTTTTTATTATTCCGTTAACGCGTTCTATAAAATGTTTGCAAATTGTTTTACATGACACTTGGCAAACGGAATTATTGGTCGAGCAAGTAGAATTAAAATTATCCTGACCTTGGTAAAAATGTCACGCGGGGGAGAAAATGACTCAATTTCTTAGTCTCTCATCTTGGGAATCAGATTACGCTTCAACGCATATTTCACGTAATTTTTTTTCTCGTTACGTATAAGATTCATACATTGTTCAATGAATGTTTATTTGTAATACAATCTTTAGGCTCAAGTTTGTGTTCAGAAAATTATTTAAATAAAAAATCTATGCTCAATCATAATTAAACACCGCAAAATCTACATGACCTTGAAAAGTATACGTGGAAAAATGTAAAATACTTCAAAGGAAGATGAACATGATAGATATGGGTAAATAATTGAAAGTAAATGAATAAAAAAATGAAGTACGGGTAAATAATGAAAAACATAGAAAGTAATCCCTCTGGTGTATAGTGTCAAGACGAATGTGCACGTGTCTCTTCCGTGCAGTGATAAGACGTAGGGAAGTCAAACATTCCGGTTGTCACCAGAGCGCGCAACGTAAATCCCGTTTGTTCAACTCATATCGCGCGTAAGATGCCATTCATACTTAAAGAATATACACGGACAATTTTCAAATGCTCTTATCCGAATTTAACCGACTTGCTCAAAATTTGATGACTCTCAATTAAGATTGTCATTGAGCTCAAAGAAAAAATGTATTTTATAGCAAAGCCAATTTTATGTTGAATAGCGAATAGCCGAATAGGAATCCTCCAATTCATTCAACGATTATTTACCCAAACAATTTATTGACAACTTTATGGCATTATTATTAATGGTTAATGGTTTAATAAAAATTAATGTTTGCAACATGTCAAAAATATAAGTAGACCTATTGAGATTTTATTAAATTGGTACGTACCGAAATAGGATTGAAAAAATTTAATTTTTAACCGGGACCGCATAAGATTAAAACATCCTTAAGAAAATAAATGAAGAAAAAAATATTGATTTTTCTAAATCACCCTAATATATAAATATATATATCGGTGCGCGGTAATATATAAATGTATTATTGGTACACAGTGATGAGTGACTCATCGGTAAAACGTTTGGTGGCAGGTCACGAAAGCCGCGATCCTTACCCGTCATCGTCGTCGTCGGCGACGCCGTTACGAGTTATGGTGGATAGTCGGACGGAGCCACCGCCGCTGCTTACGTTAGATTGAGCGTAATATGCCTCTTCCTCCGACGCAGATAAACAGTCACGGTCACCACGCGCTTTTCGTCGACCCGTGTTACTTAGGTGCAACATGTACTCATTTCTTACATACGCTACTCACGAAACTAGCGACTTTTAACTAAACACCACTCTCGACTACTCTGCCATCAAAACAGGGTTGCAAATAATGCATTACTTTTTTAAATGTATTTACATTTTCATTACCCATTAACTCTTATTGATTAATTGAAATTATTTCCATTAACCATTAAATATTAATGGTTAATAGAAATAATTTCCGTTAACCATTAAATGTTAATGGTTAATGGAAATAATTTCCATTAACCATTAAATGTTAATGGTTAATGAAAATAATTTCCATTAATCATAAACATTTAATGGTTAATGGAAAATATTTCCGTTAACTTTTAACATTTAATGGTTAGTGGAAATTATTACCATTAGCCATTAAAAAAGTAATGATTAATACATTACTTTTTCATTAAAAATTTCGCAACCCTGCATGAAAATCTACCACAATCTCATTTTCATTATATTGCCATTTGAATTAGCTAATTGATTTTACTACTAAAGAACAGCTCGTGTCGTTTTCCCATTTTTTTTTACTTCAAGCACCTTTTTTTACTTCAAGCAAAAAAAATGAAATTTTTTTTCCAAAATAAGAAAAAAAAATATAAGGAAAAATCTGCCCACGATAAGACTGGTTTCAAAAATTATATAATTTTTCAATTTTTTTTGTGAATCTTTTGAAAAAAAAAAACTGGGCAAACATCTTAAAACCAATGTTTTTTGTTTTAAATTACTTTAAATTGAGAAAAAATACGGAATACACATATTAATCATTCTTTCGTATTTTTTTTCTAATAATACGGTGAAAAACCAACTTTTCTAAAAAAACAGTTCGATTTGGTCGATTTTTGTGAGAGTTAGTCATTTAAAGAAACAAGTATCGAATTTTGAAAAAAAAAAATCATATCACAAGTGTATGCACAAAAAAATCTGAAAAAAATCAAAATAACTTTTTTCAATGGGTCATATAACATATAACATTTTCAGCCAAATCAAAGAATGGAAGGGTCTGACGTAGCTCGATTTGGCGTGAAATGCCTCAAATACATTAAGGTGACCTATCAGTTGCATGAGTGGGGGGTCGATAACTGAAAAGTAGATACACGGTTTTCTCAAAATATCAAACGTGTCCGAGAAAACCGTGTATCTACCTCACTCATGCCACTGATAGATCACCTTAAAGCCCTTAGGCATTACATATACACTACCGCCGAAAAGTTTCCGGACAAAAGTTCAAAAAAGTCTTGGCGCTCTTTTTGATGCCATTTCGACGGTAATACACATAAAGGAATTTAATAAATGGCATTTTGAAGGGGAGGAATTCAGCTTCATTTTGCTTTTTTTTTTAATTTTCACGATTTTTTTTACGACCAGCACGTCATTTCGAAAACGACCGTTTTTCGTCTTTTTTTTCTTTTACAGTTGGACCCGGTTTTCAGAAGAAAAATTTTTCTTCCATTTCCTTAACCGGATCCTTAAAAAGGGAAGCTTAAGCTTCACTTTTGTTTTTTTTTTTAAGTTCGGTGCGATTTTTTTTCGCGAAGTTATCCCGTTTTTGGCGAAAAAAGACAAAATTTGGAAATTGCTGCGTAACACAAAAACTATTAGGTTTGAAAGGAAATCTCGAAGGGGTAAAAAGTTGCGCCTGTGATTGCTAAGATCACTAACATTTTTTCAATTTTTTTTCCGAAATTTTTTTTTTATCGGTTTTCAGTCGAACCTCAGGTATATTGATTGCCGTAACTGGAAAACGATGGGATTTGTGATAAAACGTTAAGAAATAAGAAAGTTTTATTTCTTAATTTCGAACTCATTAAAAAAATTTCAGATTTTTTCTTAAATTTTTTTTTTCGAACTAGACTCCTATTCCGAAGATTCCTTTTAGATTTAAAAAACACGCTTTTCTATTTTACAGAATAAAGGAAAAATAGAAAGCCGCAAGTAATAAAGTAGTCTCCTTAATTTCCCAATCTTAACCGGGCAGAACTAATGTGGAATTAACTGGATGGCGTGAATAAGAAGATTGAATCTCACTTCTACAGAACACCTATGGGAGAGTCTCCGAATATCATGGAACGAAATAGCAAATTGCTTTTTCGAAAAAATTGCTGAAATTTTGCAGGGTTGTTCCATTTTTGGAGATATTAAATAAAACTAGATTTTCGTTCGACTATTGAAGTCTAGCAAAAATGTTAAAGGTGTGTAGTTTCATTTTAAATACATGAGAATTCTTTTAAACAGTTGTTGAGACCATTTTCAATTTATCAGAAAAAAATTTCGAAAAAAAATCTACAAAAATTCCAATGCACTCAAATTGAAAAATAAAACTTTTTTCCCTCTAGATATTTTATCACAACCCCATAATTTTCGAAATACGCGAATTAATTCATCAGTGTTTGAACCAAAAATGGTTGGAAAAAAAAATTTGAAAAAAAATCTGAAAAAATGTTTAATGGATTCAATATTATGAAATAAAACTTTTTTCTTTCTTGACGTTTTATCACAAACCCCATCGTTTTGAAGTTACGACAATCAATATACCTGAGGTTCAACTAAAAATCGATGAAAAAAAAAATTTCGAGAAAAAAATCTAACAAAATTCTAATGAACTCAACAATCACAGGCGCAACTTTTTACCCCCTTGAGATTTTCTTAGTTCTCGTGTTACGCGACGATTTCCAAATTTTGTCTTTTATCGCCAAAAACGGGATAACTTTGTGAAAAAAAAATCGCACCGAACTTTAAAAAAACAAAATTGAAGCTTAAGCTTTCCTCTTTAAGGATCCGGTTAAGGAAATGGAAGAAATTTTTTTTTTCTGAAAACCCGGTCCAACTGTAAATGTACAAAAAATAGACGAAAAATGGTCGTTTTCGAAATGACGTGCTGGTCGTAAAAAAAATCATGGAAATTTTTCAAAAAAAGCAAAATGAAGCTGAATTCCTCCCCTTCAAAATACCGTTTATTAAATTCGTTTATATATATTACTGACGAAATGGCATCAAAAACAGCGCCAAGACTTTTTTGAACTTTTGTCCGGAAACTTTTTGGGGGTAGTATATACGTATATGAATTACACAGGTATCGTGGTCTGGCGAATAGTCCAGTCACTTTAGCAAAAGTCCTATTCAAGAGACCCAGCCTCTGGCCAATATTTTTATAGGTTGTTTGAACCTATAGGAATATAGCCCTGAGTTTTTGTAAAAATCCGAGTTGCATTTTAGCAATAAAAAATTATTGAAAATTAAAAAATCGATTTTTGAGTTATTTTTTTGGAACGCGTCCTATCGAAAAAAGTTTCGAATAAAAGTTGTTCATCATAACGTTCTCTATAAAAAAGATCCTATATAAAAATGAGCTAGCATTGTTAATTAAGCGGTTAATTGCAAACGAAAAAAAAATGGTCAATTTAATTTTTGCAACCGCAATCGATTGTTTATCAACATATTGGTTTGAAGTTCATACATGATGTAGAGGAGCCGAACCCCAAGAGAATCGTGCAAGATTTGTCGATCTACGAGATATAGTTTAGCAACAATCTGCGATCATCGAAAAAACTTTGGCATTCAATAGAATTCTCACTCTCACTCACTCTCACTGACTCTCTCCCTCCTTCCCTCCCTCCCTCCTTGCCTCCCTCCCTCCCTCCCTCCCTCCATCTCCCCCCTCTCTCCCTCTCCCCCCTCTCCCTCCCTCCCTCCCTCTCTCTCCCTCTCCCTCCCCCCCCCCCCCCCCCTCTCTCTCTCTCTCTCTCTCTCTCTCTCTCTCTCTCTCTCTCTCTCTCTCTCTCTCTCTCTCTCTCTCTCTCTCAATAACTGAGCATTCTCTTGTTTTACATTTATATATTTTACTGTATCCTTCCATTTTGCTCTAAAGCTTGCCGGGGCATAATTAAAAATCAATCAATCTCTCTCTCTCCCCCTCCCCTTTCCCCCTTCTCGCCCCCTCGCCCCAACCCCTTTCTCTCTCTTATGCGCGAATACAGGCAAACTATAGAGTGAAAGTAATAAAACTAATGATGAGATTCAGAGAACGAAAAGCATCTACTGAATGGTGGATAGAGAATAATAAAAATTCGAAAATCTGCACATATTATTTTATTACCAATATTTTCGTTCATGTTTCAAACATTTTTATGAAATTAATACTTTTTTTTAAATTAAGTTCCTTATCATATTTCATCTCTTAAGGTATTGTAAGTTCAATAGAGCCTCCTTTCGTAGAGACACAATAGAGTCACGTTGGTTGGAGAAAAAAGGGGTTGTGTCGAGGAAAACTTGGAGGGTGATCGGGGTCACTGGTTTACAGTACATCATATATATACTATATATATATATATATATATATATCGTTACCGCGGAAGTACGTCACTATTAACTCCATCTTTCTCCCTCTTCTATATACGTCGCAATGAAGAACGGTCGTGGGCCCCTTTCCTTCGAGGATCGATCCTGTCACATGTGTCGCCGCGATCCTCTTCCCACCTTGTATAGGAGTTACATAGGAGGGCGAGTCGCCGATGCGTCTCGCCCTCCTATATAACTCCTTTTTCATTCCACTTAATGTACGCGTGTACGTTACCTTCGTTTAGTTTCGTAATTTTTCTTCATCTCAAGTCGCTCCACTGCTACCAGAGACGATCGGTCGAACTATTCGCGACCTGGATGAATCTATACTTACTATTGGTTGAGAATCCTTGAGATTCACCTTACAAACGATTCCAAACGGATAACATTATCGATCGAATTAGAATCTAATCTCATGCAAGGTTCAGTTTTATAAAAAAAAGGCAAATGATGTACGTTATTTGTAAAAGAATTTGTCATCTGCAATTGGCGGAGAAAAAATACTAATGATATTTAGAAACGGATACTCATGGGAAAAAATGCTATCACGCTTCTCAGAAAAATGTCATTCACTAAAAATCGGTTTTCACTAAAAATGCCATTGTTATAATTTTAATGATTTAAGCACATGTTTTTGTTGCTTATATCTCTAGAACTGCGTTCGAAAATGAACTACGAGAATATCATTCATTTCCACGAACAGGAGAACGCAACTTGTTCTTTTCATATCCAAAATTTGTTTTTCTTTTGTTTTTTTTTTTTTAATATATATTTCCAACGGTATCGTGTGCATACGAATCGTCAAAACACTTCAGAATTTTCTCACTCTAATTGTTGCATACTATAGGACAGGACTGAAAGCATTTTTCATTTTGTGTCCAATTTTCGAGATTTTTTTTCCACTAAAAATCATTTGCCACCAGGAATTTCGCTCGACCTACGGTAAAAGTAGGATGTATGCGCGCGCGTGTGATCGGAATCTTTTTCGACTGCATGGGAGATATTTGATGCAGTGAAACGGAAGGCAAAACGGCGAAGGCTGCAACGTTGACGATATCATATCCGTTTTAAAATTTTTTACATGGATCCCACATGACCTTGAAAAAGCATAACATGGGATATAATTGACTTATTAAATTTATTACCCCCCTTATTACACGCCCTTGAAATCGCACCACTTTTATTCGGAAAATTGATCGATTTTTCAGAAATAATTTTTATTTGATATTTTTAATAACAATAAAAATTTGTATTAATTTTTTTAATTGCAGTTATTCTAAATTTGTACATAAAATTGTGCTAAAACTTCTCTATCAAGGAAGAAATAGATGTGTGCTGTTTTCGCTTCGTCCCCGACCTCCGATCTTCGATATGAAATGAGTATGCTGCCTTGTGAGAGGTGATTTTTTCCGATATTGATGTCTCTTCGAGCTCTCTGTCTCCCACCGCTGCGTCAATATGTACTCACTTTTGTTCGAGTCAGACTGCCAGTCGCCGATTTTCCGGTTTGGTCCGGATGACACGAATGTCTCGACTTCATGAATGAGCTCTCAAACCGGACTGTACCAGCTTGGGAATATACGTGAATCACTCACCAAACTAACGAGTAGAATCCCGCCTCTCATTGTCTTCGATCGTAACAAGTCTTGCTCTCTCTGTTCGTTGGATTTGCTACGAGCTATGTGCCTTATCTCTCGAGAGACCGTAATCCTGAGATTTAAAAATAAATAAATAAAGAAATTGTAAATTAACGTTTTTTTTCAACTTTTGAGCGCTGTCATTTCGTTTCTTATGGTTATTTTACGAAATTTCGAATTGAAAAAAAAGATCATCGTTGTTTCCAGTGTTTGTGGATCAAAAAATACATTAAAATAAGCCAGTTAAAAAAAAATAATATTGAGAATCAAAAAAATGTCGAAGTTTTGGACATTTAGCAAAAAGATCCGTAGATTTTTTTCTACGTGGACTTGAGATTCCAAATGGTGCTCATTCATTCGCTCATTGGCATTCGAATCTCCTTTGGAATGTTGTTTGGTTTTTTCGTTTATCTTCATTTTTCGATTTTCGGTCAATTTTCTAAATTTTCCATCGATTTGCGCAAATTTTTCACTGCATGCCAAAAATCTCAGGGAAACCTTCCCGTTTGATTTATCAACCGATCGTAATGATAATTCCAAGAAGTGCTACCGAAGAGTGGTTCTTGAGTTACAAACGGTCAACGGTATAGAGAGACACATATCATTACACTAGTGTTTGTTTTTTTTTCGTGCCATATTCAGTATTTGTGTTTTTTTTTCATTCTATATTCAGTATTGCAATCGATTGCAGTCAATAATGAGTACACTTGTGGAATTAACTCTATATGCATATCTAGGAATAATATATTATGCTTAATTTAATGTATTTGTACTAGTCAAGATATTATTTTTTCATAAATTTTGCAGATTTTTTCAAGAAGAATCGTTCGTTTGTTTGTTTTTAGACATTTTTTGATCCTTTGAGAAAGAGTAAAGAAACGTCACCAAATATCTGCTCTTCATACTGTAGTACTTGCCTGTATCGTTATTTACGTTGCCAAAGACGTCTCGATTCTACTCGAATGAAGAAACACGTTTTTACGTGCAAAAGGGATTTATTCTCGAGTATTCACTCGTAATTGTCGATATAAAGTATCCATAAAGGCAACACAACGCATCAAAGTGGGCTGAACTGTCTATGTATGTATTCATATACGCTATATCGGTGTATTTATTTCTGGAACGCCGTAAGATCGAATTTGGCATTCGAGCAAAAACATGCATAGGCGTAACATTGATGGCACCGACAACAAATTTACGGTATTATTTTCAGCTTTTCTTGTACACAACACAATCTAGTCTTCAAAACTTAAGCTTGAGTATGTTATTTTAGCTTCAAGAATACTTTGGTTTTTTTTCTTCAATGTAATATTTATAAAATAAAAGGTGTTTGTAGAAAATCAAATAAAAGGTGTCAATTTCTAATTTTCATTTTACATCATCACAAAATTTTTAATAAAGTGAGTTGATAATGAGTTGAATGATTGAGTTAATTTGGCTTCGATAATATTAACCCTAATGAAAGGTTATAAAAGAGATTCTCTCCCAAGAAAACCAACCTAGCAAAAATACTCTAATTCACATCAAATCTCTCGAATAATTATAGGAGAACCCCACAATTTTTTTTTCAATAAATTAAATACTCAAAAAAGTGTTAAGAAAGCATTACAAAAATTTACCAAAGAAATCATAATCTCACAAAAGATGCCAATTCAAATGCGACCAAAAATTAAGTCTAAACTTTACAAAAATAAATTAGAACTATAAAAGCATTAATAGTAAAATACATTAAGGCCTATTAACCTCTAATAAAAAATCTTCCAATTATTTGAAAATACAGATGTACTACAGTACAGCTGTTCTACACAAAAAGAACCAGAATAAAAAATAAGAATGAAAAAAAATTCGGATACAAAAAAAATTTTGGCTGAAGTAGAAGAATTAAATTAAATTAAGCATATTGTATGAATTAATCAAAAGAACTCGTCAATACTTATAAATATATTAGATTACTTAAAACGTACAGTAGTTCTGAGAAGATACGAGGCATAAAAAAACCACGAATAAGTAAGAACTTGAATTTTTTCGGATTGAAAAATATTCCATAAAAAATGATACCGAAAAAATACTCCAATAATATCAAAATGCACTGAAAGTTTTTAAATAAAAGAAATCATAACGAAACGATATTTTGAAAGAAAAAAGGTATGCGCACAAAATTCCGAGAGCAAAAGTTTCATTGGAGAAAAGAATTTCAGCTGAAGTACTACGCGAGTTTTTCTTTTATAACGTTTATTGATCACGAATTGTATCTTATGAGCAATAGGTAAAAAAAAATTCGTGAATTACTTATGAATTTTATTTCTCTCAAATCAAATATCTTTTCGCTCAAAATTATTTCGTATCACTTAATTCCGTTTTGGGTTTCTTTCATTCTAATTATTTTTACATTTCAAAACTTCTTGTGCATTTTATTTCTGATAGAATACTTTTTCATGTATTCATTCTCTTTTTGAAATTGCGAAACAACCAATTTATGCTAACAAAGTTTTTTGCTAAAACAATTTGAACGGAAAAAGACTTTTCACCGTACTGCATAGTGAAATTATAATAACGTTTATTAATCATGCATAGTACATTGTATAAATGTATGCAAGAAAAAATAAGCGATCTACATTGAGCCAATTTTTTTTCCAATGAAAATTCTTCTTGCTTGAAGCCATGTAAAATACCGACTAAGCCACCATGAATACAAGAGATACGTAATAGTTTACGGGATTTTTACTGTCTGAGAATGCCGTGAACCGTGCGGTCGGTAAAAAAGTATATTCAAATGAAATGGCACTTCATTCCCGCACTACCATTTTAAATAAACACAAAGCTGGTGAGGCTAATCACCTTCAATATAAATGACGCTAAATTTTCACACTATCATTCTATCTACTTTAACAAAAAGTCAAAATTGATACCAAAATATTGGTCAGCTGTCACATCCGCGACGGATCTCTAAAATCACCAGAACTTTATACCAATATTATTAGTATCACTAGATAACGAGTGCGAAAAAAACAGTTGAGCATCAAAAATGTGTGCGAAATAATGCTGAATTTAACGGTGCAACGATTAAAAAAAATTAATATTATCAGTACGCTTTCAGCTACGGGGTTCTAATTAGTCGCGATCGAAAGAAAAAAGAACCCGAATAATCGTCTAAAATGCTGTCATTTAATAAATATTATGAATTTAAAAAAATGATACAAAAAGTCATCGGATGTACATTTTTGGATGGGATAAAAATTTCGGGCTTCAGAACGCAATGGATATATCCAAAAATTTTCAATTTTATTGGACTAAATGGGCGTCATGTTTTTTCACTCTCCCGCATTAATTTTGGCAAAATAAATTAAAAAAATTTGTTTCAGAAAGTCTTTGGGTGCTCTTTTTCTGATAATATCAAAATATGTATCATTGGCATACAGCGGATGCCTACAAACTTTGAAAATTTCGTGAAGCGACATGTGTGCTAAGTATTTTCCATGTTGGGCTCCGATTTGGCATCATAAATTGAAACAATTTTATTTAAAAAATGTCCTTCTATGGTCGCTCTGGTTCTGATGGCATCAAAATTTGGGCGAAGCTAATGCAACTGATACAACTATCCTCATTCCATTCTCTCAGTAACTCGCTCCATTTTCTTGAGCAGGATCCTGGTTTGAATTTGTCTACTTCGTTCAATATATTGTTTCGAAGTACCCATAACATACTATTTGATCTTTTTGAAATTCAATTAGAATATGAGAATAACTGTCACCTCTGATTCTCATGGTATTAACTTCTTCAATGGTATTGACAAATATCATGTTAATATATTATATTCGTTGTGGCATAATGAATTCAAAAAGTGGTTTCAAAAAGTCTTCGGGTCCTCTTTTTCTATTAGTATCAAAATTTGTATCATAGGAATGTAGCTGATACCTACAAACTTTTAACATTTTGTGAAGCGACATGTGCACCAAGTATTTCCACTTAATGTCTCTGATTGTGGCATTATGAATTGAAAAATTTATTACAAAATGTCTTCGGCTGGTCATTTTTGGATGGGATTAAAATTTCTGTCCTCGGAATGCAATAGATACATCCAAATTTTCTGAACTTTGTTGGGCTTAAAGTGCACTATGTTTTGCTACTTTTCCACTTTAGTTGTGGCGTAATAAATTTAAAAAGTTGTTTCAGAAAGTCTTTGGGTGCTCTTCTTCTGATAGTATCAAAATTTGTATCATTGGAATGTAGCCGATGTCTACAAACTTTGAACATTTTGTGAAGAGGAGACATGTGTGCTAAGTATTTCCACTTTTTAGCTCTGATTATGACATTATAAATTGAAAAAGTTTTATTCCAAAAGATTTCCTCTACGGTCGCTCTGGTTTTGATGGTATCAAAATTTGCTCAAAGCTAATGTGACTAATACAACTAAATTCATTTCATTCTCTTGGGTACGATCCTGGTCTGAGTTTGTCTGCTTTCTTCAATATATTATTTTGGAGTTCCTATAACATACTATTTGAACTTTTCTATATTCAATGAGAATATTGAAATAGTTGTAACTTTTTATTTTCATGGTAGTAACTTCTTTAATGGTATTGAAAAATAGTCATGATGCCACCTTGTTAACCCTTTAGCTGCCATTGTAGCAAATTTGCTACATTCACTTTGACCCCATCGGTGAATCCGTAAAGATGATATAGTGGACAAGCCAGTTTACAGTGCCATCAGTCCATGCTAGATAGACCTCCAGGTGCCGGGATAACTTGAAATTCAAACGTAAACATATAAATTATATTAATATGGTGAAAATGTTGTCGTGAAAATTTATGCCGTTGCATCTGCTATCGTTTTCGTCCAAAAAAGTCAGTAAATTGACATTTTTTACATATTTTTTGATAGAATCGTGTACAAGAAGTTTGATTGGACGAACTAGGCTTTGAAAATACTTGATTGAATTAAAATAATACTTCGAAATGTGAATGTGAAACCGTCAATGTAGCAAATTTGCTCTAGTTCGAAAATACTACTTCCCGGGCCCTTATCGACCAAATTATGATTGGACATTTGTATTCAGCCCTTTTTCAGCCATACTACCAGAGGGAATAATTTTGAGTCATCCAGAAATAGGCGTGACCGTTAAAGGGTTAATAAAAATAAGAATGAAAAAATTCGTGAATTTTTTTCACAATAGATTTGATATGTTTTCTCTAAACATACGTGAAACTGGCTTTTTATTTGATCAATAATCAAAAATGAAAAATTTGGAAAAAAATTTCCATTTTTATCAACAAGCTGAAATAAACGTAATATTTTTTACCACAAATCTAGAAATATAACAAGGAGATACTGCTATTTAATATGTTCATTTGATAAACACAAATTCATATAGCTACAAATTTTATGGAAAAGTTCTGACTGCTCTAATCTTGCCCTCAAAAGCTTTGTAAATTTTTGTATCAGACTCCTAGTTCCCGACTTATTTTAGCCTGATTCCAGAAAGGTAAATCGAAATGTCAAAAAAAATTTGACTGGCTGGAGAATAAAAAAAATTGCCAAATTGAAAATTCCAAAACACGTATCCCTTTATTTCATGGGGAAAAAACCTGACTCGAAGTAGAAGGGGTCAGGGTTTGGAAATGAAAAAGCGATAATTTCCCAATATAACCTTTTTCTAATCTATATAAAGCGAGATGTTTGAAAAGAACGAGAAAAAGCGAATCATATCATGCATAAAAATCCCCCTCGAGGAAAAAACCTGGAGAAGTACATTTGTTGATCCGCGTTCCCATATTTTTCCACGAATATACATACACTGCAAAAACCTTTTCTCACACAAATCCCTGAGAAAATCAAATCTTATCAAAAAGTAAGAAAAGTGACAACTCTCAAAAAATGTATCAAATAAATTCAAATCACACAAAACAAAATGAGTTAATCCTCGCGAAAAGCTAACGTTGGGTTTCGCAAAAAGTTATAAAATAAATTGAGCTATACTAAAATATATGTGGCCAGTGGCGTCGCTAGAGGGGTGCGGTGGGGGCGGTCCGCCCCGGGTGTCACCCTCGAGAGGGTGACACCCGGGGCACAAAGGTGAAAAAATTATTTAGGTGATTTTTTGGAAAAAAATAAATTTTTTTCACTACATATTAATTCTCAGTGCAATCGACATTTAAATGAAGCAATAACGTTGGGTCACGCCATGAAAGTATTCGGTTGGCGCGCAATTCTAACTAATCTTTCGATATACGGATATATGTTCTCGAACCAAGGATTATATTGTTGTTAACTTTCAAGAAAAATTTCAAATCATAGTTTTCTACTCATAAAAATTCGTTCTCACTCAAGCAACCTTGATAAGCATGAACCATTTTTCATGAATATACTTTCTATACTTTCGTAGCAGATTGGGGTAGAACTAGACTCACACGGCGAAGGTAGTGAGTTCAACTCCACCTTCTATAACTTTTTTTTTTAATGAAACGAAAACCATTCAATAATTATATGCTAATTTTTAATATTTCTTAAAAATTAAAACGAAATTAATTATCATTTAATAGCATTATCAGTTATTGTTTCGAATCGTACATGCCTATCAGTGCTCCGAACCTAGTAAAAATAACGAGTGGAAATATGCAAATAATGCTTTTCGATAACGTTATGCCCATTATTTTGATCCAATGTGATCATTTATTGTAACACAAAATGCAATAAACATAACTCTGAATTGAAAGCAATTAATTTTGTTTTGTTGGGTTTTCCCTGTTCTTACATTAAGTTACATTGTTTACTGAATACTGAGTACAGCGTGCTCATAACGAAAAGCAGTCGAGAATCCGAGAATCCTCCGAAATTTCTGTGGCGCGCGTTTTACTACTGTTTGTTGGTCAACTAGTGAGAGACGAACGAATTATTTCGTTCGAGCTATCGAATGAGTTGTCAATATTCAGTGCTAACATTTTGAATTTTGAGGGAATTGATTGAGTAATTGCCAATTACCAATTTATTGACTTTCATCAATGTAAATAATCAATGTCAACGACTTTTGGTGACACAAAGGCGAAGTGATAAAAAACAAAAAAGGTAAGTGTATAAAGAAAGTGAACTACTGTTTTCAAATTTTAAATAAGTAGTGTATAAACGATATTGGTTTTTATGATTACTCTGCTTCTTCTGATTCCTAAGTTATACAAGATTGCAAGTTTCCATGATTTGAAAAGTTGTTCTATATATTAACTCTTAATTTCGTTCCAATTTGTCATTCCGAGGTCTGCATAATTATTTAAGCCTGACTGCCTGAGGATTGTGATTTAGTTTATTTTCTTATGTGATTTGAAAAATTGATTCTATCGACTAAATTCGTGAGCAAAAAAAATAGCTATCGGTAGGCAGGAAGATATTATAGAAACTTCTTAAACTTCCGAAAATTTCGTAATAGTGAATACGTGTTGAAATTTTTTAAGTTGTGTTCAAGGAATTAAACATTCAAAACATTGAAAAAGTTTTTTTTTTAATCACTGACATTAATACAAACCTACAGCTGCTGCGCAATAATAACGTTCGTGAAATCTATTCCCTACCATTTTTCCATTCCATTTTTCTCAAGATACTTCAAAAGATCTAACATGCCGCGAGGAGTTCATTCATCGAAGAGAAAGAGTGGGTTTCAGCAAAGAAAAGCAAAATGAGCAAAAATAGATGAGCTTCAAAGTATTTCTGGATCGTTACTAAAATATGTAACAAAAATTGACGATACCAAGACTTCATCAGAAGATGCTGATCGTGAGTTTGCATGTGATGCTGATGACCCAAATAATGTTTCCGATGAGGGTAACACATCTTCGCAGGATACGGAAGAAGAAGAAAAAGAAGGCGATGAAAAAGAAGAAGATGAAAAAAAAGAAGAAAACGATGAAGAAGAAGGTAAAAAAAAGAAAATGATGAACAAGAAGATGACAAAATGACGGAGTGTGAAGAAGACAAGTCCATGGAAACGAGCATGAACAATGCTATTTCACCTAAAGACGATCCATTAAACACGGCAGTTAACATGAAAGTAATGAGTGACGTTTCGGACTGGAACATACCTGTCCCAGATAGTCTTCGTATTGAAATGATCAAAAAAGGAAGTAATTATTTTCAAAATAAAGATGGACCTTTTGGCACCATAGTTAGACAAGGTCCAAAGACAAAAGGTTGTATTCGAAACCTTTCAAAAGAATGGTTTTATAAGCAGATGCCTGGTGGTGAAAAGATTTTACGGTCATGGATGGCTTACTCCCCTTGCACTAACAAATTATATTGTTTTTGTTGTCGCATGTTTGCTACAAGTAGCACAGATGCGATGACATTCGTAACCGGGTTTCAAAAATGGTGGAAGCTAAACCCTAAAGTGATGGAACACGAAGTTGCAAACGAGCATTTAGAAAATCTAGAAAAATGGAAGACTTTGGAAACGAGATTGAGGCTCCATAAAACGATTGACCATGCCACCCTTCAAGCGATGAATTCTGAAAAAAGGAAATGGAGAGCTCTTTTGGCTAGATTATTAGAAATTACGCTATTTTTAGCTAAACAAAACCTGGCATTTCGCGGTCATGAAGAAGGTGATACTTCCACGAACAAAGGCAACTTCCTTGAACTGGTTCAGCTGCTATCAAAATATGATGCAGTTTTAAAAGAACACCTCTTGAGCCTGGAACACAGTCCATCTCCAAAAGTGTCATATTTGTCGCCAGAAATACAAAATGAATTCATCAGTGTTCTTTCAAACCATGTGAAATGCACGCTTATCGAGGAAATCAAATCGGCTAGATATTTTGGTATGATGTTTGACAGTACACCAGACATTTCACATACAGATCAAATGTCTCAAGTAATCCGTTTTGTGAAAATTGATAATAGAAAAGTGGAAGTTAGAGAGGTATTTTTGGGATTCTTCCCTTTGAAAGGAAAAAAAGCTGCCGATCTCAGTGATGAGATTCTTCAAAAGCTTGAGAGTGATGGCTTAGACATTATGTTGTGTCGCTCTCAAGGCTACGATAACGCAGCTACTATGAGTGGTGTACACGGCGGGGTCCAAGCTATTATCAAATCAAAAAACAGAAAAGCTGTTTTTTTTGGATGTATTGATCACTCTCTGAATTTGTGCGGTCAACATTCTTTTGCAGAAAACGCATCTTGCGTCACTTTTTTCGGAGCATTAGAAGCAGTTTTTACATTCTTCTCTGCATCCACAAGTCGGTGGCAAGTTTTGATCAAATATAGTGGTGCTTCAGTTAAAAGACTGTCAACAATACGTTGGAGTGCTCATTATGCTGCAGTCAAAGTGATTGCAGAACATTTCGACGAGGTTGTGAGAGCGATTGAAGAGTTGTGTGATCGACAAGAAAATTGTGATACTAGAGGTGCTGCACAAAATCTTTTGCCCGCCGTATGCAATTTCACCTTCCTCTGCTATCTCTATTTTTGGAATGATATCCTCAAAGAAGTGAATTGCACACAGTTGTCATTGCAATTGAAAAGTTTAACTCTTGATGAGTTATTAGTAAAAATAGAAACACTTCGTCTTTACATTCACGAAGAGCGGAGCCATGTCGTGAAAAAAGCAATCGATCGTGCTTTGGAAAAAGCGAAAGATCATGAGATACAAACGGAGCGAAGAATTCGGCGGAAAAAGAGAATAGCTGGTGAAGAATTCAGAGACGAAGGACTTACTTTGCAAACTGAGAATCAAAAAGACATGTTACAATGTCTCGATCGATTCCATACAGAAATTCAGACCCGATCAAAAGCCATCCAGGATGTAGCTGCAATGTTTGAAGCTGTAAAAACTAAGACTTTACTGTTAACAACTGGAGAAGAGTTAAAATTCACTGTACAGAAGCTGACTTGTTTTTATGACGAAGTTTCTGGAACTGATCTCCTTCTAGAAATACCGAGATTGAGAAGGCATTTAAAAGCTGCCAATATTGACTTTTCAGAAGCTGAAGATTGGGCTGCTCTAGATTTTTTGAAGTTCATCGTGGAATGGGACTTCATAGAATCACTTCCGAATCTAACGGTAGCATTAAAATTATTTCTAACGATCTGCGTGTCCGTGGCATCTTGTGAAAGAAGCTTTAGTAAATTGAAGCTCATAAAAAATTACTTACGGTCTACAATGACAAACACTCGTCTGAGCAATTTGGCAATGTTAACTATAGAGCACGAAGCAACAAAGAAAATCGACTTCGACCAAGTCATCAATGATTTTGCTTCTATTAAGGCAAGAAAGGGGAAATTTTAATTCGATTCGAAATTGATGTTAATCATCACCATCGTGGTGATTTTAACTTTAAACCACAAATAATTTAATCATTTAATCACAAATTCACGGCTTTCAATGGTATTGAATTGTAATTGTTAAATGTATTAATCCTGACATGATAATAAAGATCCTATTTTGATACATGCATTTAGTGTTTCTTGCTTGTCAAAATTTCTTTAATAAAAAATTTATATCTATCCATCTTAGGGGGGTGACACCTTGTAATTCGCCCCGGGTGACACCCACTCTAGCGACGCCACTGTATGTGGCCAAGTACGTGAGGCTTTATCGTGTGACATAAAAGCTTCAAATAATGTTGAATGTTGATAGAGAAAAGAATCGAGTTCGAAAATGCAGCTGTTTTACCAACCAGAATGAAAATAAAAACTATGTATCAATAAGAGTCCGAAGCAAAAAAAGATTGCAAATTGCATTATGTGAATGAAGTGAAAAAACATTCGTCAAGTACTCCGAGCGAATTTTTTTTTAATCTAATTTTTTTCTATGTTTTATAAAACAATTTGTAAGCCAAGGATGATGCATCATATTCTTCCGTCATTTCATCTTTGAAAGAATAATAATTCTGAGGCTCCTTCTGACAATGAAGTTAAATATATTTATCTATTTATAGCTTACAAGGGGGTACTCCCTACTCGTCATCACCGATATCGCTCAAATTTATAGGACATGCACGACTTGGCTAGAAATGAAAGTACCCGAAGTGGGAACTCCAGATGGCCAAGCGTTTAGAAAATAAAAATGTTGACGCGACTCTCGCACCGTATAAGCCATTCACGTTAGTATCTTTGCCAAGCAGCGGTTGGCGTAGCGGTAAGAACTCGGACTAGTAATTTGACGGTCAAATAAAATATGTACAAACTAAATTTGTTGTGGAATGGTTACTTTAAAAAATTGTCCTATTTTTTTCCATTTATTTCAGGTTTGCCCTACGGTCACTTTTTTTTGACTCATTGGTATGCAATGGTTCCATACCAAATATGTGTATTTCTAGTTCTTCACTTTAACTGTGGCAACATGAATTAAAAAATTTGTTACAGTCTGGCTGCTCATTTCTGCATGGGATCAAAATTTCTGTCTCCGCGACGCAATGGATATATTCGAACCTTGAAAAATCTTGTTGGGCCCAATGAATGCTAAATTTTTTCGATTTTCCGCTTTGGTTGTAGCTGTGTTATGAATGCGAAAAGTTGTTTCAAGAAGACTTTGGATATACTTTTTCTGATGGTATCAAAATTTGTATCACTTAAATGCACCGAATATATGTATATAATACCTGATAAACTTTGAAAATTTAGTATACTTAAATGTGTGCCAAGTATTCCAACTTTTTGTCTCTGATTGTGGCCTTATGGCTTAAAAAGTTTATTACAAAAAATGTTTTATCCTTCGATTTGGGATGGGATCAAAATTTCTGTCTTTGAATCGTAATAGATACATCAAAAATAGGTTTTGTGATAATAAATTCCACAAGTTGTTTCAGAAAGTCTTCGGGTGCTTTCTTTTCAATAGTATCAGAATTTGTGTCATTAAAATGCAACGGATACCTACAAACTTCGAAAACTTTATGAAGCGACATGTGTGCTAAGTATTCCCACTTTTTGTCTCTGACTGTGGTAATATGAATTGAAAAATTTGTGACAAAAATGTTTCACTCGCTTATTCCTGGATGGGATCAAAATTGCCATCTTCGAAACACTATGGATACATCCAAAATGTCTAAATTTTGATGGGTTGATGAATTTTGTCCACTAGATTCTTTCACTTTGTTGCTTTAGTTGTGGCATAATAAATTTTGAAAAGTAGTTTCAGAAAGTCTTCCGATATTCTTTTTCTGATTTTATTGAAATTTGTATCATTTGATTGCAACAGATACCTACAAACTTTGAAAATTCCGTGAAGCGATGCGTGTGCCAAGCATCCTCACTTTTTGCTCCGAATGTGTCATTATGAATTGAAAAATTCGTTACAAAAAATCTTCATTTGTTTATTCCTGGACGGGATTAAAACTGCTGTCTTCGGAATACTATGGATATATCAGAAATTTTTAAATTTTGTTGAGCCCGCGGTCCGCTAGATTGTTCACTTTGTCACTTTGCTTGTGGCACAATAAATTTTAAAAAGCTGTCTTGGAAAGTCTTTCGATTTTCTCTTTCTGATTTTATCAAAATTTGTATCATCAGATTGCAATGGATACCTACAAGCTTTGAAAATTCTGTGAAGCGATATATGTGAAGAGCATCCCCACTCCTTGGCTCCGAATGTGGCATTATGAATTGAAAAATTTGTTACAAAAACTCTTTGGTTACTCATTTCTGGATGAAATGAAAATTCAGAATGCAATGGATACATCCAAAAATTTTGAATTTTGTTGAGCGCAATGTGCGGTATGTTTTTTTACTTTTCTGCTTGAATTGTGGCACAATAATTTTAAAAAGGGGTTTCATAAAGTCTTCGGGTGCTCTTTTTCCTGAAGTATCAAAATTTTTAGCATTCGGAATGCATCGGATACTACAAAACTTTAGAAGCTTTGAGAAGAGACAGATGTGTTGTGTATTTCCAAGTTTGGCTGCGATTGTGGCATTATAAATTAAAAAATCATGATTCAGAAAAATTTTCTCTACAGTCACTCTGGCTATGATTTTATCAAAATTGACACGAAGATAATGCAACTGATACAAGCAAACTCATTGGCATCATCCTGATTTAAGTTTGCTTGCTTTGTTGAATAATTTGTTTTAAAGTACCCATAACATATGATCTGAACCTGCCACTATATTCAATGAAAATATTAAAATAGCTGTAAGCTTTCATTATAAATGGTATTGATAAATATCATAATTTCACCTCGTTGTCAATAAAAATAAGACTACAGGAACGCATAAATTTTTTTCACAGTGGATTCGATATGTTCTCTATTTCTATACAATTACTTAAAATTGTATTTTTGATGTTTCATTTATTAAAAGTAAGAAATTTTGGAAAAAAATCTCTTCCATTTTTATCAACGACAAGTCGGATTGGTAATATTTTTTATCACAAATACAATATAACGTACAGAACTTACTGTTATTCAAATATGTTTATTCGATGAAAACGAATTTATAGCTATAAAATTTACAGAAAAATTCTGTCTGCCTTGAAATCGCGCTCAAAAAGTTTGTGAATTCAATTAGTTTTTTTGGAAACTAATTTGTTTTCAATAATTCATTTCTCTGGCGCCCCGGTTCTGACGTATTTGAGTCTGAATCCAGGAGGGCGAAGCTATATGCCAACAAAATTTAATTGGCTTGCTAATAGAAAAAAATTCCAGATTGGGAATTCCCCCCCCCCCCCTTCCGGCTAAGTTATAATCGAATAATACCCTATTAACGAATAACTAACATCTCGACAATACCCAAAGCCTGTAGTTAACTCTTTCGAAAACATTATAACTTTGTTCGTTATCACAGGAACGAAACGTTCGTGTATTCAAATAACCCCAACAACAATAAATTTATGGTGGGAAATCTGTCCCATTCCTTTATGTCGAATTAGAAGAGTGAACAGTACTGATTCCTGTAACTGAAATAAATCGATGGTGTAAAGATATGAACACGTTGCAATTTTATTTGTTACGTACAGACTCTATTGGAGTCTATATGAAGTGGAATATTGGAAAATACCATAGAAAACGAAGTGATGTCAAATAGTAAAAATCCGCTCCCGGGGAAAAAAACCCGGGCAAGTATATTGGTGATCCCTCGTTTCCCTACGATATCACGAAAAATCGTACAAAAGATCCAAAACTCCACTGAAAGCAATTTTAAAAAGTGTTTACCTATTTTTTCATTCCGAAATCACAATAAATTTTACCTTGAATTTGTTTCCACAGAAAAAAATAGTAGTTGAATCATTAAGAAATTAGCGTAATGAAGATGAGAAAAATACTACTTATAATTGGTATGTAAGAAGTATTAATAGTCTAGAAAAAAGGTTACTGTCTAAGTTACTTGCAGCAGTATAATTTATGATATAAATTCTCGGACAAGTATTCCTTTGGTGATACAGAAGATATCAACATCGACATACTAAGAATACTTAACAAAATTGTTAAATTATAAATATTATAAATTGTAAATGTTATAAAATTATGTTTAAATACATGTTAAGAGTACTTGTCCGGCCCATAACTTTTTACTGAAATTTTATATAACTGAGAGAATGGTGTATGATACCACCCCAGGTTTGAATTATATATGGATTTAAACTACCCTAAAGTGGTTAAATACATGAAAATACTATTTGCACTTGTAACCCAAAATGGAATCAAGTGATGCGAAATAATTTTGAGCGAAAAGATATTTGATTTGAGAAAAGAAAATGTCATAAGTACTTTAGCAATTTTTTTCCCCTGTTGCTCATGAGATATGATTCGTGAACAATAAACGTTATAAAAGAAAAACTTGTGTGGCATTTTGACCGAAATTCTTTTTTTCAATCAAACTTTTGCTCTCGAAATTTTGTGCCCATACTTTTTTTGTTTCAAAATCTCGTTTCGTTATGATTACTTTTGTTGAAAAACTTTTGGTGCATTCTGATGATACTGGAGTATTTCCTCGGTGTCATTTTTTATGGAATATTTTCCGATCCATTGATCTGTTGATACGGATGTTTCATTGTAATATTTCTCCAAATTTTTTTTTACAAAATTAGAAAAAAATCAAGTTTTTACTTGTTCGTGGTTCTTTTATACGTCGTATCTTCTCAGATCTACTGTACGTTTTAAGTAATCTATTAATTTTATAAGTATTGGCGGTTAATTACGAAGATTGAATTAATTTGAACACTTCTTAGATCATTATTTCACATTGCATTTTTAGTCCGAATATAGTCGCGATACACCAGCGTGGTTCATGACCATGACCGATATATTATGTGAATTGAAAAAACTCGCCAAGTATTTCAGACGAAATTTTTTTTCAATCTAATTTTTTTCGTTTGTAATCTTTTTTTAGATCGGACTTTTTTCATCCAGAGTTTTTATTCTTGTTTTGGTTGGTAGAACAACTGTACTTCCGAACTTAATTCTTTTTCCTATCAACATTCAACATTATTTGTAGATTTTATAAAATACAATAACGCCTCCCGTACTTGACCTCATATATTTTAATGGAGCTCAATTTATTTCATAACTTTTTGCGAAATTCAATCTCAACTTTTTGCGAGGACTACCTCATTTTTGTTTTGTGTGATTTGACTTTCTTTGATAATTTTTTTGAGAGGATCACACTTTTTACTTTTTGATAGGATTTGATTTTTTGAGGAATTTTTGTGAGGGGAGATTTCTGGAGTGTATGTATATTTGTGAAAAAATATGGAAGCGGTAGCCAACAAATGTACGTGTTTAGGTTTTTTTCCCGTGGAGGGATTTTTATGCTTTATAAATATACAAAGTCTATCTATGCTCGCTCGCGAAAGCTTCCGGTATATATCACGTTTTGTGTGTAACCGTTGATATCGCCGCACCAACGCACCTATTATTCCTGATAAACTTCAATTCGAAAGCTATTTCGAGAATGGGATTGTTCGCGACGGGGCATTCTTCGTTGGAGTTACGCGATGAGAGAGACCTTGGTTTGCGATTAATCGTCCGTTTCAGCTTTAGCAGGCCTCTCTCTCTCTCTCTCTCTCGTTCTCTGTCATATTATTTGCGGTTCAAATATTGGAAATGTCGACTGGACGCGAGTTGTATATTTGGTAACAAATTGCTATTTAAATGAAGATTGAACTATTGATGAAACGAACAATAATATTGAAAAATTTTATTTCAATCGTACGATTCCATGTTCACGAAGAAAAAAATACCACAAAAATTATGGTGATCTGCACTACATACTGGACGCAAAAAACATTTTTGGAAAGATTTATCGAAAAAAAATAAAGATTCGAATCAGTATCGCAGTATTTAAAATAAATCTATGATTTTTTGTAATACGGCACAGTCTAATTTTGGAAACGGCACTTTGAAAAGTCGCATTACAAAAAAATTACTGCTTTTTAACGCGACCAAAACGAAAAACTAATTGTTACACCGCAATTCAATCTCAGATGGGTTAGAAATTTTACCACACTCCAAGGCAATTTTTACCGTACTGTTTCACAGTTTTGGTTCAATCTCCATCGTTTGTTATTGCATAAAACGAACAGACCCTGTCGTCTACTTTAATTATTTTTATTCCATTGTGTCAGGTGACATGACATGGTCTTAGCCTTTTACAATTTTTTTTATACTAAAAAGGAAAAAAGAATTATTTGGATGGAAAGAAGCGGCAAATTGAGTAGTTTTGGAGATTGTTCTCCTTCAACTTCAAATTGCCAATTCAACATAACTTTTCCTACCATATGCCGTGTCCTGACACATACATATATTCAATTTGAAATCCTGATGAAGACGGACTAAAAAAAAATAAAAACGTTTGATCTAAATGATGATTTATTTATTAAATAAAAAAATAATTTGTTGGTTGAATGATTACTAATTAATGAATAATCATAAATTCAGTACTTTCGTATTATTATAATTATAATAATACTATTATTATCATTATGAGGCATAAAATTGAAAAATGAGCACCAGAGAAATTCATGTTTAGGCAAGCAAAAATTGACAATCATCCCATGAAATTTTACAGTGCCAGGACACTAATTTTTATCGTGCTAACACCATCGATTTTAATCTCACTTTTTAATTAAATTTATACGTACTGTGCACATTTTTTATTGTGCCTGACGACCGTGTGCACTTCATTAGAAAACACGGTAATTTTTGCCGGAATTTCTTACAAATATTCTGAAATATTTCTCTCTGTGTACTACTTATTTATAATACTCTTCTTTGTTTCTCTTTTCTTTTTTACTGTAGTTGTTGAGCAACGAATTAAATGCTGTTGAACATAGCCATTCTAAGGAGCACTACGAAATTTCAACGATTATTGTTATTATAAGCAACGGTATAATTGTTGTAATAGATAATGAAAGACGAGTTAAAGATGAAGAAAAGTTGAATTGAAGATGCATCACTGTATTTATTTAATAATTCGGAAATACGGTAGTTCAAAAGATGTTTATTAATGCTCCACGATCCTAAGGTCTTCTGGCATACAACTATATTAATAAAATACAATAGAGAAGAAAATATACTCTAATTAAACTAAATTCAAGTAGAAAAGACTGAATATAGTTCATTAAAAAAATTATTCTACACAAACAAAAATAATGACAAACCAAAACTACAAAGAGTAAAATACAAAAAAAAACAAGGAAAAGAGAAAGAGGGGGGGGGGGAAGATCAAGTTGAGACCGTTGAGACGTTGCAAATTGCATACGTCAGCTAATCGTTTGGCTGCCGTCAATCATTCGCCATGTGCACTTTATGCAAAAACTCAATTTACACGTTTTTATTTGTTTACATCTTACGAAATGAATTATTTGCTACTCTTAAGACAAATCTGAGAACTTTTTAAATCCCAAAACCTTTAAGTGTTAGAGAAATGACCGTGAATTTTGATAACAGAAATCGATGAAACGAGTATTGACGTTTTTAGAATTCCAATTTGCGGTAATTGAATAGACACAAGTCATACCCACACATACATATACCAACAGCTATGAATATATAATTCCACGTAAGATGCCCATATATATATGAAGATGTGTGTATATACTTTAATTGCATTTGATATACAGGGTGTCCCATAGGAATGTGTGAAAACTAATGAGTCACTATTTTTTAAGTAATGAAAGGACTGGGAAAATTTAAATGTTTTTTAATAAAGGAAAGTCATTTTCATTCCACGTCTATTTTATTATATATAAAAAAGAACTATTTAGTACAAACTATTAATTAAAAAATATAGTGAAGAATGTGAGGTATTAATGATATATATTTTTGAAATGAGAACCATCTGAATTGGCACAAATATCTAAACGCTTCCTAAAACTATCAAAAACATGTTCTAATGTTTCGTCTGAAATGCTATTGATGATCTTCTTAATTTCTTTAATTAAATCATCTATTGTTTTCGGGTAATTTTCATAGCAATGATCTTTAATGTAGCCCGATAAAAAGAAATCACAGGGATTGAGATCTGGCGAATAAGGTGGCCACTCTAATCATGTTCCTCTAGCAAAGCATGGTACCCTAGGCCAATAACTCGATCGCCATAAATTTTATTGATGGACTCAAATACTTCTTGTGTGTGATGAGGAGCTGCTCCGTCTTACATAAAATAAAAAGATTTAACGAGGCCTCTCTTCTTCGCATAAGGAAATAATTTAGTCTCTAACATTCCTTTGTATGTCTCTCCGGTGACAGTAGATTCAAAGAAATACAGGTAGATACCTTTTATTGACATGGCTGCCCACACGATCATTTTCCGGGGATGAAGAGATGTTGCCATTGCGACTGTAGGATTTTGCGAGCCCCAAAAGCGATAATTTTGTTTGTTGACGTAACCATTCATCCAGAAATGCGCTTCGTCAAAAAAAATGATTGCTTTTTCACTCAATTCTTCATTTTAGAACATTTGTGTAATCGTGTTGCAGAACTCTTTTCTCTTTTCTTTTGCGTCTTCAGTTAACAACTGATGCGTGGTTATTTTATAAGGGTGCATTTTTAGAAAATAGCGTAGAATCCTATGCACAGTTGATTTACTCAGTTTCTAAGCTTTTTCGGCCTTGCGAATCGAAGAATGTGGATTTTCTTTAAAATATTTTTCAACTTCATTGATCGTCTCCTCCGTAGTTACCGAGACTGAAGGGTCTGGTAAATCTTTCCTACAGTCCTGCAGAGTTCCGTATTGTATAAAATTATCAATTACTCTGTAAAAAAGAACAATATTGCCGTGAGAATTCGCGGAAACTTCGAGAAAAAGATTATTTATGGAACGTTAAAGAAAAATCAATATAAAAAAAAATGATTCTTACCTTCTAAGAGTAGTTTCGCTCGAAACTCTTTTAGTTCCGAACTTAGTACGGAATCCTCTAAATGCTTCGCTGTAAATTTTTCCTCTTGTGTAGAAGCACTCAATGAGAAAAACCTTTTCTTCGATGGTAAGCTCACTCATTTTCACTAACGCCATCCGCTTTCTACTGCAGCTAGAATAAAACTAACAAACCTCAGGTATATACTTGTAAAACGTAGGGCCCCTGAGAGAGTCGAAAGGGTGGGGATCATTCGTTTAGTTTTCACACATTCCCATGGGACACCCTGTATATTTATAATCGATTTGATAGGTGGTGGAGGAACAAGTTAGAGCAGTACATTAGATTGGCGCAAGGCCAGTGTTGATATATTGCGTAACTCTCAAGCATCGTCAAAGTGGCCGAGTTGCGAGAAGATCTTCTACCACTCAAATATTATGCACTATTCATGCATCCCGCGCAAAAAAAATCAGTTTCGGCCAGACGTCCGAGCGAGAGTCTTGGCGAGTTGTCTTATTGAGAACGGTTTGCGAGATTTTTTTAAGGCGTCTTCTCACTTTGGAAATTTAAAAAAATCGATTTTTTTTTTTTTTTAAATTTTGAAAGTACATATCTTCAAAAATGTCATCTCGAAATTTCATAAAGATCGGACGAGTCTAACTACATTTTTTGGCGACCGTTAGGTGACTACCTGAGAGTACCCGGCGATCCCTCCAAAACTTTAAACGCAGTTATCTCAAAACAAGGTTTTTCGGTGCTTTGTTGATGAAATTTCGGAAACTATCCGGCCGATTGTCATGAAATTTGAATGACATATGCTTCATAGTTATGGCTATAGCGCATATCATCAGATTTTTTAAATTTTGATTTTAAGAATTTTTTTTTTACAAAAAACTGCAAAAAAATCGTGGTTTTTTTTTACTTTTTCGAAAAACGTGCGCCATTTTGTTATTTTCGCGAATATCAAAAATCTGATGATATGCGCTATAGCCACTGACATACTGAATCTAAAACAGTTTTATTTTTTTGTTTCAGACGACCCGTCTCGGAGATACCATCAACAAGCCACGACCATAACATTTTTACACGGGTTTTTCAATACTACTGATGTATTATAATAATTGTTTAAAAAAATAAAATAAAAATTTTTTCATGTACTTGAAAGATGTGTTTATTACATAGGATCCGTTTTATCCCATAATTTTAAGCAAAAATCCTCGAAAAAAAATCGCAAAAACAGCCTATTTTTGAGGCGCTTAAAGTGAGAAGATGCCTTAAATTCTTCCCGAGAGTCTCGCCGAGACTGTTTTCAAGATTTTCTTCAAATTTTTACGAGAGTCTCGCCGAGATTGTTTTTAACATTTAAACAAATTTTTTTTTAAAGTCGCCGAGAATGTTTCCAAGATTTTTTGAAACTTTTTTTTTCTCTTTACATTTATTGATGGTGATAATGAATGGATGTGAAGAATTTTTTAAAATCATTTCAAGGCCTTAGGCAAGACAAAGTGCAATGGTTGCAACGTCTTTAGTCTTTGGGAGCAGACCATAGCCTGTGATGTGATAATATTGAGTCGAAATCCCGACGAGGCTATGTAAAAATGGGGCGGACTATCCGTGGACGCGAAAGAAGGCCATCTGTCGAATAAAATTGGAAGCTCTACAGACTTTTGTTTTTCCGGCTGGTAGGCGGCATCGAGCTGTTGTCGTTCGCGTTCTTGTATAGCCTACCCGATTCTTATATAGTCCAGTTGGATCTTTATCTCGATATAAAAAATTGCGTCACTGATCGCGTTGTTTGATCTTATTCCGATCAATACCAATATTTTGTCTTGCCTGAAAGAATCAGATATTTTTTCTATCTCTTGATCTTTAAACTGTGTATAAACTATGCACTATATCGCAGCAATTCCCAAAAAATCGCGCCATGAATCTCGGATAGATTTTTCTATCCAAGTTTCATGGCTAGATAGAAAGTATCGGAATGGGTTTAGGAAAGTCTTGAAAAGAGTCTCGGCGAGACTATCGAAAAGAATTTCGAAAAGTCTTGGAAATAGTTCCGGCAAGACTATCGAAAAGAATTTCGAAAAGTCTTCGAAAGAGTCTTGGTGAGACTCCTAAAAAATTTTTTTTTAAATGTTGGAAACAGCCTCAGCGAGACTCTCAAAAAAAAGTTTCAAAAAATCTTGGAAACAGTCTCGGCAAGACTCTCGGGAAGAATTTAAAAAAGTCTCGCAAACCGTTCTCAGCCGGACGACTCACCGAGACTCTCGCCCAGACGTTTTGCCGAGACTGATTTTTTGTGCATGGGATTCTCATGCGTATTCTAATATATGTATACACGCATGTTATCCTGTACAATATTATTATTTACATTTACATATGTACAAGTCAAGCTTTATGTTACCAAGAGACACTTGTGAACAGAAAGTTGAGGGAGGTAAATTTGGCACTTGGCCAAATACTCATCCGAGTATGTTATATTTGGAATTATTTTCACACGATAGTATTTTTAAGCACTCACTCCAATCTACGTCATCCAATTACTACTGGGCTCATAAGCAATATTTTTATTTTTATTTTCTGAAATAACATTGATATCATTCGAACATTATTTACTCAGCTATATTCATGTATGCACATAACATATTTTATAATAATTGTCATTTATTCATTCCTCTAAATTTTTCAATTTAAATTCCTTATTACGATAGAACTGAATGATTGTTTATCGATTAAATCAATCTTGGTTCAAATACTGCGTGTAAATGCTAAAGTAGGTGGTAATAACTTTCATTTAAAATAATAATGACTCTATATCGTGGTCAGAGAAACGAGGTATATTATCAATTGGAACTTAGGTGCTAGTGCATTAACTTTATAGAACGAGCAATAGAAGGACATGAAGAATACTTTGAAATCAAATACATATCTCGCGGTGATGCCTTTCTCTCTCGCATCCCAGAATACTATACTTTATCATGTGAATATAAGTCAAGTACGAACAAGGGTTACTTCTCTCCGTATGTTTAAACGCTCGAACGTTTGGGTTTTGAATAAAATCTTTTGCTTAATGGATTTGATTCGCGTTGGGTTGAAAAAAATACGTTAACCTGAGAGAACAATAATGATATTAGACAATTATTTTATTTCGAAAAAATAATATTTATTTTAATGTAAAAAATGGACTTTGCCATTTTTTTAAATGATAAAAAAATAATTGATACAAACTTACAAATTGAAGAAAACAAACATACTTATCGGGTTTGTAATAATGTTTTATTTTTTATTTTTTTTTTATTGTGGTGTTATCCGATTTTTGATCGGTGTGCGCGTTTTCGCGGGACGTTGAGTTAAAGTTCAAAAATAACGGAAACAAGCTCATTCGCACGTAAAGATATGCGGCGATCCTTGACTTTTATCTTTCAACATGTCTTTTTAATAAACTCGGTGACAAGATTCTGCCACGTCTCCAGATATAATGAATTTTTTGCACGTTTTTCATTGTCAATTTGCCATCAAATTGAAATTTCAAAATGAATTGAAATTGAAAAGTGCATTTTTTCTTGCATTCCATTCTGATGGAACACACTACTTCGTGTCTGCAAAAACCGCCGTGTATATAGAAAAGTACAAATCAAATTTTCTTGTTACGTAACAAGTATTTTAGAAAATTCGATAAGCTCTCACGTTGACTCAACAAAAATAATATTTCTACGTTTTATTTTTTTAAATTCTTTTCTTCACTAACAAGACTTGGGGTAATTTCCCAGTTTTCAGCTTATAAACATTTTGAAAACTGTAAATGATTGACACATACACACGCGCGCGCACGCACGCACACGCACACACACACACACACACACACATCTACACTGAAAAAAAATAAAAGTATTGTCAACTATGCGATGAAGTTGGACGAATTTCGTTGCGCCAATAGTCATATTCCGTTTATTAATCACCCGGTAGTTGATTCATTGAAAGTCATGTCGTTGAGACAACTACGCCACGATTTTGCCGCTAAATTTTAATTTATTTGAGTTGAGTGTATTTCATGTGATACAACCGCAATAAATGGTTACTTTGAAAAAATAGAAAACTTGAGACACAGAATCCATTGAATTTGAAATAATCACACGGAGGTTGGGTTGTATACGGTTTGTCCGTGACTCGATAAAACAATAGCATCGAATAAACTTTTCTGTGAGAATTGAATTCAATGACACCATAGATCAACGGAATATAATTTGTGATTAAGCTAATTACCTAGTAGTAATTTGGATAAAATCTTTTGTTACTATTCAAACAAATAAACCTTTTGCTAAAGCTACTAAAATTTCGTTGCGCAAACAATAAGTTTTGTTTAACACGAATTATATATATTGTAACCGGACAGCCTTATCCCTGGCTGGATTTCTGGTGTGGCAGAAATCCGCTAGAGGGCCACGGGCGGAGCGCTCTCACGTAAGCGTCGCACCGTCCGTGTGCCCATAAAGCTCCGACATTGAATCGTTAAATATCGATCACTCCGACCGACGGTCGTCGAGAAAACCCGAACCCATGTTTTACGAGGTAAAAAGGTCTAAGGCCTTTTATTGTACAATTAAAGTACGCTGATATAGAAAGTTTTTGCCACCTAATTATGTCAGGATAGGCGCTCTTTCTAGAGTAAAAAATCGATCAATCGTATTTGCTATTGAAAGTCGCAAAATACAAAATCAAAAATATTCCAAAAAATATGTATATAAAAAAAAATTTCAAATATTTCTTACAGTAATTTCAAAATCATAATTGTTCGGTACAATCAATATACGTTTTAATTACACAATGCAATTCATTCAATCCAAACATGATTGATACAATTGACTGAAATACTTTTCTGCATTTCCCGAGCAATGCGATGATACTATTTCAAATATTTATTGAATTTTATTCAAAAAATGTTTTGGTTCTATTGAATATTTAAAGTTTTACTTCAAATTGTGGGCATACTTGGCTCATCAAAATACCTTTAACTACGCGCGGAGGTTGCATCAACTACGCCATTGGTTTCGCCGTATCCAACCTCAGGGCGTAGTTGAGCCAACTACGCCTCCGTTCTCAACATTATGCCTTTTTTTCAGTGTAAAGAAGCGGCAACGTCTTGACGCCAAGTATTAACCTTTAGAGGGCTAGGATTTGACGAGTTGGAAGTCCCTATAAAAATTGCTGAAAGCAGTAGTGTATATCTCATATCTATCATATACAAAGCACCAATCATGGGCCGCGCTTTTTTTTAGGCTTTATATTTAGGCTTTCCGGCCCTCTACAGGTTAAAAAGATGGTGTTGAACGTCCAAGACAAGTCGCGCCGCATATCTATACTCGAGATTGGGCTCTTTTTCGTTGCTTTCAAACTTTTCATATCTAGAGACGTGGCAGCGTCTTGCCGCCAAGCATTAAAAAAAATGAGTTTAAATGACGAAGGCAAGTCGAGCCGCATATCTATACTCGAAATTTGGCTGTTTTTCGTTGCGCTCAGACTTTAAGTTGACGTCATTTAAAAACGCGTTAACCTATCGAAGTTCTGATGCGATCTTACGAATATAGTATGACCCAGTACGTTGCAACGGTACCTTCATTGTTTTCCTACGACCCTTAGAAGTATGTGAATTCATACGAACGGAAATGTTTCGTTCATTCATGACCGAAAATTTTCTTCCACACCCATATATATATATGTTGGAAATAAGACGTCAGCGACTCTCTCTGGGTACCGACTACCCCCTCCCGCGCACGGCGCCGATATATATATGTTGAAAGTAAAGTAAATATAATTTCTCAAACCGCCGCATGTGAGCCAATGCAATTAATGTTTGTGAATAATATCTTCAGACAGTTGAATTTTATTTCATTTCCAGCGAGTATATTTCCACTTCTTTTTTTTACGCTCATTAACGAATAAAGCAGTATTTCTCTTCGGGATTTTCCGTTGCCGAGGATCCAAAAATGACAAACAAACAAACTCCAAAAGCTCCAATGTGTGTGTGTGCGTGTGTGAGAGAGAGAGGCTCGCTTCTCTCCGTTAACCCATGTAACGAAAAGACAGACGGACAGGGTTGTTCGTATGGAGTAATATAGCCCAGTAACACAAATCGCTCTTAGCCCGGTAGATCAGGGGTTCTCAAAAAGTTTATTTTCTGGTCCCTTCAACCTTTCCCTTAAGGTTTCCGCATAATATTGGGAAAGGTGTTGGTATTGCGCAAGCTCGTATGGTTCCCGATAGCCGGGAGAAGTAGAGTATCGCGTATGTAAATCCAGTATATGCATGTTCCGTTGGGCGCGCACTGGCAAAATAGTGACGTTGGAAAAGTGGTGAGTGAGTCGCTGGAGCTTGCGCAGTTGTCGGAGGCTCTGGGCAGGCGGACGGGCGGGCGGGCGCGCGCAACCTTTGCTTAGGGTTTTGTATGATTGGTGGGGGGTTACGGGAGCGGTTCGACGGTGTTTGGAGTGGGCGAGAATCGAGAGATGTTGTTCCGAAAGTGGGGGCAAGAGAATATCTCGAGTAGGGTTTGGTTAGAAGAGTGAGGAGAAAGATGGACAGGGCGCGCAAGCTCGTGACGGTATGGAGTAAGCGTCAACTTGACAAAGATGGGAAAAAGCCCTGTGGCATCTCGCGAAGGAACCAGCGAAGGGGCAGAAGAGGGCGCGTGAGAGAGTGAGAGAGACATAAAACAGGGTCTCCGTAGTCCAGCAGGCAGCAAGGGGGGAAGGGATCAGTCGTAAAAGAGGAGTTAAAGTGAGACAAGAAGATCGGTGGAAAGAGTAGGAGAGAGAGAGAGACAGCAGCAGCTAGCACCTCTTTCCTCTTACTCCGCTTGCCCCTGTCTACAAAGCCCGTGGGATACCGGGTTATCGGGGAAACGAGCACGATTGAGCGAGAAGAGGGGAAATTAAAAGCATGCTTCGGTAGTGGGGGTCGTATGGGTCGATGATGCCGGCGCGGTCCTCGACGACGCGAAGCACCAGTCAGTCTCTCTGGTCCTCCCGAAGCCGCGTCGCCGCTAACTTCTTTCACATCGAACACCGCACACGCCACAGCCATGGGTGACAAGGTTTGTGCGACCAATATCAACGAGACAAACAAAAATTAATTCAAAAAAAAAACGTCACAATGCTGTAAGAAAAAGTCGTTACGATAAACTGAGAGAATGAGAGTAAAAGAAAAAATAAATGAAATATGTAAAAGAGGTACGAGGGACCAACGAACGTCCAGCTTTTCTTGATACAGAGCAATACAGGCGAACGTCACATATATACAAGTAGATTTCGGTACACAGGTTTGCCAGATGATCTATATATGATCGGTGTGTCTGTGGGTATGTCTGAAAGAGAGAGAGAGAGAGAGAGAGAGAGAGAGAGAGAGTGCGCGTCCCTAGTCAAATTAGTCATTATAGTGACAGTTTTATTTTTCTATTTTTTTAATTTACAACCCACATTAATTTGAATGTATATTATTGTGTAAGCCTTTTGATAACATCTTGTGTGAACGAGCATGAAAGATGTGAGAACAAGTAGTGTGTACGAGGAATAATGAAGCAATAGGAACGGCCCGGTGTAAAAAAAGGGGGTAGTAGGTGAAATTTCATTGGGAAAAATCGTGTCAAGTGTTTATGACGATTGTCAAGTGAGATCGTGAAGTAAACTCGAGAAAAAAAAAAAGATAAAAAACGATAAGTTTTCGTGTGAAATCAAGACGTTTGTGAGTCGAGTTCAACGGAGTTTACGCGGAAAAATTACGACTATTGAATAATTTTTTCGAACCGTTTCGTCACAGTCGTGGCTAATCAAGGATTTTAAGTGAAAAAACAATTATGTCGCGGAAGCATCGTAATATCGTGAAAATAAAAGGAATAAAAACGTAAAAAGAGCTTTCAGCTTACACTTACGCGGCGGAAAGGGCGGCGGGTCGAACATGAGTGCGGGGAGCAACGGAAAGGCAAAGATGGCGGAGGTAAAGGGAGGGGGGAGGGGATTTTGACAGCCAAGACGGAAGTAGAGTAACATGCGCCGTTGTATTATGCAGTAAGGCTCTGTAATATCGCGTACATTAATATGAGATTTTTTGATTTTTTTTTCACTTCCAGCATTCTCCCGGAAATATCGATAATTTAAAATATTACACATCAATGCACTGTCACGTGGGTGCGTATAAATACACTTGAATAGGTGGTAATTTCAAAAAAAGTGATTTTTTTTGTTGTCGCTGACGTTTTGCGTGAAAAAACACGAGTATAACAACAAATGTAATCTTAAAAAAATAAGGAATAATCTTGAACCTCGCGAGGGAAAAGCCCTCTCGATCGTTATTTGAAAAATTAGGACCGGGGTTAAAATTAGGTGGGGCACCGATTTTTAAGCTAAATTAAAAAAAAAAGTGTTTGATTTATTAAATCAAAACATAGCTCGTAACGTTGGAAATCAGTAAGGAGAGAAAGATTTGAGCGAAAGATATGTACGAAGCGTGGAAGGAAGTGGGTGGGAAAAAAATAATAAAAAACGAGTGAGATGGCATTATTAGGAGCATGAAAAAGCTAGCAACTTATGATTGGCCAAGTGTACGCGCGGGTTATGTATCTGTACGTGTAAAAAATAGAAAAAAAAAGGTAAAAACGAGAATGGAATACGTTGCTAAAGTGGATCTTCGATCGAGGGAGGGAATAAGTGGGTGGGAGAGAAAGAGAGACAGAGATGAAGAAGGAAGCAAAAGAAAGAGAGGACAACGGTCGGAAGGGTCGAATCAGTCGAATCGTCTACTTGCCTTGGAAAGCATCTTCTTTCGCTTTCTTTTTCTCCTCCGTTTGTAACTCTCTCTCTCTCTCTCTCTCTCTCTCTCTCTCTCTCTCTCTCTCTCTCTCTCTCTCTCTCTCTCTCTCTCTCTCTCTCTCTCCCCCCCCCCCCTCTCCCTCTCCCCTCTCTCTCCATCTCTGTCTCTATCTCTATCTCTATCTCTCCTGGTACTCTGTATGCTATCGTCCTCTTGACGTTAAGCCTCGACGTGATGGTGTACAATTCTCCCTTATGCCCCGCTGGTGCTTCGCAGTGATCGTCTCCAACAGTGCCGATTTTTCCGGGGTGCAACCTCGAGGAGGAAAGAAAGCTTGAAAAAAAAATAACAGATAATACACACCGCCGCCGCCGGTGCCCGTTAAAATCCTCCTGAAGAGGCCCAACCAATCTTCGCGTCGACCTTCCTGAGAGATTGTGAAAAAGCATCATGGTAACTTTGAATTATCGTCAGTAATAATTCGCGCACGTTATGCAACCCATAACGAGATAGAATCTTGTGCTCCTGGTATTTTATTGTTTTTCTGTTTAGCGCCCTCTATGCTTCGTTCAATTGATGCCTTACTTTTAGATCCAAGAATGAATTTTTGTCGCTTTGGTATCCACTTACATTTTTTCAGCAGTATTATACGCAGTTTTATCTTCCTTTTATATTTTTGGAGCTTCTTGTTTAGGGGTAGTTTTTTCATAAGGTTTTTAACCCCCTAGTGCTTTGACAAATAGTTGACTCGCTGAAAATTTTCGAAATTTTCGACAATCGTCTCATAGACGCAAACTTGTGACGTGAATATTTATCATGATGCAGTACAGGATGGTGATATATTCTTTTGATCCATTCGGTGCTGTCATTATTCTGTCACAAAATATGAAATTTTTTGCCCGGCCATTTTTTAAATTCCTAACATTTTTGTCTCACTCGAACCGTGGTGGTAGTATATCGACCCGCTCGGGATACGAATATACGAAATTATGTATATACCTATAGCGAAACAAACATTTTAAATCCAGCACAAATTGCATACCAGGCTGGCAACTCCCGAGGGAACGTCGCGCGACATTCAATCGATGACGAGCCAGGGATGAAAATCGAGTGCTCTTATTCTGCTGGCTATTTAATGCATTGTGACAGCTGGCTTTGAATTTAGATTATTTTTTAGAATGTTATCGCGGGGATGAATTTACAAATTCGATACGAAAAATTTGATTTTATAATTAATTTGTTTGAATTAAATGTATACTGAATATTTTTGAACAACTTGACGAGTTTTGTATATTAAAATTGTTAATTCTTTCGAGAATTTTTAATTGCGAGATTTCTCAACAAAAAAAAAGTTTACAAGGGACCACTTCGATCACTCAATAGAAGGAGGCTGTTATTCCGGGTTTCTGATGATGCTAACAAACTAAAACTCAATGAAAATATAGCGCCAATATCGGCCGGGGTTTTCACAGTTTCTTTTGTCCCTCGTGAGCAAATGCGATAGAGTAGTGCATTAGAAAAGAGTGGCAACACTTTGGTCTTTCAAAAACCGAAACAACAAGTTAGTCAAGTGGGGGAAAAAGTGAGGTCGAAGGAATGGGATGGGCTCATGAAAACCCGCAAGAGTATTCGTAAAATCATTAAAAATAAATATAAAATGTAAAACACGTCGAACAAAAATGCCTCAGAAAGTGTTCGAATTGCGATCCACTTGTATTGGAACAATTTTCGACACAATGAGCTTCCTCTATTTTTTAGGGTATCATTTTGGATTGCACCAAATTCATTAATTGTTCGTTAATAATTACGTTGAAATTGCAAACGAACGTTTTAAAAGAATATAAATTAAAATTTTCATGACATCATTACTGAACAAACATTGACAATACGAATTCGAGGTTTCTCTCGATGCTGATCATGCGCGTTACAGCTCGGGTTACGATTCTTCATCCAGTGAACAAATGAGCTTGAAGAATCAATAAGGATCGCGTATGCATAATAATTAATAAATTTTTATACCACCACGATAATGATTAGCAAATGTAATGAATTATCATCGCCCAAATTTCAATTAATAAAGTTGAAAAGACACTTTGTTCAAGGATTAGACAAAAGTTGTTCGGTACAATCTAAACGTATACCAACGTCATTTGTAATCAGCGGATGTTTTGTAACCACGCATCGGGAGGAAGGAAAAAATAATGAGTCTCTTATCGAGTTCGACCACTATTTGTTCGTCAAATTCTGTTTTCATGTTCAATATGAATTCACGAAATGCATACTTCCTCAGTTGAAATGTGATCTGTCCGATATAACTGTATATCCTCGGTATAACTGTAAATGTTAAAATCATTCTAATATTTCTATCTATTTTAAGAGGGATAGTGATTTTCTTGTTTCTCGAAAATGGTACAGTGCGCATTGACTTGTGCGCGTGCCCGTTCTACATAATCGTTTCTTCTGTACCAGCTCGTTCCGGTCTCGCGAATCAGCTCTCATGCCCCAGAAAAGAAAAAAATCATTCTGCTATTCTACCCTAACCCACACGCGTATCTTCACATTTGCCACATTTAAAAAATACTGCCTAAATTCGTCGTCCCGGATCTTTGGCTAATGGCTATCGGCTTATTTATTCATCGCAAAGTTTTGAAAAAAGTCCTTAACTCTCGTCAAAGGGTTTGTTGAGTTTTTGCGGATAAATACGATTATAGAAATTGGAGAAATTAACGAGTGAACAATGTCCAATAGCGATAATAATAACAGAAAATAATAAATTTAGCCTATCAAGATTATAGAAATTGGAGAAATTAACGAGTGAACAATGTCCAATAGCGATAATAATAACAGAAAATAATAAATTTAGCCTATCAAGATTGCTTGAGATTTGGCCAGATGTGAGTGAATCTATTGTTGACTTAATGCAACGTTCTTTTCGGGTCAACAAAATTCATCTTTTTTATTGTTTAGTATACATAACTAAACGATTTACTCTTTTTTGCATAAAATTACCCTGCCTCACATGAAATTGTTCGAAATGTTTTTTTCGTAGTTATAGGTTTATATTTCTGAGTACGTAATACTCGGACATATCGAGATGAGCTCGATGCATGAGCACATACAAGCTTACCGTTACGTGTATGACGTTCCATTACCAAGGACGTGTACCGTCAATTGATAAGGTCGTTCCTTTTAAGAGGCCCTTACCGCCTCGTTTTCCATTCATTGAAATTTTACCGACGATAGTTATGTCGCTCGCTCTTTTGTGGGTACGATACGTTTCCGCTTGATTAGCACAACGTTCGAACTGAAAATAACAAACTCGCACACGAATACACCCTCGAGGATATTTAACCCATTCCCATATATGACCAAACCATTTATACTGTGTATTCGGTAGATCATCGAACAAACGAACAAAATAATCATTTTCCTACTCCTTTTTGTTTCAAGTCATCTGTTTTTTTAAAACTACATATAGATTGTCAGCCGCCGAATTTCTTTTTTTTATTTTTACAATCATAATGAGGATAAGACCAAATAATTTCAGTAGACTGATCGAAAAGCGATTATAATGCAACCGCATTATTTAAGATTTATCAGATTGCACAGATAGAATCCAATGATACATTTCTTTATTTGATTTTTTTTCAAATTTTCCATATAACTTTCATCAAGTTTTGGACTAAAAAACTTGGAATCAGTTATAAGAGTTCGGACATTTTGAAAAATTGGCTAATGCCACAAATTTTCGTAGCATTTCAACGATGCAGACTCCAATACGATGTAAATATCGGTGATTCGATGCTCAAGGACTCGAATTAATTTATTTCAGTTGGATGGTAATTTTTTCCGGTAAACTTATAGGACTTGATTTTTTGGGACTACAATGGTGGAATTTCAAAATTTTATTCCGCGAGATTTCAGGTTAATATTGTTCGCGAGAGCGAAACCATTTTTTGAGCATTGAGAAAAATAGGACTTCAAAAAGACTCTACTTCGATAACGAAATATTTAGTTAAAACGATTACGAAAATTTCAATCGAAAATTTAAACAAAAAAAAATGTCGTTAAATGTGATCAACGTGCGTAAAAAACGGCTAAAAATCATTGCTGCGCGTGCAATTATAATTGTAAAAAGTGACAAACAAAATATGTTTTCTTTCAATCCCCCAGTGAAAATAAAAAAGTGACAGTGCGATGTAAAAAAGGGGCATCTTTCCGCGAGTGAGCCCGAAACAGTTTGCGTAATCGTGTAGATACGTCTCGTGGATGTGATTCGATATCGGATAACGATTTGATTTTGTTCAGCGACTAATAATACGGCTTTTTAATATATATTATCGATGAGCCTATCGAGTATACAACCTCGTTGTTATTATCATGCCTCTCTTTCACTCCGATCGTATTCTGTATACGATAGAGAATACGACGGTCTTAGATGTTTCGTATTATATAACGCCGTTGGAAGGGCTCATATATCGAGGTATATCAGTGCAGCGGTAAATTCAACCATCAAAAATATCTCGTGATATTGAATCCGCCGTTTGAAATTACAAGTGTCGAATGTTTTTTTAATGAAAAGAAAAATAATTAAACAATAGATCGTTAAAAAAAAATGAAGGACCGTATAAAATCTGCAGCGTGAATCTAAATTTCTCGACGAGGTTAATACTTTTGAAAAATATGTAATCACTATCCAAGAATAATTCCGAAATGTTAGAACTGCTGAAATACAAAAAAAAATCATTACTGACACGACAAAAAAATGGAAGTAAATGAAAAATATCGATTGAAAATAGATTGAAATCGACTTTGGAATTTGAGGTTCAATCTAGGAGTTTGAGTAAAAATTGGAGAAAAACGACAAAAGAGGAAAGAATGACAGGAGTGCGAAAAAAGAGAAAAAAAATAAGTGAAAAACCTATTTGTTTATGACTCATGAGTATCGTGCATGTTCGATTGACGCATACTGTAGTTGCGTCGTATAAAGGAGAAAACAATAATATATCTAGAACGAGGGTGACGAAGGGTGACGTTGGAATAAGAGGGAGTTCGAAGATAGGGCGTGTGTATGGACATTTTTATACGTGAGTATGGAACTTTGCATACGTATATGGATACGTGTAAGTGTGTGCGAGAGGGAGAGAGGAGGCAGCTGGTCACGGCGGGGTTAGTAACAGCCGAAGACGAACTAAGGGTCGTAGACTAGATGGCGCCTGGAGCGTGTCCGCCTCTTGGGGCACCTATCGATCGTATCCTATTTATAATTCATCTTATTTCGATTCGTCACGATGGAGCTTCCATTTTTGTCCTCTTTATTTCTTGAGCTTTATACATGTATACCTATACAAAATTTTATAATCAACGCTATTTATACATGAAATATGAAACAAAGTATGTAACTAAATCAAGATATTTAAATATTTATATAGCCGATACTTGTTTTATATATTTATGATTAATTAACAAATTATCAGGTACAAATTTTATTATTAATTTGAGATATATGAAACAAATACAAATAAATTACAACTAACCTAAAGAAAAAAATGATCCCATTGCTAATATACTATAACATTTATCTTCATAATATTTCTTCATGTAAAGTGTACGATATTTCGCTTTATAATTCTCAGCTCAGAAAATTAGTATGTTCATTATCGTTTTTTGTTTTAAACTTTATTTTTCACGCAACACAATTTGTTCCCTCGGTTCATTAAAACATCGTATTAAATTTGTCCCAATTTACAATCGGAACGGCTGAATCATTTATTTCGAAAATCTCATCACTTCGAACAAAATTTCATAATCTATCCGAGGTTCCAATCCTTCAGTTAACAACAGGTCAGATCTACATTCGTCTCCTAATACGAAGAGAGCCTCTCCACGCTCTCTGTCCGTCTCTTTTCCTTCTCTTTTTCCCACGATTCGCAGATACGCGGCTTTAAGTTTTTCGCCATCTTATTCGTTTGCTCGAGTATCGTGCTCTCTCTCTCTCTCTCTCTCTCTCTCTCTCTCTCTCCCTCTCTCTCTCTCTCTCCCCCCCTCTCCCTCTCCCTCTCCCTCTCCCTCTCCCTCTCCCTCTCCCTCTCCCTCTCCCTCTCTCTCTCTCTTTCTCTCTCTCTCATTTAGAGCGTCATTTGTATTTAACAATTTAGTTCACATGCTAATATTAAGCAAACAATATCATAAAATTACCATGAAACAATACTTTTGGCATTACTGTTTTACATGTACAATAATATTTCGTACTTGTATTAGTTGCAAGTCTTACTATTACCTTCCTATGTTATATAACTATTTTATATTTTTTATATATTATACTATTTTTACATTTGTAATTTATAATACTTGCCCTAAGGACTTGTCCAGGGCAAAAATAAAAAATCAATCAATCAATCAATCAATTGTTGCTTCTGTTCGATCGAATTTGCAAAAGTACAAAATTTGTCATTTTGTCATGTCGCGAAGTTGACCAAGAAGAGGAACACGATGGAATAAAAAGAGACACGGTGGAAGTAGAGGAAGGGGAGGGGGGCAGGATAATGGACCTCGAAAAACTCTTTTCTGCCTAATAAAACGTCCCTCGATACATATTACAGACCTCGTCATTGTACCAATTTTTGCGTTTTTTATTTGCTCGCTATGTGCTTCGTCGTACGTAGATACTATGACGTCACTCTACAGAGGCTCTATTCAGATCAAAATAACGTCAAAAAAGAGTAACGAATATCATCAAATATAACTTGTTTAAATTTACAAGACAAAGTTTTAACTATTTGTTGTTTTTTTAAGTTGAATTTTGGTGCAACGACTACTGTCTCAACCAGGCAAAGGCCTGGTCCACAAAATATTTTTTTTATTTCAGTTGGTCTTAATCGAAGTAAAATAATTTTGTTTTTTCATGTACGGGACTGAGAGGGTAGAACAAAAATAGATTGGGAGAAAGAAAAATCGGTTTCCGGTCAATTGCCACCTTGAAAGACTTCTGCTTAGGCATTTATGGGTCTTCGGTTGAACCAACACCAGTATTTTCATTCCCGTTAGGGTGAGTCCAACGTAATCCCCGGTCGTTGGCCTACGGTCCCAACGTTCTTGACGCTTCTGACGTATTTTGCCACACTCGAATACTAATATTTTCTATGCTACTTTTACGGGAGCTGGAATTATGTTTAAATCTTGTACTCTTCTCCCTCATATTTACTCCAAGTATCGACAACATCGCATTTTCTCATTCTTTTATCAAAAGCAACAAAAAATATACGTGTACTCGTTGACAATTAATTTATAAATATTCATTAAACGAATTGTACATTCGGTCCTCAACCTCACGAATGTTATGATGATAAAACAAAAAAAAATATTATGTTTACATGACGAAACATAATTTCCGTGACTAGCGACATTTTGAATACTGCTCAGCTGCCACTTAACTTTCCTCTCTTGGTGATATCACACCGCAATCAATTTTTAGACTAAACGTCACGAAATTCTATATTTACTCGAAATTATTTTTTCACACGCTCCCTTCAGACACGAAGGTAATGTGTTAATTAAATAAAAAACAAAAAATTTTATTGACCGTTCACCGTGTGCGAATGCTTCGCTAGGTGACTAAGGTTGCTGATTTTTGTATGTGTTCATTGTGTACTTGTACAACACACTGGCCTCGCAACAATTGCACGAGTACTCTTCAATATACATATGACTCGTCTCTATTTTACGTACACAATTTCAAACCCAGAAAATCAACCCGCATAAATCAACGAATTTTCACACTAGTTTATATATGGTGAAGTATAATATGTCATTTGAAAGCGGTTATGGCCCATTTTCACGCCAATTCCCGACCTTATTCGGTTCTTCAATGTTATTTATACTGTAGCCTATTCAAGTCGTCAACTTCAAATGCATCAAGTATACAGCTCCACCATCTTTTGTTCACGGTTTTGTGAACTAAATTCGACTTTGATTTCGGGTTACATACTTTTTTGTTTTAGTTAATCCATATTAGCTGCTATAATTAATATTTTTTTATTATTCCCTTATAGACTTTAGGGATCAGAAAAGTGAAATTGTAAGGAAGTTACATTTACCGAGTAATTTCATTTCATTTTTTTATTTAACTTTTTCATTTTTTTTCTGATTTTTTTCTCTAGCTTTTGTCTGTACTTAGGTATTAAAAAAGAAGCGACAAAAACAAAAAAAACAATATTCGTTGTATTCCAATATGGCAAGCTTCATCACTGTTAATTCCACGAACTAAAATAAATTAAATCGAGTGAGATTTTTCATTGGATTTCAGTGTACAGAGAAAATAAAATGTTTTTCTATCATTAACGTTTTGAATGAATCAAAGTTTTGGATGATTAAAATTTCGAGTCAAGCAAAGTGATGAATAATTGTTCTGTTATGAGGTGTTTACATTAAAAAACATCAGTGAACTTTAATGGTGACACGTACGAACGATATATGCGACCAATCAGTACGAGAAACTTGCCTGTAATTGATTCGCTTTTTATCCACAAGTCTTTCTTTCTCTCCTCTACTTCTGCATTCATAATGCAGTGCATATGTGCACATGTATGCACATATTTGATTCTCTGTTCTCATCATCTCGACTGGTCGACGATCAGAGACGACGACAAGTGCGTACTCACGTATATCCGTCCGACCTCGTCTGCGTGAATAGGAAATGAATTGTCGTCGGGCTCTGCAATCGTTCGTTTTTATTTCCCGTACTTTTCTATTCTGGAATAAATACCTTTTTTTTATTTCCCAAAAAAAAATACTCACGATTCGCAAAACGAACTTGAATTAAAATACAGAGGGATTTGTAACGATATGATATATTTATTCAGCCATTTTTAGGAGATTTTCTCGCGTTCTGCGATATTTTTGGGATGAACTAATTTTCTATTTTTATGCAGAGTATTATGACCGAGACAACTTCTTTTCTTTTATACACATGTACACTTATTTAATAAAGATTTCGTTTCGTTTTCGTCTTTCTCATAATGAGAGCTGATGTGGACGGAACAAAATCATAATTTTTTTCCCAGTGTGTCTGATCGATTATCTCGATCCGGAAATGAGATGGCTCTTCCTCTGTCTCGCGTCACTATAATTTCGGACTGTATGTGTATATATATATATATATATATATATATATATATATATATATATATATATATGTATGTATAGCGACGTGTTCTTGTGCTCTTCAGCTTAAACGAGCAATCTGTCCCTCGTGACCCAATTTGTAAAACTCTTGCGCTGGATATCCGTGTTGGACATTCTCGGTGTTACATAAACGCCACGTGGTTTAGGATGCTTGCGCAAGGCCACGACGATACATTTGATTTATTTATTTCAGAAAAATACATCAAACATCACAATGTTTTTTTATTTTTTATTTGCCATTTTTTTAATATTTCACTTTCTCATGACAGATGCAAGTATAAATGAATTATAAATGGTATTGAAATTTGCATCGTTACGCGGAGAATTAAAAAAAATTCTGTTTTTTTTGTTTTATTCGAAATCGACCCAATTTTTCAAGCATATTCAGTGTTTAAGTTCCCCAAAAGAAGACTGAGAAGAATGATCGAAAGCAAGCACTGCATATAAATTTTGGGCTCTACTGAAGAAATAAAAGGAATGTTGTAGCATCTCGATGATGCAAACTTCAGCATCATAATTTATAACGAACCAAGCTCATCGTTGTACAAATAATAAAAGTTTGTAATTTTGTGATATTACAACATCATAAATGGAGATAAAATTGTAATAATTTTATTGTGCGGTGTTTCGAATTTGTCGACGTAAAAAAAATTCTATGCCCTCTTTCTGTCAGCTCTGGTGAGAGTTAAGGTAGTTCGATAGAGTTGGAATTCACTTGTGACCATGTATTTTTTTGCATGGAATCGAAAGAAGATAATTTTCTTTACGTGTTGGTGAAATTTAAACTCTTTTTACCGTGTAGTTTTTGAGATATTAGCTTTTAAAAATACATTGGGACCATAGGAGAACGCAGACGATAGCATAGGTTAAAACTTTCAGTTCGAGAATATTCAAAAATTTGTCGTGCAACCCACGAAAAAAATTTATTGCTCTAATCTACGATATGTGAAGGTTCTAGTAGAAATTGAATTGGATTCACCGTATAATTATTGAGAAATCGCGAATAAAAATACACACATAGCAAAATTCTGTCGGTTTGACTCGGACCTCTCTCTCTCTCTCTCTCTCTCTCTCTCGAATGAGAACTCTATGAATAAGCCTAATACCTAAAAGTATCACGATACATTTGCTAGTATTTGCTTAAATAATAATAGTCACGTTTCTTCAAAAACGTTCGATTGACTGGAATATTTATTGAGGCGTGTCTTTTTTTTTATATGGCGTAATGGAATTTATAAGAAAAAAATAATGTTTCCTCAAAAACCAAAATCCTTGCTCATTCGCTTACAAAATCTGTAAGTTATCAATTTTTCAGACGAACTTGAAACTCGGCCACGCTAACTCGCTCATTGAGAGACTTGCGACAAAAGTAAGCCTTCTATATGCCGCGTAATCCAAGCAAGGCCCAAGTTTATCAAATTTTGTCCTGGAAAAAAGTGTACTCGACAACTTGCACCAAGATTTTTGCCCTACTACTTGACTGCTATAATTTTTATCGCACTTTTTCATATACAAATTCGAAAAATAGAATTCATACTACATTTTTTTAGTCGGTTGTTCAACATGTTAACATGCCCTAAAAATCATATTTGCGATAAGCTTCGATATACTGCAAAGTATCTACCAAATTAGTCTTAAATTTTAATATCACTTGTGGATCTATTAAGTTCTGGTTAATCTCTTTATGTTTTTTAAAAGATCATCGATACTACATGATTTTAAAAAAGGTACTAGTGTGTAACTTTCAAAGACATATTACGGATGAAAATGTTTTAGAAATGATCTTTTGCTGGACTTTGAAATCTATTAAATGTCCTTTTTTTCAAAAAGTAAATTTACGATAAAATTAGAAGGTCCACGAAAAGTCCGCCGAAAATGGCTTGTGAACGTATTTTACGAAAATAAAAAAATACGCCAAAAGTTCAGGATTGTTTCACCAAACTGATTCCGAAACGGATTTTTTGGTGAAGTTGCCGCGGATCCATTGCGGACTAACATTTTTTTACACGGGTACTCGACTTTTCATATTTTTCTTTCCAACTCGGAAGAAAGAATATCGTATTTCAGTGTGAAAAGTTCTATCGCGCCGAAGAAACGTTAACATCCATAATTACATTGTTACGATAAGAGAAGGCCGATTTATTAAAAATGAACAAAAGAAAAACTCAACAGTAATCAGCACATTCGTTTCTCCGGACATTTTAACTCTTTACGGTCAAAGAGAGAGAGAGAGAGAGAGAGAGAGGGCGGGAGGGAGAGGGAGAGGGAGAGAGCGAGAGAGAGAGAGAGAGCGAATAGTATTTGGAGGAAAAAATAAAACGAACACCGAGGGAAAAGAGGAAAACCACACGGGTTGGCGCCGGAGTTAGATACGATGACAGTCTGGCGCCGAGGGGTGCAGGGCTATGTTGGCTACTTGCTGCTGCTGTTGGTGCACAACCGACCAACGTAGCAGCAGCAGCAATGACAGTGCTTCGGGGGAACGTTGTGAGTGGTGGCCTGGTTACGTATTGATCCATAAGAGACTACATGGCTCTTCGGTGAGAGTGAGAGAGAAAGCGGGCCCTTTGGATGAAGAATGCTGGCTGTGAATGCCGGGATTTGCTCGGGTCAGGGGTGGTGAAGGGTTTTCAAAGCTCGCATGCGCAAAAGCTTTCGACCATCGACCGCTTGCGAGCCTTGCGAGTTTCCCTCTACCATTCTCTCTTTTCTCTGTCTCTCGACTACCCTCATTTCTTCTCTTTCTCTTCTTCTCGGGGTTCCTCATATATCAACCGACCCTCATATTACTTGCGCTCTGCCATCAGCGAATATCACCGTGCCGCCTGCCGCCCCTTATAAAAAAACCTCACTCTCTTATTATCTTTTCTTTTATCCTTTTTCTGCATATGCATTTCTCTTTTTTGGTACTTCGTTAATATCCTGTAAGTTCTAATTGAATCGCGTTCCGGCCTGGACAACAGAGTATTCGCTTTTCGAGTGTGCATACGATCGATTTATCTCCAAATATTTGCTCACCCCGCGGGCTAACATTCATACGTAAGATCCCAGCAATATGGTTGAAACACATTGATTTCTCATGAAATCGTTTGGCTTTCGGAAATTTTCCTAGCCCAGTTTATGACCGTGGTCCATTGTCAGAAGGTGACTATAAACTTGAAGCAAAAATCGTTTATTTAATCAGAATTCGAGTACTTCCTTATCTATCTCATTTATCTTGGTATATAACCGGTTTAACTACGTTATGATAGGTTCTTTTTTCGTTCATTACGACGGATTTAAGTGACTCGGTAAAAATCCGATTAAAAACATCACATTGAATAATAATAAAAATGACGGTTATAATTTAAATACATACAATTATAGTTTATAACGGCACATTTTTATATCAACTTTGTAACATCAGGTACCAAGTCTTATTTGTATGCATCATAGTGATTCCAAATGATAAATCATCATAATTTTAGCGTAACAAACATCTAATTAATAACATCATTCATAAATAATTTAGTATAGTACGAAAATAAGTTTTATCAATAGCATTAAAACGCGTCTAACAACGAAAAATGGCTGTTTGGATAACATGAAGGGATTAGAGGGAGGCCAAAGTAGGTTAGGTGAGTTTTGTCGAGGGTTAATACACGACAGTTTCTCTTGGGGGCGACAACCCAACAATTGTCACATCCAACTCGATTTAACTTGACTCTTCGCTAATTCATACTTGATGTATATTCTGGAAAATGCACGCGCCTACTATTATGAAGAAAGAAAATAATATTATCACCACGAACACGTAATTTGATTTATTTTCATAATAAATCCACATCGGAGCTTGCACCTAAGCAAATCCACCAATTATTTTGGTGGCCAATTATTTCCGTTTTCTTCACTCTTACTTCGTTCGATATTGTATGCGAAATAAAGCGGAATCAAAGGGCTATTTTTCGAATGTTATACGTGATTACGTTTCATATAAACTTTGAATAATTTCCAAGTTTTCTCACGGAAAGTTTATGGGTAACAAAAAAAATTTCATCCACGCTTTTAGATGCAAATGACTAAGCTGCTAAGAAATATCTGAAATCAAATATTTTTCGACATTTTCACTTTAAAGTACTCTTCCTATTTTGGCAAATATTTAAATATCGGGGTAAATAAAAAAGGATCTTCTTTTTTCTTCAGCTTTCCAAAGAATTCTTCATAAAATATAATATCTCAACGATCATTGAGCAATTATGAAAGAAATATTTTAAAAAGTGTTTTTTCGCGGTTTACTCACAGACATTTTGAATTGTAAAATAAATGAAGAATGTTTTCGGTGTTCTTTGATCGGAATACATGAAAATGAGCTACTTTTGTTTTGTTTTGTTAATTTTATTACTAGAACCGTTCTTGGCTTTGCGGACTTACGAACATTGCAGCATTCTCTCTTTTTATCCCTCCCCCCTCCCCCCCCCCCCCCCTCACTTTCTATGCGTTTGCAGCCGACTTGTACCCAACTGTATTGCATCTGATGCTGCGGGCCAAGGGAAACTGCAAGAAACCTTGTCTCCGATACAGCCGGTATCTGACTAATCTCGTTGGGTAGCCTCGGTGCGAGCACGATGCTCATCAAACACGGCTCGTGGATCATCAAAGGTGCTTCGGAAAGCACCTCTTCAGCTGTGATGCAATGCAATGATGCAATGATGCAATGGATACCTGGCTAGTATACTCCATCATATCCGCACGACGAGACCTTCCGAACCATCCGGTAGGCAGGGTGTCAAGTCGTCACGGGCCTACTGTCTACTGTGTCAACTGGATCGCGCAACTCGCCATTGTGTAACTCTCCAACCGTAGCAAGTCTACCCTGTGTGGAAAGTCCCCAACCGTGTAAACTGGATGGCGAGTTGCGCGATCCAGTTGACACAGTAGACAGTAGGCCCGTGACGACTTGACACCCTGCCCATCCGGTATTGCAGTAGCAACACACTTAAAAAGATTTTCAAATTTCCATTGCCGTTTGGCCGGGATTCCAAGCCGCGACCCATGGCGTGTGGGTTCGAGCCCTTATCCACTGGACCGAACGCTCTCCCAAATAAGCTATTGAAAAAATATTATTTATTTGTATGGGCTATGTGTGTGTGGGCGGGGCCAAACATTTTTCGACTGTAACGCTGGCGGTGGCGAAATAAGAAAACGGCTGCAGCCCAGTCTCATATGTTTAAACACGGTTGCTGTCCCCATTTTTGTAAATATCACGTGTAATCGTGGTGAAAAATATTATTGGAATCAACGAAGTTCACCAATCGTTAACATTTTTGTACGAGTATTTTGTTTATGGAAAAATTCTGGTATGCAAGCGAACGATCACAATCTTAGCGCAACTACTACATGCCATAACCAAAAAGCGCATCAAATCGGAGCGTCAGCAATGTCGATAAAGTCGGCTGGAAACAAGTGTTGCGTAAATAAAACTTGACGTATGAGGAAAGAGGAAGCTTAGTCTGTCACATCATCTTATAATTTAAATTTGCGTCAATCTAGATTAAGTAACGCCTGATTAAAATTGACATTAAAAAATAATGGGAACTTACCTTGCCTATATAAAAAGGATTCAATCATTTACCAATAACTTACTGGGCTATTAAATAGTATATTATTTACACCGTCAGGCACCGTACAAAGAAAGAGGCAGCCGTTTTCAAATATGCCCACCTGGCGGCGCCACGAGGACAGTTGCACATAGCCCATAAGCGTAACGCAAAATTTCAAATGCTAGGCATCATTTTTGTCGTGCTCAGCGATAAAATTTACCGTAAAGCTCAATGAAAATGTTTAAACGATTGGAATAATCATCGTACTTACGACAATTTTCACTGGACATTTCTCATATACATAAAATGATGAACGGCACGGTAAAATTTGTTCACTTGCGTAACAGAATTTTGACATCCATATTTTGAATACTTTACTGGATAATCAAAATTTATTAAACATTTTACTCCGGTAAAATGTTTTATATTAAACAATGAATTTGTTTTTATTTTCATGCTAATTTATGTTCGGCTCAATAAAAATGTAAAAAATTGCAGGTTATCTTCTCGTTGTTGCACAGTACTTTTTCCATTTTAATTCTTTCCGTGTACGCCTCTCCACAAAAAGATAATTAACCTTCGTTAAAATTGAATGTATAACACACGTTCGTCGAATGAAAATAAATATTCGTATAACCTGATAAATTACACGTGTAGGAAAATTATGACCAAAAGCACAAATGGCCGTGAAACATTAATTTATCCTTTGTATCAAAGGATAAATTAATGTTTCAACCGAGATCGTTAGTTAAACGAATATTCGTGGCGCTGCTGAACGTTATATCTACAAATTCTACTTGGGCTTTTGTGTAATATTCGTTATGATGAAGATTCCCGATCCCCCCCCATCCCCGGGGCGATAAAAATATTGGCGCACGAGCTTCTTCGTGGATTCGCGGTTACTAATGATCGCGCCAACTTGAATTGACGCAATGTTCCTCTATCCAGTTTCTCCTCCTACATAATATCGCATATGCACAAGAAATTCCACGTCGGATTTTTTTTTCAGCCGGAACCAATTAGCAACAACTAAACCTTTGCGCATTACTTTTTCAATAAATATTTACGACAAAATGACTATATAAAAGTGAAGCAACGGAAAATTAAATTTTTCAGTTTAACCAGTTCCAAATTTTTCTTTAACTCGCTTTTATGCTTTTACTTTTTATATTCTATACTTAACTTTTAAACAACAGCAGCATTCAGTTTTTCAATCTAGAATTTTTTGATGCCGTTGTTATTTTTCTTTGGTAATGGATCTTTGAAAAATGGCGATGGGAATGGTCCAATCGTGCTTTCACGCGAAATGCTTTTGTATTTCTTGGTCTTACGAGTGAAACGTTAACACTCGTGATCGACGTGACCTGTGTATAGAAGTATGAGTCAGCCTCGTGTCTCAACTCACGTGACAAAAGCACGTTCTATAAGGAGGGTTGAGGAATAGAACTGTGAGGCAAAGAGACGTGTGATATAGGTATTAATTTATTCTCGTAAGCTTATCGTGAATTATATTACAACTGTACGGTATCATTTAGGTTTGCTCTCACGTTCTAATACATGCATGCACGCGCTGTTATTACCTACGTCTCTTTTTCTTCTGTGTTTCTCGCGTCTTTGTTATGAACATACGTGTGTATGTGCAGTTTTTCGTATAGATGTAGTGCTGACGGTATCCCACGCGTATCGTAGACTCGTCGTTGTGACTTTATACTTATCAATCTCTGTTATTCGATGTTATTATTTGATTAAGGTAATATGGCTGGTTCACACTAGTCAAATGAGTGCTAAATTTTCAAAATACATTTATGCAAAGTTCAATGCACTAATTAAATGAATTGAAAGTTAATGTGTATTACAGCAAGTCTTATTGTTCTAAAAAAAATTTAATAACGATGGATTTGCGAAATCATGAACTAATAACTGCAAAATTCCATGATGCCATATTTTCATTGAGATTTTTCAAAGAATAATTCGTATTTTTCAACCAATTTTAATGCACGAAGTCTTATTTTGTTCCTCAAGAGGTCCTCTATGAATTCACCACATAGGTTTTTTTCTAAACTTCTTAATATAAAAATTACAGCAATTAGTTTATGAACATTTTTTTTAGTCGATTAAATAATTGGCCGCAACAGTAAAACGATGAAACTCAGAAAAAAATTCATACGGTAAATTCGTAGAGGATCTCTTGAGAAACAAAATAAGATGTGGTGCATTACAATCGGTTGAAAAATACGGATTATTCTTTGAGAAATCTTCATGAAAATATGACATCGTTGAATTTTGCATTTATCAGTTGAAGGTTTTACAAATCTATTGTTATTAATATTTTTTTAAGTTATTAAGACATGCTGTAATACAAATCAATTGTCAATTTATTTAATTAATGCATTAAACTTTGCATAAACGTATTTTGAAAATTTAGCACTCATTTTACTAGTTTGCATTAGCTATTTTACCTTAATGTACTTCAAACCATTATGGAAAATACACGGAGATTGCTTACGTTACGTTACTATACCGGAAACTTTCAACCTTAATTTCCATAAGCCCGGTCAATATCAATTGCTCCTTCCAACATTTTTCTCATTATTCTCATTATTTTCAGAAATAAAAGGATATTTCTCCGGTGTAGTGCAATTACATTATTACAAGTTGATAGAGTAGGTACAAAAATCCATGTGAATATAGTGGTCCAGTCACCTTAGGAAAAGTTTTATTCAAGAGGTGCAGAGGTTAGCCATTTTTTTCGTAGGTTGTTTGGACCCATAGGAATATAGCCCTGAGTTTTCGTAAAAATCCATCCTGCATTTTAGCAATAAAAAATGATTGAAAAAAAATCGGTTTTTTTGAGTTAACACTTTTGGAACGCGTCCTATCGAAAAAAGTTTCAAATAAAAGTTGTTCATCAAAATGTCCTCTATGAAAAAGGTCCTATAAAAAAAATACGCTAGCATTGTTATTTAAGCGGTTAATTGCAAATGAACCAAAAAATTCACAATTTTTTATTTACAACCGCAATCAATTGTTTGTTATGATATCGGTTTGAAGTCCATATATGATGTAGGGAAGGGAAACCCCAAGAGAATGGTCCAAGATTTATCGATCTACGAGTTATAGTTTAGCAACAATTCGCGATCTTCGAAAAAACTTTGACCTTCAATAGAATTTGTCGATGAAGGCCCACAGTGTGAAAAAAATGGAGGAGCTTCGTGTCATCATGCACAAAGTATACGGAAAAAAGAAATCGTTTTCTTTGATAATAAATACTGTTTTTTGACGATTTTCGTTTTTTGCTTATAAACAAATAGCAATTCTGACCAAAGTTACGTAAATAGCTGAAAAATTTTTTCACCATTCGATGCGTTTTTGAAAAACGAACAATTTAAAAAAAAAAGTCCGAATATTTTGATTACACACCGAGATATGAATATTTTAAAGTTCTTTTTTCAATTTTCTTTTGTTGTAATTGAGATTTTTGCCAAAATCAAATTCGATAGCCTTCCTTAGGCTTACAACTATAGGATTCAATAAAATACCGATCTTTAGAAGGAAATGTGTCACTGCAGTTATCAATGTATTCCAGTCGATGGCGCGCGGCCGAGCCCGCGGCGCCGGCCGCCCGCCCGGGCAGCGCGGTGGGGGTACCTCCTCTCGCTCCGCAACCCGTATACTTTCCGTATACTTTGTGCATGATGGCACGAAGCTCCTCGATTTTTTTCCACACTGTGGGCCTTCATCGACAAATTCTATTGAAGGTCAAAATGTTTTCGAAGATCGCGAATTGTTGCTAAACTATAACTCGTAGATCGATAAATCTTGGACCATTCTCTTGGGGTTTCCCTTCCCTACATCATATATGGACTTCAAACCGATATCATAACAAACAATTGGTTGCGGTTGCAAATAAAAAATTGTGAATTTTTTGGTTCATTTGCAATTAACCGCTTAAATAACAATGCTAGCGTATTTTTTTATAGGACCTTTTTCATAGAGGACATTATAATGAACAACTTTTATTTGAAACTTTTTTCGATAGATAGGACGCGTTCCAAAAAAGTTAACTCAAAAAAACCGATTTTTTTTTTCAATAATTTTTTATTGCTAAAGTGCAGGATGGATTTTTACGAAAACTCAGGGCTATATTCCTATGGGTCCAAACAACCTACAAAAAAATTGGCTAACCTCTGCACCTCTTGAATAAAACTTTGTGAAATATGGCCTAAGGTGACTGTACTATAGACCGTTGGCAGGATTTCATAAATTGTCGACGATTTAATCCTAATACGATTCAACAACAAATAGAATGAGAGGAAAAAAAACCGCGAAACGAGTGTACTTATCTAATTCCCTGCACAAAAAATAATAAAAACACAACGACATTATCGGCCATTGGTGTGTCGTTGACGGTTTATCAACGAAAACGTCTTTGCAATAACAATGCATTGGTTTCCAAACTCAAACGGAAGCTGCCCTTACAATAAAGGTCCTCGTCGAAACTTTGACTGAGATTGTTTTATTTAAATGTGGAATTGGAAGCGAAGGTTGCACCTGAAAACAAAATGAACGATGCATCCTGCGAGGAGCGGTTGCGCGGCTTTTCATCAGTCAAGTCCATCAATCGTCACACCTTTTTTTTTCAATCCCCTACGCGATTTTCGCGACACATCGATTTTTTAATGCCAAAAATGTTTAGAACACTTTCACAACGAAAGAAACGAATGTGATTTTCCACATGATTTATTTAATTATTTGTTTATCATTTATTTTTTTAACTTGTCATCCAACATATTTTATTTTTGTTTCGCACGATATTTTTTTTACAGCATGGGCGGTCAGATTCATACCGGGTCGCCACATTACCCAACGTTCGAGACGACAACAAAACTGCTGATGGAATGTACAAGGTATCCCCACCACCACGATTACGTCCAATCGTGTCGAGAAATTTCTATTTGATCTACATGTCGATTCTCTGACAAATCTCGTTTCAATTACGAGAACAGTCACTTTTATTCTTTACGCTTCATCTCTCTCTCTCTCTCTCTCTCTCTCTCTCTCTCTCTCTCTCTCTCACACACACACATACTCTCTAATAGCATTCATCTACTTTCTACTCATTGCTCTTGGGCTTGATTAATATCCGAACAAGAAATTGTTTTCCACAAATGTGTTTGTCGTAATCTCTTCTCTGTTCTTTCAAGCCAGGCGGTTGGATCACATATTCCACAATATCCTAAATATTGCATTCAGTATGCATACTTTTGAAAAATAAGTTTGTACTCCGAATTCATAAACTATCTACTTGACATTAAAAAAAAAAATTTATTAACAATGCCATTAGTTTTTGTTTAAATTCATTGAATGGACTACAACACAAATGAAAATATCAATTGGAAAATTAAACCTTCACGTAGTTCTGAAAAGTTATTACGAATAGGAAAAAATCGAATATTCTCAATTTATTTAATACTTAAATCGTAAACAAAAAGAAAATATTTTTTCCATATGCACTTTAAAAAATAAAACAGTATTGCAAAATACCCGAGAAATTGTATATGCTGTTTTCGAGTTGTGGTCAATTTATTTTTATAAACTTCCGATTATTTGCCGATGGTCCAAGTTTTTTCGTATCTCAATGGATTGACGAATCACATTACCTCGCTAATTAATTTTCTCACACAATGCCCTCCTACAACTTCGGTTTACTTACTTTAAAGTTAAGAGAAAAATAAAAATGAAATAAATAATCTTCAACTCGTCTATTTCCGGTGTTCACCTCGAGCAGATTTATTTCATAATTAGCAACTTTTTACTGCTGCAAGAGTCTTGAAATAAATCGAAATATGTATGTATAATATACACATATATACATGTACTATTCCTCGAGCAACGTCAGCAGGCTGAACATTGTAACCGGCCTGTCCAAGAACTCATCCCGTGACCCATCACGCTCGATAAACCAACATCGAGCCTTATAAAACTTCCTTTCTTTCTTTCCTATCTCCCGATTTTTTAAATACATTTACTTTGTTCTCGTTCGATAATTCTCGATGTATCGAAGAAGTTAATCAACGATTACAAATTCCGAGAAGGTGTTTTCTTCTTTCCGAAAAAGCAGTCTCTTTATGTAAAAAAATAATAATATGGGCGCTTACCGATGTGTATTCTTTTACTACATATTTTCTCGTGCTTTGGTATTTTTTTAATTTTTACGAATTATTCAACATATCGAGTTTTGGTATACACTTTGAGGAATTACTAATGTGCGCACATTTTTACACTTTTAACATTCGCTTCAATGACGAAAATGCACCGAAAATGATTGCAATATCTGAAAAGATATAACAAAAATAAAACGAAAATTCATTTTTATGTAACAAGCACGGTCAAAAAGATGAAATGTTTTTTTTTGTTTGTTTTCATTTACGCTTGTTGTTATTTTATCCTCTCCAAATCAAATAGGCTAAAGCTTCATTATTAGGATAATTAATTGGTTTTTGACTTGGGTTTTTATTTATTATTATTATTATTATTATTATTATTATTATTATTATTATTATTATTATTATGTAAGATTGTTGCGCGAATGCTTTTTGTCCGTAATATAATACATTTGAGTACGGGCCGGCCGAAGGAAAAAACAATTATTAATAGTCTATCGGTGAAAGGCATAAACTAACTGAGCTGTACGAGATCGAGACGAGAAGAACGTCTTAACTCGTTTTAATTGAAGGAGGGGTTAATAAGATCTGACAGCAATTCGCATCATCTATCCGCATGTAGCATAATAACGGTTATGTTTATTCGTACCGCGGTGGAACGTTTTCTCTCTCTCTCTCCCTAATATTTATATTTCTTCCGCGTGCTTGATTTCGTGCTGCAAACCTGAAAAAATGGTCAAATTCTCTCGTCATCGACGAACTTAATCCGAATCATATAATAAAAACGTAGCCATAACATTGAGTAATATGTTTGAATGTGGATTTTTTTGTTTTTTTTTTTTTTTCATAATATAGTCGCGGCGGAAAGCCCCAACGAAACGAAAGGGGGACAATTTGGATGACTTGAAACAGGAGTTGGATATCGACTTTCACAAAATAACTCCGGAGGAACTTTACCAGAGATTTCAGACACATCCAGAAAACGTGAGTTATTAAATGTAACGTTGTTAATACGAGTACCGATTTATCGGCCGAATTCGCAACTCGTGTAATAATAATGAAATATGGATTTGAAATAAAAACAGGGCCTTAGCCATGCGAAAGCAAAGGAGAATCTGGAGAGGGACGGTCCCAATGCTCTCACGCCACCGAAACAAACGCCCGAATGGGTGAAATTTTGCAAAAATTTATTCGGTGGTTTCGCCCTGTTGTTGTGGATCGGTGCGATATTGTGTTTCATCGCATATTCGATTCAAGCCTCGACGAGCGAAGATCCGAACGATGATAATCTCTATCTCGGTATAGTACTTTCAGCGGTGGTAATAGTAACGGGCATATTCTCGTACTATCAGGAAAGTAAATCGAGCAAAATAATGGAATCATTCAAGAACATGGTACCTCAATTCGCGACTGTATTGCGAGAGGGTGAAAAAATAACTCTACGCGCGGAGGATCTTGTGCTGGGGGACGTGGTAGAGGTAAAGTTTGGCGATCGTATTCCAGCGGATATAAGGATCATCGAGTCACGGGGTTTTAAGGTTGACAACAGCTCATTGACCGGTGAATCGGAGCCACAATCAAGATCCCCCGAATTTACGAACGAGAATCCATTGGAAACGAAGAATCTTGCATTTTTCTCGACAAACGCGGTCGAAGGTACAGCCAAGGGAGTTGTCGTATGCTGCGGTGATTCAACCGTAATGGGTAGAATCGCTGGTTTGGCGTCTGGATTGAATACCGGTGAAACACCAATCGCCAAGGAAATTCATCATTTCATTCATCTTATTACCGGAGTCGCTGTATTTCTCGGTGTAACATTCTTCATAATTGCTTTTATCCTCGGTTATCACTGGCTCGATGCTGTCATCTTCCTCATTGGTATTATCGTAGCAAACGTACCGGAGGGTTTGCTCGCTACCGTAACCGTATGCTTGACCCTTACGGCCAAGAGAATGGCATCCAAGAATTGTCTCGTTAAGAATCTTGAAGCCGTCGAAACTCTCGGATCAACTTCGACCATTTGTTCCGATAAAACCGGCACTTTAACGCAAAACAGAATGACCGTTGCTCACATGTGGTTCGACAATCAGATCATTGAGGCTGACACGACCGAGGATCAATCGGGTGTACAATACGATCGTACCAGTCCTGGTTTCAAAGCACTCGCCAAAATTGCCACCCTCTGCAATCGTGCCGAATTCAAACCTGGACAAGAGAGCGTACCCATTCTCAAACGCGAAGTTAATGGTGACGCTTCCGAAGCTGCCCTCCTCAAATGTATGGAACTCGCGCTTGGCGATGTTATGGGAATTCGTAAGAAGAACAAAAAAGTTTGCGAAGTACCTTTCAACTCTACCAACAAGTATCAAGTATCAATTCACGAATCCGATGATCCCAATGATCCCCGTCATTTGCTCGTCATGAAGGGAGCACCCGAGAGAATTCTCGACAGATGTTCCACTATATTTATCGGTGGCAAGGAAAAGGTCCTCGACGAAGAGATGAAGGAAGCTTTCAACAATGCTTATCTCGAGCTTGGTGGACTTGGCGAGCGTGTACGTTACAACCCAATATTATCATCATCATCATCATCCACGTTTGTATCATCCGTTATTTTTTATTTATTCATTATTCATCAACAGGTCTTGGGTTTCTGTGATTTTATTCTACCGAGTGACAAATTCCCGCTTGGCTTCAAATTCAACAGCGACGACCCCAATTTCCCATGCGAAAATCTTCGTTTCGTTGGACTTATGTCAATGATTGATCCACCGAGGGCTGCAGTACCCGATGCTGTCGCCAAGTGCCGTTCAGCCGGTATCAAGGTCATTATGGTAACCGGCGATCATCCTATCACTGCCAAAGCCATTGCCAAATCCGTCGGTATTATTTCTGAAGGTAATTTCAACATTCATCAACTTTTTAAAGCTCTTCTTTTTCTTTTCTTTGCTTCGTGTCATTTACCCTTTATTGTTTTTCTTTTTTTCCGTTGACTACAATGAAAACAACAGGTAACGAGACCGTTGAGGACATTGCTCAGCGTTTGAACATTCCGGTGTCGGAAGTTAATCCGCGTGAGGCTAAAGCGGCCGTTGTACACGGTGGTGAGCTCAGGGATCTCGATTCCGACCAACTGGATGAGATCCTAAGGTATCACACTGAAATTGTGTTCGCGCGTACATCGCCACAGCAGAAACTCATTATCGTCGAAGGCTGTCAACGTATGGGTGCCATTGTCGCCGTGACCGGTGAGCAAGTTTTTTTTTTCTTTCTCGTCATCAAATGTTTCATAAACGAATAAAAATGTGACTAAATAACAAAAAAAGAAAGGGAACAAGGAGTTTTCAATGATGCAATTTTTAATCGGTTGAGGTTGAAAATACAAATAATAATAAGTTTTGTTTTTTTTTTTTTTAATTCTTCTTAATCAGGTGACGGTGTTAATGACTCGCCAGCTCTGAAAAAAGCTGACATTGGTGTTGCAATGGGTATAGCTGGCTCTGACGTATCGAAGCAAGCCGCAGACATGATACTGCTCGATGATAATTTCGCCTCGATCGTAACGGGCGTCGAAGAGGGTAGACTCATTTTCGACAATTTGAAAAAATCTATCGCCTACACTCTGACCTCCAACATTCCTGAAATCTCGCCATTCTTGGCATTCATTCTTTGCGACATACCGCTGCCATTGGGAACCGTCACGATTCTCTGCATCGATCTGGGAACTGACATGGTGAGTGTTCCCGAACACAATATAAAAAAGAGAAAAAAGAGAGAAAAAAAAAGAAAAGATATTCGATGTCCACTGAATTTGTCAAAATTTCGAGACTTTCCGAAATTTGCGCGTCAAATTATTATTATTATTATTTTCTGTCGTTATCAACCCTGAAAAATTTCGGAAAGTATCGGCAATCCCATGATACATTGTCCGTTAACAGTGTCCGTTAACAGAATCATTTTCAGGAAATGCGACGGCACTTTTTTCAAGTTCGGTCTTATGAATTTTTTTTCACAATTTTTATTAAATATACTCTCTCGTTGACTACCCAAAAAACGTTACTCAATTCTGATTGACATTCGGCCATTTTTTTCATTCAAAACTTTGTTGACGATAATTTTTGAAATAATTTTTATTGCAATCTAATCCGGGTTAAACTCTAAAATGTCGATGATTATTAGATACCTGCTATTTCGCTGGCGTACGAGGAAGCAGAGTCCGATATTATGAAGAGACGTCCTCGCGATCCTTACCACGACAATCTCGTCAATGAAAGGTTTTGAGATTTCTTGTTAGCTCTCCCCATCAGATCATTCCTGAAAATAAAAAAACCCAAACAAAATGTAGAGTCCGATTCAACCGCGGACGCGCTTTTTGTACATCTTTTTACATTTCTTTACATCGCTGCCAGATCAGTCGTGTACAATTTTTCGTTTTTTTTTTTTTTTTTTTTATGTATTGTATCTTTTCCGTAAATAGAAAAAGAAACACGGAGCTCCCAAGTATTGCAGCTATCGTCGTTAAATCCTTCCCGTATCACAAGAGAGTCAAGTAGAAGAAAACCTGTAAAAGGTTTAATCATCAAATGCACAAATCTTTTTTTTAATTTCATTCACACTAATGTTAATTTTTATTCAGGTAAAGTTTTGCAGTGCCAACAATGTGGAAAACATTCAATGAGCAACCTCCCATTGAAATGTAATTTTTTTTTCTTCTTTCAAGGGCAAAAAAAGCATAAATATGTTAGTGCACCTTTTGACTCAAGGACGATTCTGCTGTTGCTGCTGCTGATGGGATTGCTGCTGCTGATAATCCGGTGGCTGATCTTTGTTTCATTTACAGGTGTATTAACGCCGATAATAATTTTTTCTCCCCTTATTCTCATGTTTTTATGCGCCTAAATCAAGGAATTCGGAGACTAATGAAATAACGAAACGATTTGTCGAGTTTGATAACGAGGCAACGGTTACCAAAAATTCCACACGAGTTCTCCCTAACACCGAGCACCTTCGCGATGTGATTTTCCAATCACCCTCCATCATCCTATTTACTCACCATTGAACCATCAATATCGATACATGAATTCGCTCTTGGTTTGTTTTTTAAATATTTTTTTTTATACCGATCGACGGCTCGTACAGTTTTTTAAAAAGGTCACCGGTTATACATCCATTGCGATGTTCATTCGGGTTTATTTGTATTGAAAGACAAGTTTTATAGAAGTGAAAATAAGAGTGCATTTTTTCATAGGCATCACTCACGAGTTTCAATGCTCTTGAGATGCAATTCTGAAAATCGCATGAAAGATAATTATTATCGATACATCTTTTTATACTTTGCAACATAAATAAATTTCGTATATATTTTTTGCATTCTCTCCAGTTACGAAAAAAAAAATTTTTGATAAAAATACATATACGCCAGTAAATCCGTAACAAAGAAAAACCATTTGTTTTCTATAATATTTATTCCTGGAGAAAATAAAAAATTGAACCATTTTATGAATATGAATTTAATCAAGTTGTTTTTGGATGAGGGAAAGAGGACATTTTATACGAGCTCTTCTCAAATTTACACAAGGCTCATCGAAAGATCACCGAAATATTTTTTTTCCTCGTTTGTCTATTCAGGTTATTTTTTTATACCGATCGACGGCTCGTACAGTTTTTTAAAAAGGTCACCGGTTATACATCCATTGCGATGTTCATTCGGGTTTATTTGTATTGAAAGACAAATTTTATAGAAGTGAAAATAAGAGTGCATTTTTTCATAGGCATCACTCACGAGTTTCAATGCTCTTGAGATGCAATTCTGAAAATCGCATGAAAGATAATTATTATCGATACATCTTTTTATACTTTACAACATAAATAAATTTCGTATATATTTTTTGCATTCTCTCCAGTTACGAAAAAAAAAAATTTTTGATAAAAATACATTTACGCCAGTAAATCCGTAACAAAGAAAAACCATTTGTTTTCTATAATATTTATTCCTGGAGAAAATAAAAAATTGAACCATTTTATGAATATGAATTTAATCAAGTTGTTTTTGGATGAGGGAAAGAGGACATTTTATACGAGCTCTTCTCAAATTTACACAAGGCTCATCGAAAGATCACCGAAATATTTTTTTTCCTCGTTTGTCTATTCAGGTTATTTTTTTTACCCACGTTTTTTTTCTTCTTTTTTTTTTAATTCATCATCTGCGATTTATATTTTTCAATTATTATCTCGATTTCTCATTGATCATATTCATAATGTGACGTCAGGTACCCGCCATCTCACTAGCCTACGAGGAGGCAGAGAGTGATATTATGAAGCGCCAACCACGAAACCCCTTCACTGACAAGCTAGTTAACGAAAGGTAAACACATCACAACATAACAAGAACCCCCCTCGAAAATGAAGGGAGGAAAAAAATAAATAACGAAAAAAAAGAATTAGCTGTGTAATGAAGGCTCACATCTGGTCGAAGAGTTCTCTCTTTTTCTCAATTTTCTTCGAATCTTTCTTCGGACTTGCATTTTTCGCATAACTACGATTTCTTTATTGTCTTACGCCTCCACCTTTATAACATCACTTTCTGGGCTTCTTCATTTTTACGAACTCAAACAAATATCGTTTGTTGTGCCACATTTAATGATTAAAATATGAATGAATTTCATTATGCGATATTTTTCATGTAAAATCGTTAAGACTAATTTTTTATATCACTAACGCGTATACAAATTACGATGAAACTTTTATTTATAAAGAGGCTCTTCCTCTCTTTATCTTTTGGGAAGGAACAAAATTTCGTTCCTTCGTCCAGTTGTTCTCGCGAGAGTGCATAAAAAAAATACATATGTGATGAAAATAACATTGATTTAATTTTCGAGTAATTAGATTAAGGTGATCTATCAGTGCATGAGTGGGGGGTCGATAACTGAAAATTAGATACACATTTTTCTAGAACACGCTTGATATTTCGAGAAAACGAAAAGTTACACGTCGTTCTCTGATAAGAACAAAATAACGTGTAACTTCGTTTTCTCGAAATATCAAGCATGTCCGAGAAAAACGTGTATTTACTTTTCAGTTATTGACCCCCCACTCATGCAACTGACAGATCACCTTAAAATGATCTGTTACTCGTAATGTGCAATATAAAAGATATTATTATTATATCAAAATTCGTTTAGTTACGGTGCGAAGGGTGATGCGAGAAAAAAAAACACATTTTCGTGATTATACGAACAAAAACACACGCACACAAACCTCCAAGAGAGCATTCTTATCTCGTCTGTTGCTAACGGTTTAT